>CM068372.1:236244342-236802250 GCA_034769895.1 Magicicada septendecula | reverse complement strand
ATTCAAACAGAATCAAATAATGTTTTGCATACAGCCCTGATTTGTAGAGTACTCAAGACCTATTGTTTTTGGTGAAGATCGGTTAAGGGGAAGGGGTAGTTTACCTGCAACGTTTTTTTATCAAGCGTATTTTCTATGGCAAACGATAACAGCCGCAAATTCAAACAGAATCAAATAATTTTTTGCATACGTCCCTGAATTGTAGAGGTCTCAATGACTTTCGATTTTGGTGAAGATCGGTTAAGGGGAAGGGGTAGTTTACCTGCAACCTTTTACGTTTTAACTAAGAGTAAAGCACTTGAAAATTTATTTAAACTTTTTGAAACAATGGTAATTGTTAAAAATAAAATAATTTTGTTGCCAGGCAATAAAATTATAATTTTTTCATTTTAATGTAATATAATATTTTTCATTTAATACAGCAATAAAAAGGCAGGTAAGACACAGCCTGGCTGTTTGGCTGAAAATGATTTTAAATATAAATCTTAGAATATGGAAGTCATGTATGGTTCTCCATACCGATATTTACTTCCATATTCCTTAAGGAATGGAAGTATGGTGATGGCAAAAAAAATCGTGTTCGAGATTATTGCAGATTCTGATTCTACTACACTCAAAACATGAAAAAAAGTTGTTTTCCGAAAAGTGTGTGTGTGTGTGTGTGTGTGTGTGTGTGTGTGTGTGTGTGTGTGTGTGTGTGTGTGTGTGTGGGGGGGGGGGGATTTTTTTTTCTATGGCAAACGATAACTGCCGCAAATTCAAACAGAATCAAATAATTTTTTGCATACAGCCCTGATTTGCAGAGTACTCGCGACCTATTGTTTTTGGTGAAGATCGGTTGAGGGAAAGGGGCAGTTTACCTGCAACGGTTTTTTTTTAGCAAGGGTAATTTTGTTTGTTTGGCAAACGATAACAGCCGCATATTCAGACAGAATCAACTAATGTTTCGCATACAGCCCTGAATTGTAGAGTTCTCAAGATCTGTTGATTTTGGTGAAGATCGGTTAAGGGAAAGGGGTAGTTTACCTGTAACGTTTTATGTTTTAACAAGGGTATTTCCTATGACAAACGATAACAGCCGCAAATTCAAACAGAATCAAACGATTATTTGCATACAGCCCTAAATTGTAGAGTTCTCAAGACCTATTGTTGTTGGTGAAGATCGGTTGAGGGAAAGGGGTAGTTTACCTGCAACTTTTTTTTAACAAGGGTATTTTCTATGGCAAACGATAACAGCCGCAAATTCAAACAGAATCAAATAATGTTTTGCATACGTCCCTGAATTGTAGAGGTCTCAATGACTTTCCATTTTGGTGAAGATCGGTTAAGGGGAAGGGGTAGTTTACCTGCAACCTTTTACGTTTTAACAAGAGTAAAGTACTTGAACATTTATTTAAACTTTTGAAACAATGGTAATTGTTAAAAATAAAATAATTTTGTTGCCAGGCAATAAAATTATAATTTTTTCATTTTAATGTAATATATTATTTTTCATTTAATACAGCAATAAAAAGGCAGGTAAGACACAGCCTGGCTGTTTGGCTGAAAATGATTTTAAATATAAATCTTAGAATATGGAAGTCATGTATGGTTCTCCATACCGATATTTACTTCCATATTCCTTAAGGAATGGAAGTATGTATGGTGATGGCAAAAAAAATCGTGTTCGAGATTATTGCAGATTCTGATTCTACTACACTCAAAACATGAAAAAAAGTCGTTTTCCGAAAAGTGTCTGTGTGTGTGTCTGTCTGTCTGTCTGTCTGCCTGTGTGTGTGTGTGTTTGTGTGTGTGCGTGCGTGCGTGCGTGCGTGCGTGTGTGTGTGTGTGTGTGTGTGTGCGTGCGTGCGTGCGTGCGTGCGTGCGTGCGTGCGTGCGTGCGTGTGTGTGTGTGTGTGTGTGTGTGTGTGTGTGTGTGTGTGTGTGTGTGTGTGTGTGTGTGTGTGTGTGTGTGTGTGTGTGTGGATTTTTTTTCTATGGTAAACGATAACTGCCGCAAATTCAAACAGAGTCAAATAATTTTTTGCATACAGCCCTGATTTGCAGAGTACTCGCGACCTATTGTTTTTGGTGAAGATCGGTTGAGGGAAAGGGGTAGTTTACCTGCAACGGTTTTTTTTTAGCAAGGGTAATTTTGTTTGTTTGGCAAACGATAACAGCCGCATATTCAGACAGAATCAAATAATGTTTCGCATACAGCCCTGAATTGTAGAGTTCTCAAGATCTGTTGATTTTGGTGAAGATCGGTTAAGGGAAAGGGGTAGTTTACCTGTAACGTTTTATGTTTTAACAAGGGTATTTCCTATGACAAATGATAACAGCCGCAAATTCAAACAGAATCAAACGATTATTTGCATACAGCCCTAAATTGTAGAGTTCTCAAGACCTATTGTTTTTGGTGAAGATCGGTTGAGGGAAAGGGGTAGTTTACCTGCAACTTTTTTTTAACAAGGGTATTTTCTATGGCAAACGATAACAGCCGCAAATTCAAACAGAATCAAATAATGTTTTGCATACGTCCCTGAATTGTAGAGGTCTCAATGACTTTCCATTTTGGTGAAGATCGGTTAAGGAGAAGGGGTAGTTTACCTGCAACCTTTTACGTTTTAACAAGAGTAAAGTACTTGAAAATTTATTTAAACTTTTTGAAACAATGGTAATTGTTAAAAATAAAATAATTTTGTTGCCAGGCAATAAAATTATAATTTTTTCATTTTAATGTAATATATTATTTTTCATTTAATACAGCAATAAAAAGGCAGGTAAGACACAGCCTGGCTGTTTGGCTGAAAATGATTTTAAATATAAATCTTAGAATATGGAATTCATGTATGGTTCTCCATACCGACATTTCGAAAAGTGTCTGTGTGTAGAATTTTTTCTATGGCAAACGATAACAGCCGCAAATTCAAACAGAATCAAATGTTTTTTTGCATACAGCCATGAATTGTAGAGGACTCAAGGCCCATTGTTTTTGGTGAAGAACGGTTAAGGGAAAGGGGTAGTTTATCTGCAAGGGGTAGTTTTAACAAGAGTAAAGTGCTTAATTTTGATAAATAAAGTATCCTGAAAAGAAGGTCATAATAATCCACTGTAGAAAGGTAGATGAAATATCTATAAATGAAAAGGGTAGTTGCAGGGGGGAGGGGGTAATTTTTTATAAATTAAAATGGTAGTTGATGATGGAGGAGTTAAATTTATATAAGTTTTATATGTGTAGGCTACTACGTTAATGACAACAAAGAAGTAGTTTCTATGGAAACATTTCATTTCACTTTAACAAAATTCTATATTTTTCATTTTAATTTAAATCACGTATGAGTGAAAATATATCGTTCCTGGCAGGCAACCATATCTCAATTATGTAATGTTTACTTTTCCAAAGTTTTATTATTGTGATTACCGCAATAAAAAGGCCGGCAGGACACACACACAATTCACATTATTTCTGGCCTCAATCATACCTGCAACGTTTTGTGTTTTAACAAGAGTAATTTTAAGAAACCAGACGTTTTGGCAGTGCCATCGACTGCCATCATCAGTGAAAATCAAGTGCCGCTAATGTGAGGTGGTATACGTTAGTGACCACAGTACTGTGGTTAAGGCTGAAGCAAGAACAAGAAAGAAGTAGTTGCTATGGAAGTATTTCATTTAGAAAATTATTTTAAATATAAATCTTAGAACATGGAAGTCATGTATGGTTCTCCATACCAATTTTTTACATATGTACCTGAGGTGTAGAAGACTCAAGGCCTATTGATTTTGGTGAAGATTGGTTACAGGGAAAGGGTAGTTTACCTGAACATTTTTTGTTGTAACAGAGTAAAGTACTTAATTTTGATAAATAAAGTATCCTGATAAAAAGATCTTAATAATCCACTGTAGAAACTATACGTTAAAATTGAATACATGCAATTTTACGGGGATTAATTCATATGTCATAGATATCAAATATAAATCTGTAAAAAAACGATGTTAAGTAAATGCAGTTAAAAAGATACCAGAGCAGTATGTGTTCAAAAGGAACAAAACCTTGAGTTGGCGCCTGCCAGACAGCCAGAAAGTACAAAAAGTCACGTAAAAGGCTTGAAACCCCTACTTCATTTTGAGTAGTTAAAACAAAAAGAACATTTTTTTTTGTAAAGAGGGGCTACAAGTTAATTAAAACTAGGCTAAGGCCTAGAGAAGCTAAAAATTGCGCTGGATCCAGTAAGACGGGACTTGCAATAAAAACTCAAGAATTAAATAATTAACAATGGTTTTATTATTCTATCTCATAATATTAATAACAAAAAACAACAGTGATTTATAATTCCCCTTTTAAATGGTTAACTAAAGAAGTATACCCTCTCAACAAGGCCACCTGAAAAATATTAACTGAATCCACGAAAATAATTGCTATGTCACCATCAATGAATTGAAAATTTAAAATAATCATTAACCTCAAAATAAAACTCCCATTAAACTATTTCTTAAAATATAAAAATTATATCATATGTTTCTTTTAAAATGCAGTATATAAATTGATGAAGGTAAATAATTTCATTCACAGTTACTATTAATAATTAAAATAATTATTCATCCAATTTAAATGAACTTTAAAGGTGACACTTACTATACTTGTTAAATAAAATAATTAATTTTCATAAAGAAATGATCAGCCACGATTATTGAGATAGAATACTCGTCTACTGGTGTATATAAATCCTAATAATAAATCCCTATATCCCACCAAAAGTACAGCAATGCATAATATTTATATATATATATATTCCCCAAAATGTACACAGAAATATACAGACATAACATGTTCCACAAGACAAATTACATATACAATAGTATACAAATACATAAAGGTCTCTTGCCACGCCCTTTTTTATATTACCCTTCTGGTGTACATAAATTCTAAACTTCTTCTTTATAGGAATCCCAATTAGGATTAAAGATTTATTTCTATAAATGTACCCCCATGGTGTGGGTTAATTGCACGTCATGTGTATCATAAAGTATTGCATACAAATGTCCCCAGGACATTAAAATTTAAAACCAAGTGCCTAAGTGGCTAAGTGCTAAAATACTTAATTAAGGTGAGAAATAAAAATTGTTTAAAATAATTAACGCCCCCCAGTTACCATGATTAATATAAAGAATTTATATAGACTAAAATAGGGCCAATTAATGAAAAGAGAAAAATTGCACCATATTAGCACCTTATATAAAAAAATACATTGTGTGTCAGAGACGGACATGTTTCTTCAATTTATAACCAGTCTCAACAACCTTGTTTCGACAAACAAGTTGAAAAGTGTTTCGACAGGCACAGCTTGGTTGAAACTAATTTAAAATAACACCTACCTCCCCAGTAATCTTTTTATACAAATGACCTAACCTGATTTTAAAAATAAGAGAAAATATATGTTTTTGTGCATAGTAAATTAAACTTGAGAAAATATTAATAACAAAACTGACTTTAAATCTGTAGCGAAAGCTCTATAAGGAAATGAGTGGAAATCTAAGTTGGATGCTGTGTTGTAGACATGGCAGTCTCTGAACTGACAATTTACTATACATACATTGAAATTTACAATTAATACTTAGTGTTCACACTAAACTGTCCCATCAATTGGGGATCCAAATGAATGTATACTTGAACGGTAAAACTGATGATTATGTATAACTGGTGCCATGTTGATTCTACGTGTGAATATAAATGGATATTTTTCACCTGCTTATATGTGCCCAGAAGGATGATCTCTTATTTATAGCATGGCGATCTCATGATTGGCATGTTGTTGCGGTCGTTGTTCTCTTCGGTGTCGAGTGTGGAGCTTTTAAGATGTCATTTCGTTCAGTGGCAGCAGGACTTGTCTCTGTTCAGTGAACCCGCAGTCGTTAAGAAACTTATCTCATAGACATAGTTATAATTTTGTAGTCGGAAATCCTTCCTCTCCACCGAAGAGAAAAAGCGTCCGTCAACCCTGAAGAATTTTGTTAGACAAAACTTAGGTAATTCGGCATTGTCTCGTTTGCGTACCGCAATTAACGCCAGGGAGCAGCACTGTTGTTTAAAACTGCTGGAAAAACTCAGCAGATGGAAACACCGATCAAACGGTGAAAATTCGAAAACGGTAGCCTCTCCTATCCGCGGGTAGAGAGCAGCACTCCTTATTACATTAACTTTTGTACTGTCTTTACCGTCAAAAAATGCCAATAAAATAACTGAACTCGCGCTGAATCTTTTGACTCAGCACACCCTCACCCCAAAAGGGCAACATAGTTGCCCCAACGTTAAAGGCCAGGAGGGTACCCTGCAGTGTACCTCTCCCCAAAAGATACCAGTGGACGTCGTGGTTGGGTTGGCTCAGCTGAGCTTGCTCTCAGGAGAACAGAAATCAAAAAGGGAAAATGAAAGAGACGAAAGAAGATATGTATTATGTAAGTGTGCGGGTGCTGCATGCTGACCTGATCAGAGTCCGCATACAGCACAAGAGAGAGACAGCAAAAGACCAAAGAAAGATTCCTACCTAGGTCTTCTGACCTCCTGAGGCTTGCCCACCAACTGAGGCCCAACTTGATACCTACTTAGGACAACAACTACCCCCCCCTTTTCTTACTGGATTGGAAATCTCAACGCCAATGCAACCATCCTCATGCGACCCTCTCCGCCAGACCAACCCCACAGGACCGCCCCAATACGTCACACTCTCTGGTGACCACCACCTACTCCTCCTGCTGCCACTCACACACGCGTCCGAAGACCAAAACAAGGTAACTAATACCTTGGTATGTGAGCGCCCATAACTTTATTGTCCACATATGGACTGACCAGCCATATGCTAAAACAAGGCATCACATATCCTTGACATATCTAACTAGTCGTTAAAAAAAAACATCCCTATACTAGGGTGGACGGCCCCAATTAGCCGGACAGAGAAAACCGCATAGAGGGCACGCGAACATCAATCCCTTCACTTGGTCTTCAATACTGCAGAACTAACGAGGGGGTATACTACTTCAATACTACCACGTCGAACAACCTACACTTAATCAAAAATAACTACAACGGAAATCAACTAGGGAATGCGGCATGGCCAGGACTCTACAAAAATCAACGACAAACTACAACAAAGAAAAATGAAAACGACACTAAACTTACTACCCACGTAGTCACCACTTTTCCAACTAACTTCTCTCTAACTCCTCTCGGATATATTTTTTTTTTTTTTCCTTTTCTAATTTTTTTTTGCTTTTTCCTTTCTAATTTTTATTTGTTTTTTGGTTTTTACTTTGTTTTCTGAGGGGAAGGGTAGGAAAATTGGGAAGATGAAAAGGGCAAGGATCCTTGAAAGTTCAACAGCTAGGACTAAGGTAAAGGACATGGTTCCCTCCGGTAATAAGGATAGGTGGAGAAAACCAAGGCTCGCGGAGGCAGGGGCGCAACCCTGAAGTAGATGTACACCACTGGGATTGTGGGGAACATCTACCCGCTACCCGTCAACCGCTTTGTCTCACCCTTTTATGACGAACTTTAGGAACCCGTTCTTTATGACGAACTTTAGGACGCCGTTCCTTGTGGACATCACTCTCTGAGAAACTATCTTGTGTAGAGCAATACTTATTTATTTCATCTGAATTATAATCAAGGTAACTTACCTTTCTACGTTTACCCCGATTTGGATTATCCTCAACCTCTAACTCCTCTGCTTCTATCTTCTTCTCTTCTACAATTGCTTCTGGTTCTATTTCTTCCACCTCTTCCTTTTCTTCCTCTATATAATCCAAATCATCATCACGACACTGCACATCTTCATCTTCTAGTTGCTCACCTGGTCCCCCTGGAACTTCTTTCCACTCCTCGGAATCCTCAACAATACTTACAGAAAGCGTCTGCACATCTTCACACACTACATCATTCTCACCCACAAACTCTACAACGCTGCCACCCAGTTTCTCCCCAACTTCTACCTCATCTACCTCTACCACACTTGCAGACTGGACATCCCCTAGTCCATCCGCGACCTCAGAAACACTTGCAGCCTCCCTAACACTTACACTTATACTCCCCTGCGTAGCATGTGCAGACCACTCTTCTGCCTCCTCCTTCGATTCCTCTTCTTCACCACTCTCAGCAACTACAACTTCCTCAACAGTACTCAACCTGGAATCCAGCTGTCCAGGTCCATGTGCAATGTCTAAGTTAACTTCTACTGACGATGGTAAAGCTCCACCATCAAGTGACTTATCATCTTCCGGCGTAGGCGATGATGATGTTATCGGCTCTGGATCCACCTTGGGCAGAAATGGATTTACCGGAACAATTACTGCGACCTTTGGTCGGACCGTATTTGTAGCAACACAACACCGGGCCATCTCCGCGAAATTATTTGGACGATGCCCAAACCTTCCCAAACGGTAACCGTCTTGGGAATTCAGTCCTCCTATAATTATATCTAGGACTTCGGTGTCGTTCAACCCTAACCTTAATACCCGGGCAGCTTTTCGTATGTCCTGCACGTAATCCCCCAACGGCTCTCCGTCGGCCTGATAACGATAGAACCAATCCAGCCTAAGCTTGGAACGTCGTGGAGGATACATGAAGTAATCCAACACTTCCACATGAAAAGTGTCGACCGTGCCGCCCCGACGCCAAGTGTTGGTGACCTTCTGTTGCAACGTACCCTGGCAATACGGGTATATAAGGCACAAGACCTCCCCATCGGATATACCCGGATAGGCGGCCAACTGCAGGACAAGGTCCAAGAAAACCAGCAGCTGGTCCTCCTTAAATCCATCTATCACCGAAAATTTCTGGAGAACTGGGGTGAGAGGGTGGGGCAATTTCTGTTCCTCCCGGTGGTCGGGGGAAGACAATTTCTGAAAGCATAGCGCCGCCAGAATTACACAATTCGCAAAACACTATCAACAAAACACAACACCCTACAAATACCTAACACCTATAAACATAATGACAATAATCAGATTAGAATAAGAAAAACTCACATACTATACTTCCAAAGAGTAGACTGCGGGTCCACCTAACGATGCGAGAACTAGCCCACTACCTGAACAGCTCACACTCGATTACACCAGACAAAAGGAACGCGACACACACACAACACACACAACACGAAAAACAAAATACCGACCACGAAAATTTATTTCAACCATTTCTTAGGTTACCTCCGGCTACCATTTATCGGCAGAAACCGACTGCCGATCGGGCCATACCGCCTAATCACAAAAAAACCGCAACACCTCCCCAAACATGGGTAAGGTAAACTCAAACTAACTAAGCACCGACTGTGATAAGTCTTGCCCAGGGATTTCCCCTTCTAAAATTTCCTACCACGTGGCACTATTCACTATGCAAGGCGGGCAAGTACATATACATATGTTTCAAACCTTAAAACTAACAAAATATTTTCAACCTTGGGATATAGGGCCTTGAAAATTTTTCTAAGTTCTATTTAAGAACTAAACATTGTGAAAATTTTAAAATATTTCCTAAGTTTGCAAGCCCCGTCACACCCACAGGACCCTCATCGTAAGCGCGCTCTGCTACCAAATGAAACCCCTACTTCATTTTGAGTAGTTAAAACAAAAAGAACATTTCTTTTTGTAAAGAGGGGCTACAAGTTAATTAAAACTAGGCTAAGGCCTAGAGAAGCTAAAAATTGCGCTGGATCCAGTAAGACGGGACTTGCAATAAAAACTCAAGAATTAAATAATTAACAATGGTTTTATTATTCTATCTCATAATATTAATAACAAAAAACAACAGTGATTTATAATTCCCCTTTTAAACGGTTAACTAAAGAAGTATACCCTCTCAACAAGGCCACCTGAAAAATATTAACTGAATCCACGAAAATAATTGCTATGTCACCATCAATGAATTGAAAATTTAAAATAATCATTAACCTCAAAATAAAACTCCCATTAAACTATTTCTTAAAATATAAAATTTATATCATATGTTTCTTTTAAAATGCAGTATATAAATTGATGAAGGTAAATAATTTCATTCACAGTTACTATTAATAATTAAAATAATTATTCATCCAATTTAAATGAACTTTAAAGGTGACACTTACTATACTTGTTAAATAAAATAATTAATTTTCATAAAGAAATGATCAGCCACGATTATTGAGATAGAATACTCGTCTACTGGTGTATATAAATCCTAATAATAAATCCCTATATCCCACCAAAAGTACAGCAATGCATAATATTTATATATATATATATTCCCCAAAATGTACACAGAAATATACAGACATAACATGTTCCACAAGACAAATTACATATACAATAGTATACAAATACATAAAGGTCTCTTGCCACGCCCTTTTTTATATTACCCTTCTGGTGTATATAAATTCTAAACTTCTTCTTTATAGGAATCCCAATTAGGATTAAAGATTTATTTCTATAAATGTACCCCCATGGTGTGGGTTAATTGCACGTCATGTGTATCATAAAGTATTGCATACAAATGTCCCCAGGACATTAAAATTTAAAACCAAGTGCCTAAGTGGCTAAGTGCTAAAATACTTAATTAAGGTGAGAAATAAAAATTGTTTAAAATAATTAACGCCCCCCAGTTACCATGATTAATATAAAGAATTTATATAGACTAAAATAGGGCCAATTAATGAAAAGAGAAAAATTGCACCATATTAGCACCTTATATAAAAAAATACATTGTGTGTCAGAGACGGACATGTTTCTTCAATTTATAACCAGTCTCAACAACCTTGTTTCGACAAACAAGTTGAAAAGTGTTTCGACAGGCACAGCTTGGTTGAAACTAATTTAAAATAACACCTACCTCCCCAGTAATCTTTTTATACAAATGACCTAACCTGATTTTAAAAATAAGAGAAAATATATGTTTTTGTGCATAGTAAATTAAACTTGAGAAAATATTAATAACAAAACTGACTTTAAATCTGTAGCGAAAGCTCTATAAGGAAATGAGTGGAAATCTAAGTTGGATGCTGTGTTGTAGACATGGCAGTCTCTGAACTGACAATTTACTATACATACATTGAAATTTACAATTAATACTTAGTGTTCACACTAAACTGTCCCATCAATTGGGGATCCAAATGAATGTATACTTGAATGGTAAAACTGATGATTATGTATAACTGGTGCCATGTTGATTCTACGTGTGAATATAAATGGATATTTTTCACCTGCTTATATGTGCCCAGAAGGATGATCTCTTATTTATAGCGTGGCGATCTCATGATTGGCATGTTGTTGCGGTCGTTGTTCTCTTCGGTGTCGAGTGTGGAGCTTTTAAGATGTCATTTCGTTCAGTGGCAGCAGGACTTGTCTCTGTTCAGTGAACCCGCAGTCGTTAAGAAACTTATCTCATAGACATAGTTATAATTTTGTAGTCGGAAATCCTTCCTCTCCACCGAAGAGAAAAAGCGTCCGTCAACCCTGAAGAATTTTGTTAGACAAAACTTAGGTAATTCGGCATTGTCTCGTTTGCGTACCGCAATTAACGCCAGGGAGCAGCACTGTTGTTTAAAACTGCTGGAAAAACTCAGCAGATGGAAACACCGATCAAACGGTGAAAATTCGAAAACGGTAGCCTCTCCTATCCGCGGGTAGAGAGCAGCACTCCTTATTACATTAACTTTTGTACTGTCTTTACCGTCAAAAAATGCCAATAAAATAACTGAACTCGCGCTGAATCTTTTGACTCAGCACAGGCTGGCTATCATAAAAATGTATTATACTTAAAAACTAGCAAAAATTAGGTAAAAGCTGGTAAATTTTAAGTGCTTTCAACAATAAAATACCGTTATGTAAGACAGAGAGCGTAGACAGAGAGATTCGAGTAACGCGTCTTTCCCACTATTTCCACACGCGCTGTTGGGGTGACGAATGGAGTAAAGCGTAATTTTTTTAGCAGGTGAATTCTCGGGATAGATTGGGTAAATTTGTATTTCGCGGTACGTGAAACAAATCAGAGTGTATTTTGTAAATATCTGGTGAGGGTAGTTTTAAGTCGGGTATAAAAAACGTAGTTGGAAAAAGTTCAGGCAGTCTGCGGAGATACTACATTTATTTAGACTCGTAACTGGTGTGTTAAGGAATTATTATTTTAGTTAGTTGATAAATTAAACAGATAATATTCGCAAACGTAGTAAATTGTATACAGTGAAGTTATCAAAACAGTAAAACTAACAGTCGTATTTGAATCACCGAAGTAATAGAAATTCATGAAAGTAAATCGTTGAAGTTACAAACAGTAATCATTATTCTAATAAAGTATTAAGTATTTATAGAAGCGATCATAATTCGTCTGAGATTGAATCGTAGTTCGAAGTGTAATGTTACGGTGAGCTGAGGAATTATATAGCAGAACTTGTCGGGTACTAATGAATCCGACGATATCAGCCTATCGTGTCCATGTTGGAAGCACTTATATCCAATAACTTATATACTATGTGTAAGAAAATATTGTGTAACACTTCACCGTTGTATTCTCACTAAATCATAAAAGGTGAATTGTGTCTGGTGCATGTGAAACTAGTGTATATAAAGTTAAAGAATGAATGAGTGCGACTGACGGGGATCTACATAGCAGCAGTGGACCGTAGAATCACAGGACCGACGACGTTTGAGGAGACACTCCGCACCGTAAATACGGAATTCAACAAACAAGTGAAAAATATATGAACATTCATTTTAATATTGTAATTAAAGTTCAATTCTTTTGGTAATTCAAACAGTTAAAAAGAATCCACAATTAAAAAAGAGAATAAGAAATTGAATATTGATATTAGTAATGTAATCTTTAAATTCAAGAAGAGTATTAAACATACAATTTGTCACATTTATATTTGTTTATTAATTATTACACCCTGAGATCAATTATAAGAGTCGCTATGCCAAGTAAGAGCTAAGTTCAATAGTTGAATACCAACAATTAGACATATATAACTAGATCAGGTACCCTAAAGACAGAATAAGTGAAATATAAGATAACTTATAACATAAAGTCAGTAGTTATCACATTGATGTTATTTAATATTTAGAAGTAACCCTTGCTTTGAGAGCATAGTTGTAGTATTTGGCACTACAACGTAAAACTTAATATTAAGGAATATTCAACACTTAGTCTTGCTTTGCGAGGTGTAGTAAAACGTAGATGAAATATCTATAAATGAAGAGGCTAGTTGAACGGGGTGGGGGTAATTTTCTATAAATGAAAATTATAGTTGAACGGGGAGGGGATAATTTTTATTTATGTCATGTGTACTACGTTATCAGCAACAAAGAAGTAGTTTGTTGTTAAAATTCCTTCCTGGGCTGTTTGGGCTTGATCCAATGTTTTCTACAAAACCAGACATTTCGGCAGTGCTATCGACTGCCATCGTCAGTGAAAATTGAGTGCACTATCGTGAGGTGGTATACGTTAGTGATCTCAGTACTGTGGTTAAGGCTGAAGAAAGAAGTAGTTTCTATGGAAATAGTTCATTTCGAAAAGTATTTTAAATATAAATCTTAGAACATGGAAGTCATGTATGGTTCTCTATACCGATATTTTATATTATGAGGGCTACCATATTTTTCAGATCCAAAATGAGGATACCTGGATAAAATTTGTGGTGTTGAACGAGGGGGTTGTAATGGTACAGAATTGGGTGTTAAAGATAATAATTTAAATCAGCTTTAATCCAAGTAGTAGTGTTCACCTTTGTGGAACCTCGACAGCTGATTTAATCAACCACGCATGCAGTGTTATTACAAAACAATACGTCTGTGTTTTGTCTCTGGACTCAGACAGGCCGGACATATTACGTAACGACATACAGTTTGTGGCAGTCGTGAATCACGGAAAAAATGAAGCCAAGTCGTAGATTTCACCAGGCAGCAAAATGTTGTAAAACTCGCTGTCCAGATCATAGAACCTTTTAAAAGAACCAATTGGAGCGCAGACTGGCGATCGTGTGACCAGACTCAGCCTGGGGAATCATTGCCCTAACGCCAGAGTTAACCTGTAACTCTGACCGCGTGGTCAACCTCTAAGTGCTCGATCAAATTAAAGTCGGCCGACTAAATAACGAGTATCATTTTAATTTATACAGTGGTGATGAATTGTTACAACAATGGAACAAATTTAATAGTTTAATAAAAAAAGAAAAACTCGCAGAGTGAACCGGAAGGTTGAATAGACAGTTTGTGCAACTCACAGAGACACCAGTGGAATGGTTAAGTACAATCAATAACAAATTGACCAAACTTTTAAATCTTACAGTTTTAAAGTTGCAACTTTTAGAATACATAACAAAATTTTAACTTAAAACTATCAACAGAATTTAAATTCATATACGGGGATGACTAAAACAATTTTCAGATCTCAATAAACGGGGGAAAGTAACAAGGTAAAGCAGAAAGAGAGAGAGAGTATGCGAGTGTGTATAGTTATAGAGTCAAAGTACTGGTTGACAAGTAAACGTTATTCTAAGTAACCTTGTTATAGTATTTAATAATCAATAAATTTTATGTTTTTTGGTAAATTTGTCTTGAAGAATTTTAATATTAAGGATATTAAAAAATTGATGGATGTTGAATAAGAATAAAGAAAGAGGGCTTGTAAAACCATTCTGTGTTAGCGTAATTATTTTGCAATCAAAACCAAGTAATCCTTCTGCTACTGGTTTCGTCTGTAGGACACTGGAGTGAAACCCGAAGGTAAGATATTATCATTTGAATTAAATTGAATTGTTTCAATGGCCCCCGAACAGTTACGGTGAGTGTAATTTATTACACAAACCAGACCTAATTCTAGTTGCAGAAATGAGTACTTGGGGTTGAGAGCGGTTGTGTAGGGTAGAAAGGGTAACCATATATGTAAATATAATAATTTCATAATGGAGAATATAGAGAATAAAATAAATGAGATTGACGTAATTGTCGGCGAGGAAGCCGAAAATAAATCGATGTGTGAAAGTAAAGAAAATGTGTCAACTGAGTTGGTTAATAGAAGCGACTCAGGAATTCAAACAAATGAAATGATAACGAGTGAAAGTAATTTTACCGAGTCAAAAATAATGAATGAAGTGGAGATTCATTCAACACCTATTTCAATTAATCAAAATAAGAAATCCGATGACGATAATATGTTAACACGGTTGTATAATATGATGTATAACAGTTTTGAAAAACAAGACAGCAATTTTAGGGAATTAAGAAGGGATATTAACATAAGATTTGAGGAACAAAATACAAAATGCGAAAACAATTTTAATGAATTAAATAAATCTCTTGATATAAATGATCATAAATTTGATGAACTAAAGAGCGATATTAATAAGATGAAACTACAAAACTTTAACATTGATAAACGTATAAATGATATAGATGAACAATGTAGTGTTATTCAAGAACAAGTAGTAGAGTCAGTAAAAGAACAAGTTAAAGAACAAATTAACGAATTTAAAGAAAGTGTAGAAATTAAACTAAGCAATTTAAATGCACAAGTAGTAGATAAGATAAAAGTACAAGTTAGGGAACAATGTAGTGAAATAGAAAGTAATTGTGAAAGTAAAATAAATGAATACAGTGCTGATATTGAGTACAAAATAAGTGAATGTAAATTTACTATTGCAAACAAAATTGTAGAAATTAATGAGAATATTGACAGTAAGATTAGCGAAACAGAAAGTAGCTATAAGTCAGAAATACAGCTATTAAAAGGTGCTGTAGAAATGGTAAACAGTGCCAGTATTCAATCTGAACGAGTAACTAACAACAAGTTTAATTTAATTGAACAAAAACTAATCAATGTCAAAGATGATTTAAACACTGTAATAAGTAAAAAACTAGATAGTGTCACCGAGCGAGTAGTAATCACCCGCGACGCAGATAGCGAAATAGAGTTAGAGTCATTTAATGGAGATAGTAGGGGGGTACACCCTATGCAATTCCTAAACAGAGTAAGAGACTTTAATTGATTTTGTAATATTAATTGGGAGATGAAATTATTAAAAGTTATGAAATGCTTTAAGGGAAGCCCCACGGTTTGGGCGGAAGTGCATATGGGAGATTGGTTAAATTTCCAAAGTTTTGAAAGGGATTTTAGAAGTAAATACTGGTCTGAAGAGGACCAAGAAGTGCTTAGAAGAAAGATAATGGGGTCGGGTAATTTTGGGACTCACAATTTCGTAAATGGTAACAATGTTACCATTTACGTTATGAAAATGTATAATGAAGCCAAATATCTCGAACCACCATTACCGTTTAGACCATTTGTACGCCATATAAGCAAACATTTACCAAGGGAGGTGTAAATTAACCTAATGACGCAGGAAGTGGAGGGCATAAACGACCTTGAACAAGTATTAGTTATTTTCCAGAATATCAGGGACCGGGAGATGGGTAGGCACTCAAACCCGTCAGTGTTGCACACCAATGACAATTATAATCGATCTAGTGGGACAACAACCACATATAGAGGGACATGGGGAGGTTACAATAATAATAATAATAAGACGCGATGACTGGTGGTGTGCCAAGTGCCATTGCAAAAATTACGCCAGCAGAACGACCTGTTATAGGTGCAATAAAGAGAGGAACGGCCAACGAAATAACACTGAGCATAACCAAAACAATCAACAACAGCGAGGAGGTAGTAGTAACCGAAGAGCACCGGGAAGTAGTGGAATTGCTAACAGAGGCTGTGGTGGGTATACTCCAGGCCGTGCAACAACTCAAACGGAAAACTAGTAAGGACAGTGGGTGAAGGGACCCCACCACTGTCGATAAAGGGCTGTGGGGTCCAAGACAACAACGGCTATCTAAGTAACGTTATCCGCACCGACCTGTCCAAGGAACTGATGGAGGAGGATGACACAGAGGCAGCAAGATTAGAGACCGGACTGACCGAAGTAAGAATCCAAATTGAAGGTAAGGAAATAAAAACTTTAGTAGATACAGGTAGTGAAGTTTCTGTTATTTCCGAACACATACTAGAGGAATTGCAAGAAACAAACAAAAATATCCCATCTTTGCCAGTTGCGGGGGTGACTATTGTAGGTATTACCGGGGTTAGGAGTAAACGTGTAACTAAACAGGTACATTTGAATATCGAAATTAACGGAGTAGGGTACGATAATACATTTCTAGTAGTACGGGGGTTAAATTTGGAGGTTATTTTGGGGAACGATTTTTTGATAAAGCATAAGGCAGTAATTGATTTTCAGAAGCGGTTGTTAGTACTGAATAATGAAATTGAACCAGTTCAGATTAGTTTTGAGCGGGTAGTAGACACAGTGAGAATTTCGGGAGTTAAGGTGATACTAAATAGGGGTAGTAAACTAGAAACGGAAGTTAATATGTATGTATGTAGACAGAGAGAGTTAGGGGGTGACATAAATGAAGAACGAATTTGGGAGGATAGAGTGGTGAAGTTTTGTAGTGAGGGTGGCGTCGTAGGGAGTTCTCAACGTAAAGCGTTGTGGCGGGTAGTAGAGTGTTTTAGAGAAGTGTTTGCCGATGTACCCGGGAGGGCAAGAAATTATGAATGTGAATTAAAGGTGAGGGAACACGCACCCTATGTACAAAGATGCTATCTGGTGCCATATTCAAAGAGAAGAGCGGTTCAGGCTGAATTAGATAAAATGTTAGAGGGGGACATAATAGAGAGATCAGTATCACCGTATTCCAACCCATTAGTAGTAGTTATTAAAAAAGATGGTCGAGTCAGATTATGTTTAGACGCCCACAGGATTAATCAAATAATTATTCCAGATCGAGAATCGCCCGAAGCAATAGATGAGATATTTCAAAAATTTAGCGGAGTTAAATATATGACCTCATTAGATTTAACCGCGAGGTATTGGCAAGTCCCGTTAGCATGCGAAAGTAGGAAATATACAGCGTTCCTTTTCAATAGAAAAAATTACCAATTTAAACGGTTACCTTTTGGGCTGAATACCAGTGTGGCCAGTTTTATAAAATGTCTAGATGAGATTCTACAGCCACAAAATTTAGATTTTTTAACCATTTATGTAGATGATATACTAATAGCCTCGCGCACATTCCCAGAACAAGTGGAACGTTTAGAATATGTATTAGACAGATTGCATAAAGGGGGGTTAACTGTAAACTGGGAGAAATCTAAATTTTTACAGAAATAAATACATTTTTTAGGTTTCATAATAACACCACAAGGGATAAGAGCTAACCCAGAGAAGGTAGAGTCAATTGTAAAATTCCCGGAACCTAAAAATATTAAGCAATTGCAAAGTTTTTTAGGGTTATGTAATTTTTATAGAAAATTTCAGAAAAACCATGCCCATATAACTTCAAAGTTGAGTGCAGTGTTACAAAAGAATAAGCAGTGGAGATGGGGGGAAAAAGAACGAGATGCGTTTAATGAGATAAAGGACCATTTTATGAACATGATCATGATGAATCACCCTAACTTTGAACGCACATTTTACTTACAGACGGATACCAGTAATATCGCTTTAGGTGCTGAGTTGTACCAGGAGGACGACAACAAGGAACACCACACTATTGCTTTCGCCAGCCGGACGTTGCTAGCTGCCGAAAGGAATTACACAACAACCGAGAAGGAATTACTAAGTATTGTCTTTGCCGTGTAACGGGACAAACTATTGGGGCTTATTTCTTCTTAAATATTGTAAAATGTAATGGCCACTCAAGCTGAACAACATTTGAATCATAAACGCTGGACAGTTTTTTAACACATTGCAGTCAGTGCGGTACCAAGCCAAGCCGTATGTACGTGTTGCTGTTGAGCAAAAGCAATTAACGAGTCTGGGAATGTGAAAGCTATCAGCGAGGGGGGCGTATTCGCGCGTACGCGCGCATGGGTGTGACACTGTGAACATCTTGAAAAGCACGTACGAAACATTCTTTCTCGCCCAGTGGGCAGGAAACAAAGAACTCAACAGTGAAATCTGTCTCAGTCACCCAACATCAGTTAAGCCGGCCGGCTGCTTATATAAAATTTCCGAAACGAAGTCGTGGACGTCCGCCCATACAACATGTAAAAATGTGAAGTATTTAATCTAAAGTGAAATAACAGTTTAACGTTGTTAAAGTGTAATAAGTAAATACAAAAGTTTGGTAAAAAACAACCTCAATAGTGCGAGTGGAGCAAAGGGATGTCTGCAGGACTGATTTACAGCTAAGTGACAAAATGGGGGGTATAAGAAAAGTTTAATATGGGTCAATACCAAAATTTTCAATATTTAAATAAATTCAGTAAAAAATGAGCTCAATTTGGGGAAATTAACAAAATTGTACCATATGAATGAGAGTGTGAGTGAGTGGGAGAATATTTAATTATATTTAATCAGAAGTGCTGGGTTGTGAAATAGTTTTAATAATGATATAATTAAAAATATAATTGAATATGTTTATTTTGGAGTGCATATAAAATGTTTAAGGGGAAAGAAATTTTAACTTGAATAGTTGAATTACGCCTCATGGCGCTATGCCTCATGGCGAATGGTAGTATGCTTGTTTCACACAGTAGAGTCAAATTCATTTGTATGTTACTTAACAATAAAAGGTAATGTCATTGGTAAATATTACAATTGAGAGTAAGTTATTTCAGGTAACAAGTTCCGCTACTTCCGGTTCGCTTAAAAGAACTCGGCCCAGAAAGGTAAGCACATTTGATATTCTTGTATTAATAACAAGATGGCACCCGAATGAAATGTTTGTGATTAATAGTACAACATATAATTAATAAAAGCAATAAATAAAATAAAGTTACAGCCGTGAAGAAATTCCGAACCTATCTGTTGGGAAATTCTACCATCATCCGGACTGACCACAAGGCATTATCTTTTTTAAACACCTGTAAATTGACACACAGCAGAATAACCAGGTGGGTGCTAGCGTTACAAGAGTATAATTTTACTTGGGAGTATATAAAAGGGGTGGAAAACAGGATACCTGACACTTTGTCCAGGGTAGATACAGAGGGAATGAGAACAGGGAGAGACTTAAAAGAAATAGAAATCTTTAGACTTAGTAGGGAAGATAAGACTGTTTGGGGAGGAGTTGAAAGATATTAATAGCATGCAGTGGACAGATATTAAATTGAATAAAATAATAACTAGTTTAGAGTCCGATTCAGATGAGTTAGGGTATAGCCGATATTTTCAGATCTATCAAGGGAGTCTGTTTAAGAAAGTAGAGGGGGGAGAGCGTGATTGGAGGTTAGTTATACCGAAAGGGTTGGTAGATAAGATAATATGGGACTGTCATTTTCGGTATGGGCATTTTGGTGCTAGGAAGTGAAAAAATAACAAAGGATTATATGATTAAAACTGGAAAACCTAAAATAATATTATCTGATCATGGACCCCAATTCATTAGTGGAACGTGGTGACAAAATTTGGGTTGGGAAGGCATCATACCTAAACACACGGCAGTATACCATCCTCAGTCGAACCAGGCCGAAAGAGTCATGCGGAAATTAGGGAGAATTTTTCGGGCATATTGCCATGCCAAACACAGTGAATGGCCAATGTATGTGGGAAAAATTGAAGAATGGTTGAATTGTAGTACTCATGAATCAACTGGGTTCACACCTTACGAGCTGGTCAAGGGGACACGCCCACCTAGAATTCTGGAACAGCTGTTCAATTACCCACCGGAGAGCAACCCCCAAGTTTGGAGGTAAAATTAAATCTCGCAAATGAAAATTTATTAACTAAGGGAGAAAAAAGAAAACGGCAGCATGATGCTAAAGGCAAATGGACTAAGTATGAGGCAGGTCAGTTGGTATTAGTGAGAAGACATGATTTATCAAGTGCACAGGATAAAGAGATTAAGAAATTCTTTTTCCCTTATCTAAAAATGAAACTTTTTCTTATCTTTTTCTTTATCTAAAAAAATTCTTTTTGTTATATGAAGGACCGTATGAAGTAATCGAAATTAAAATGGACAACGCATACGTTTTACGAAATCAAGTGACGCGGGAGATAGTGGGTACCCATAACGCCACCAATTTAAAAAAGTATTGGTCAAAATAAAATAATAAAATAAATCATGTAATTGTATATAAAAATTTATTGTTTTCAGAAGGGACCCTCCTCCATTTTCGGGCGGCCACGGTCTTACCAGCCCTGGTCGTGGATTTTGGACACATAGGGACAGACCATGGTTGTAGCCACCTCCCATTAAGGTGGGGCAAGGATGGTCTTTCTCTACCAAATTGGTAGAAACTAGAAATTTTACATAGTACAAACAACGGGGAGGGGGACCCCTAAAGTCCGTGTTTAAAGAAACAGAAAAATAGGTGCACAAATGGGCACACCCCACGGACCATTGATTGCCTTAATTTTAAATCACAATACATTAAGGTAATCCTCAAGTTAATAAACTGGTGTTGTTTCCGGAAGGTAAACTCATCACTTAATAGGTAGATTGTGGAGGAGTTTTGTGGCTGAGGTAACAAACCGAGATAATAAATTTCCATATAGCCTGACTGAATTATGGTGTAGCGAGATGGGGTCGTAGATTGGTGGTTGTGGTTTGTTTTTTATTTCCGGAAAAAGGGGGCAGATAAGGATCTGAGGGCTGCAAAAAGGGTTGTTGTTCACATTCATTGGAGTTGGGTTCTGTTCGTTTTCAATCGCATCACAATACACCATAATTCTGTACATATAATATATAATCTATTGTGCCGGTTGTCCACGAACCGGTGATTATATACGAAAAATAAATTACGTTATATTATATATTTATTATATTAATTAAATAAAATTAAATAACGCGAAATTGTTTAGCTGTTTCTGTGTTTAACGGAACGACAAAATTTAGTTCGCCGTGATACATGCCACGCGATCTGGTGTTCGCCTTGAAACGCTGAATTGGTATTGCGTCCAACGAATGTTGTGTTCTGTCTTGTGCCCGTAGCCATTACGTGAACAGCTAAACCTCTTCGACAGAGCGAAGTCAATTTTTTTGAAAAGATTCTATCACCCAGGATGGGTAGATAAACTCGCACAGAACTGCAGTAAGTTACTTTAAAACATATATTATGCGTTTCATAAAAAATAAAATGTGAATTTTAATATTGTAAGTGTGAAAGGAAGTTGATAATTTTTACACCGCGTGGTGTACATCTAAAATATTCTATATCCAAGCTACTAAATTGTTCAAACCCTTATGAAATAACGACTATCGTAATTAAGAGACAATATTTGCCTGTATCACTGTAGTGCTATAAAATCCTGCAATTTTGGCTGATGTAATAGTTTTCAAATATAGTAACACGTGCTAGTGCACAAGTAGACAGGTTACAGTGTGTCAAACTTTTGCCCACATAGGCATAATCAAGTACTTAAAAATTATATGTTGGTTTTGGGGGAGTCTTAAGTTTTAACTAAAACGAACGGAGTTTAAAGGGTTAAGAGTAGGCCGGTTCAAATTGGTTATATACGGGTTCTACCCAGTGTGCGTGGTGCCTTATAGAGTGAGAATAAGTGTTGGGACAGTCCTCTATTTATTTATGTATGCGCAGGGCTCCCGGTCTTAGACGTGGACGCCGGCACAGGATGAACATCTCCGCCTGAACGGTCACCAAAGGCTCTCGACTTCGCCTGCCGGAGGGGATAGCAAGATAACCACACCACAGGCACTGGAAGTAGGAACTCAAACACCACCAGGTGACCTCAAACCAATTATTATTATTTTATTTTGATCTACACAGACACCCGGATTTCATAAAACTTGTGGGGTAGGAGTGACACACTATCATATTTCTTTTATCTTTCAAACGTTTTAGTTGGGGCCAGTTTAACTGGACAGAATTGTGCGCGGATTTTGGGGGAATTTTATTTATTATGTACTAACTTTGTATTAAGTGTGAGCCCGGGGGCTGGCATGTATTCGTAGTTTCTTACAATTTATTCACTTATTTTTTTTTTTCTCGTCTGAGGTAAAAGGGGAGTGGTTCAAGTATTAGGGGACTGGTATTTCAAATATGTAAGGGGGGCTTCCGTTGGTGACAGGATGAACCCCACCGGCTGGTAGGGTTCAGCTATATTCCTGTCAGGTTAGTTCAGATAATCACGGTCATTTCACATAGTTAAATTACGTTTTGGGGTTATGTAAGGGTAATAAGCTTCTGATTCAGTAACAGTCCGGCCCCTGTTTAATCCTGTGTAGGCAGCTTTGTATGCAGACATAGGCATGCTCCAGGATTAGGAACATGTCGGTTCCCGGGCCAATTCAATTTTCTTAAAAGGGTTATATAGCCTACCAGTATGTCACCTCACAGTTGTAAAAGTTCTTTAAATGTGTTATTGTCAATTCAGTTTTCTTAAAATGTTACATAACGTATCAGGTCATACAATTATTGTAAATTTTAAACGTTATCGCTAAACTATGTTTCTTCCTAAAATTTTATAAATTATTATCTCACCAAATTCACAAATACAGTTCAGGTCACGGAAAGATTGTAGCTTACCTTCTTTCCTATTTATTATTGTCAGTTATAATTTTCTGACTTATTGATTATAAATTTACCAAGTTTAAGAGCACTTTAAAGTTGTATCTGGCATTTTGGCCAACTCAGATTCGGGGGAGCACTAGTGATATAGATATACATATTCGGATGTCTGTAGAGGTAGGGTGGTTGAATTTCCGGTTAATTAGTAATTATTTCTTTTAGATGGGGGCGATACATGTATGTCAAGAAAATGTATATAGGTGGGTGCTATGCTTTAAATTTATAAGGGTGTTGGTTATTGATATAGTGATATTGAAAATGTGGATGTGATAGAGATATATATTTATATTTATATGTGTATTTATGTCAATTATGTATGTTACTTTTGTGGGTTATGTACGGGGAAGATTTATACAAAAAAAATTTGCATTTGTAAAAACAAAAAGAAAACAAATTTTTACCTTATATGCTATTTATGTGATTTATGTACATGTTACTTTTGTGGATTATGTACGGGGAAGATTTATATAAAAATTTGCATTTATAAGAAACAAAAAGAAAACCAATTGTTACCTTGTATGCTACATTACACAAGTACTCAATAAATGATATTGTTGTTGGTTATAACAGAGAGTTTAATTGCAAGTCCCGTCTCACTGGACCCAGCGTATTTTGGCTTCTCTAGGCTTTTGGCCTAGTTTTAAATAACTAGTGGCCCCCCTTCAAAAAAAAAAATTTTTTAACAAAAATTTTTTTTATAAAGCATGAAAATTCTAAAGAGGGGTTACACTATTCACGGGTAATTAAAGAAAAATAATTTGTGAAAAAATTTTAAAATAAAACCGTCATGTAACCTAAGGGTTAAACTATTATTTTGTAGTAACTGCTATGTTAGGTTATGAGTAGAGAAAATTGGGGTTAAATTGTGATTATGAAGGAATTTAAGGAAAGATTTGAACCAAACGATGTGATGCTTGTAAACCTTATTGAAATACCAAGGCGAAACTAAACATATTAAACCAACTGGAATCATTTTGAATACAATGTAATTAAAGTAACTGAAACTGTTTTGAACAAATGAAGAAACTAAATTAACTTTGAGTTGGCCTTGGATTAACTTAACAATGTGAATTTTAGTGATGAGTTTAAATTTATTTTGATCTGAATTTTGACTGTAATTGTAAAACAAATAACAATTGATGAAAACGCAATGATTAAAATATTTATTTAAATTGAAAACTGAAGGAAATTTTTGGGTGAGTATAATCAAAAATGTTTAGGCTGAGATAGTGTTTGTAAAACAAGATGTGCATATAACTATTGATGGAAATCTGTATAAATAGTCAATATATGTTTTATGTTTAACTGTAGATTCCCCACCTAAGTGCGGCCCTGACCTCACCGGATCATGACCGTGAAAGTAGTTAATTATGACAAATTATAAATTTTAATTGTTATAACCGGCCTGTGGTTTGTTTTTGTTTTGTTTACCCGGTGGTTTGTTAAAATTAGTTGGGGGGTTATTTTTGGGGAATCTACCAATTTTTGGAACAGGGCTATTTTCATCCATATAGGGGTGGTAGTCCATTAGGGGTGTATTCATAACTGTTAGTAAGTATGTTATACTGAATTTTTATTGTAACGCCGAAGCAAGGATAGGGGTCAAATAAAAGAAAAAAATGTCCACCCCTTCCGCATCAGTCCTTGTGGAAGCAACTGGGCGCTACAGTCCAGGGAGGGGTAATAGAGAGTGTGGATGGGGGGTGACCAAGTTACAGGCCACGAGAGAGATGTGGTTTACGGCTAGGATGAGTCCGGCGATGGTTAAGAAGCCTAGTGCAGAACACAGTAAATTGTAACGGGTATCAGGGGTTAAGGGATTTGAAGGGGGGTTGTGGAAAAAAAATTGTTTTAGGAGTTAAGGATAAGGCATTCTTGAGGGTATAATCTGTATTTCATAGTAATGATTGTTATGATTTACTGGTATTTTGTATAATCAATGTGTTATTTTGGATGGGTAATAGAGTTTTGTGAACATTATTTAATTTGTATGAAATTCATATGTATTAGATGTAAGTATACCGTAAATTTATATGGCCATGTGGACATTGTATTTTATAAAGGCCAGTTATAGGGTTGATTAAAACCAATGTAACATGTTGATGATGAGTTAAAATCAATGTGATAGTGTATGTGTACGGACTTAATAATTGAAGTTGAATTAATTAATTTATGTAACAGATGGACAATCTAAAAAGTTGGAATAATTTATTTTTGCCTTGTAGTGAATAAGGTGGTAATGTTTTGTTTGTAACTCAATATAAAATCCAAGGTGAAAAATTTAGTTCACTGTAACAATGGTAATATTTATTTGGAATGCTTATCATGTTGTATCCTGCTTATGTAATTGTGTATGAATATAGAACAGCAGTCATTGTAGGCTAACTGAACTAAATGAAAAACCAGTACTTTATAAAAAATTGAACCAGTACTTTGACAATAATGAACCAGTACGACTAAGAGGAGACAAATCATTTGGGGATGTGGAATAGTGGAAGGCCGTTGTTGATATGTTAATTGAATGTTTCAGAGTAAGGTGATACTGTGGCGGGTGCCTATCTGATTTTATGGTGTTGGGATCTCGAGTAGAGAAGTCCAGTAAGGTCGGATGGGTGCAGCCACAGCCACCAGACTAGGGGGGTAAGTACCCATGATTTTAGTAAAGAACTAAGGGGGGTTGCGGCGCCATATTTTCACTGGTCCTCTTAGGTTAGGCAATGAGAGTTTTTATGCTTCGGCATAAAACCTCTCATTGGGGGGGTATTGTAATGGTGCAGAATTGGGTGTTAAAGATAATAATTTAAATCAGCTTTAATCAAAGTAGTAGTGTTCACCTTTGTGGAACCTCGACAGCTGATTTAATCAACCACACATGCAGTGTTATTACAAAACAACACGTCTGTGTTTTGTCTCTGGACTCAGACAGGCCGGACATATTACGTAACGACATATAGTTTGTGGCAGTCGTGAATCACGGAAAAAATGAAGCCAGGTTGTAGATTTCACCAGGCGGCAAAATGTTGCAAAACTCGCTGTCCAGATCATAGAACCTTTTAAAAGAACCAATTGGAGCACAGACTGGTGATCACATGACCAGACTCAGCCTGGGGAATCATTGCCCTAACGCCAGCTTAAGAGTTAGTTAACCTGTAACTCTGACCGTGCAGTCAACCTGTGCCGTTCTAATATAGAGCGGCAAATCTTCAGTAATTAAAAGTCAAGAAAACGTTATAGGCAGTACAGAATTTAATGCGGTAATTAGTGCTGCACCCTACCCGAGAAGATATGCCCGACCGATTTCTAAGTATACACTGCGTGATCGGTGTCGGCACCTGCCGCCTGTCCGCGGTATGAAAACACCAGGTGCTGCTTCCTGGCGTCAACTACGGTATGCAAACGAGGAAGGAGCGAATGCTTCTCTTCAAGTTGTCTCATCAAATAACCCCGTGGCTGACGGTCGCCATTTTTTCTCCGGTAGAGAAAAAAGAAGATTTCAACAACTACACGTCTTCACACTATGTATAGATAATTCTATAACAACTGCGGTAAGTCTCTCATTTACTTTCATATTAATTAACAACAATATTTCGTTGGAGAAAACTGTTTTTTTTAGTAAGCCTAAGTAAGTTCATCTGTTCACCTGTTGCATCGTGCATTGTGCAATACGCAATGTGTTGGTAAAGTTTTTAAAACTTTATAAAACATTCCATTCAAGTGTCAGAATTTCGGCACTAAAAAGTAAAGTATATTGAATACAAAATATCTAAGTTTAAAATTTATATAACATCGATGTAACGAGATTCGTGGTACATCAATCTAGTTTATTGCACAATGCGTAGTTAGTTTGGGTAGCATACAAGTTTTACTAGAATTAACAGTAAAACTTTATTAATATCTGGGAACTTACTCAGGCACGTTTTGAAAGTAAATAATGTCCAATTCATATTATTTTCTGTAGTAAAAAACTAGGTAATTGAAACAAATCTTAACCACGTGGTATCTACATATTCACACTAAGTATAAAGTTTATGAGATGGTACAAAGCCATAATTAATTGTCAAATTGCAAACAAGGTAACTCACATTAGGTGATATTAATATTAGGAAGAATTACTGTTATAAAGATTTGTAAATAAGGCATGTTGGCCATATAAATTTTATCAAGTTTAATTAAGTAGCTCAATAACTATGTTGACTTTATATATGTATTTTGGAGGGTGTGCAAACTTTAGTGGGGCATTTGTGTTGTGGTCTCTGACTAAAAATATAATGTGTAATCAGTAATATAATGACACGATAGTCATCAGACCGTGCCATTTGAAATTCTGTTTGGATTCTCGCCCGCACTCCCGTTGACCAACCTGTGGGATATCGAAGATCTTCTGCCGCGGGAGCCCAATAATAAAACTGCGGAGAGATGGAAAGTGGCTCGGAAGAATTTGCTGCGAGCGCATGAGCGGGTCCGTCGGCGTTATAATCAGGGGCGTATTCCAAACCCCTTCCGGATTGGTGACTGGGTCTATTGCCAAAGCCACCCACTCAGCTCAGCCGCTGACAAACGCACTGCGAAGCTATGCTACCGTTGGTTGGGGCCATACCGTATCCTAGGATTCACATCACCGGTGACGGCCCGGCTGGGCGTACCGGGGGACAAACAAAAAATGGTGATAAGCCACATTTCAAAACTGAAACGTTATCGAGGGCTATCGAAAACGTTCGAAGGGGGTTAGTCCCCGTAAAGATAGGGCGGACGTCCTTGTTTAAGGTGGAAGTCGTGTTCTGGCGTTGGCGGGCAAGCCTCAGGAGGTCGGAAGATCTACTTACGTAAGAAACCTTCTTTAGTCTTTTGCTGTCTCTCTCTTGTGCTGTATGCGGACCCTGATCAGGTCAGCATGCAGCACCTGCACACTCACATAATACATATCTTCTTTTGTCTCTTTCGTTTTCCTTCTGAGAATCTGTTCTCCTGAGAGCAAGCTCTGCTGAGCCAACTCAACCACGACCTCCACCGGTTTGTTTTGAGGAAAGGTACACTGCAGGGTACCCTCCGGGCATTTAACGTTGGGGCAACTATGTTGCCCTTTTGGGGTGAGGGTGTGCCGTTCTAATATAGAGCGGCAAATCTTCAGTAATTAAAAGTCAAGAAAACGTTATAGGCAGTACAGAATTTAATGCGGTAATTAGTGCTGCACTCTACCCGAGGAGATATGCCAGACCGATTTCTAAGTATACACTGCGTGATCGGTGTCGGCACCTGCCGCCTGTCCGTGGTATGAAAACACCAGGTGCTGCTTCCTGGCGTCAACTATGGTATGCAAACGAGGAAGGAGCGAATGCTTCTCTTCAAGTTGTCTCATCAAATAACCCCGTGGCTGACGGTCGCCATTTTTTCTCCGGTAGAGAAAAAAGAAGATTTCAACAACTACACGTCTTCACACTATGTATAGATAATTCTATAACGACTGTGGTAAGTCTCTCATTTACTTTCATATTAATTAACAACAATATTTCGTTGGAGAAAACTGTTTTTTTTAGTAAGCCTAAGTAAGTTCATCTGTTCACCTGTTGCATCGTGCATTGTGCAATACGCAATGTGTTGGTAAAGTTTTTAAAACTTTATAAAACATTCCATTCAAGTGTCAGAATTTCGGCACTAAAAAGTAAAGTATATTGAATACAAAATATCTAAGTTTAAAATTTATATAACATCGATGTAACGAGATTCGTGGTACATCAATCTAGTTTATTGCACAATGCGTAGTTAGTTTGGGTAGCATACAAGTTTTACTAGAATTAACAGTAAAACTTTATTAATATCTGGGAACTTACTCAGGCACGTTTTGAAAGTAAATAATGTCCAATTCATATTATTTTCTGTAGTAAAAAACTAGGTAATTGAAACAAATCTTAACCACGTGGTATCTACATATTCACACTAAGTATAAAGTTTATGAGATGGTACAAAGCCATAATTAATTGTCAAATTGCAAACTGCAGTGCATGAGGCTGGGAATAAGGGGTAAAATGTTGAAGTATCTGGCAAACTTTTTGAAAAACCGTCTGATCAAGACCTCAGTGAATGGGCTGGAGTCGAGCTGCACTAAAGTCGAAAACGGCATAGTTCAGGGTGCTGTGATTAGCCCTACTCTGTTCAACATCGCACTTTATGATATAAACAAAGTGCTACCACCTGAAGTATTTTGTGTAATTTTCGCGGACGATGTAACGCTCTTTACTACAGACAAAGATCCAGAAATAGCAAATGAACGGATGCAACTGGCTTTAAATCAGGTTGCCAAGTGGTGTGCAAAATGGTCCTTAAAGATATCATCAACAAAAACAGAATGCGCATTTTTCTCAAGACGCAACATCCATGCAAGCTTCATCCCGCGCCTTATAATTGACAACAGGGCCCTGCGACTGAACAAATGCCCCAATTTACTTGGAGTCCACTTGGATAAAAAACTTCGCTGGAAAGATCACATAGAACATGTCATGGAGCAATGCAGCAAACGATTAAATGCGATAAAAACCGTAGCCAGTCGAGAGTGGGGGGCGGACACTGTATCCTTGAGAACATTTTATTTGTCCTTTGTCAGATCCAAGATGACCTACTGCTGTGAGATATGGGGCTCTGCCGCAGCAACACACATTAACAAGCTACAGCTCATCCAATCAGCAGCTTTAAGAATTTGCCTGGGCTGCCCCAAGTCTACTCCCATTGCAGCTATGGAAATAGAGCTCGGCATTGAACCAATAGACTTGTATATTAAAAAGCAAATATGGAACAAACATCTCAAAAACCAAACCCTTCCACCAACCCATCCAATCCACTCGTTGGCAGCCACGACCATTACGCAAGCATTCAGTAAAAGAGTGGATCTTCTCTCTCAAGACATGCCCAACGAGACCCCAGAGACCATTGCTGCATACTTCAACGAACCACCTTGGGGGAATAGATAGAAGCGGAAGTTAAACTTGACTTACCGATTAAAATGACCAAAGCTGACAACCCAGAAGCTCTTCGAAGGGAAACACTGGAAATGCTAAATACCCAGTATCACAACTTTGTGAAAATATACACTGATGGATCCATGGACAGTGGAAATAGTAAATCAGGAGCAGGATACTTTAACCAAAAGACCGGCGAATGCTTCTATGTCCCAGCAAATGCAGCATCAAGCATGGACGCCGAGCTATTGGCGTTGGATGCGGCTTTGGTGAGCTGTCTACAGATTGAAGACAGAGAAATATGTATTCTCACAGACTCAAGATCAGCCATGGAAGCTCTGACACAGACAGGCCCAAGTGTCTATTACTTCCGCATCAAGGAATTGAGGGCGCTTCTATCGGCTCTAAAGATCAAAGGAAAACACAGTGTATTCCAATGGACACCGGCCCATTGTGGGGTGGATGGAAACGAAAAAGCGGACCAGATAGCAAAAGAAGCTGCAAACATGGGACCAGTCAAACGCCCCCAATACTCGCTGGCAAGATGCAAGAAAGCTGCGGCTGCTCGGATAAAAGGGGAATGGACAAAGCGCTGGTGCGAAGGAGTGACAGGAAGGCAACTATTTCGACTCCAGAAAGAACCTGCAGACCCTTCCTTATACCGTAACGTGGCAAGAGCCACGGCTACTTTTGCAGCAAGGGCCAGAATCGGCCACATTGTCACCGGACACTACCTGCACCGGTTCAACGTGAGGGATTCCCCAACCTGTGAGAGATGCCAGACGGAGGAGGAAACTCTCGAGCACATTCTGCTCAGATGCTCGGTACAGAATCCAGCCAGGGAGACCCTGAGGGCCGTGATGGGGGAGAGTGGTGGCCTGGACCGGATTCTCGGGAACAAGCGCTTTTGGGCACTCGCTGCAGTGGTATACTACGGACATCGGACCATCGGGATCACTTGACCCTGGAAGTCCGCTCCAAGAAGTAAGAAGTAAGTAAGTAATTGCAAACAAGGTAACTCACATTAGGTGATGTTAATATTAGGAAGAATTACTGTTATAAAGATTTGTAAATAAGGCATGTTGGCCATATAAATTTTATCAAGTTTAATTAAATAGCTCAATAACTATGTTGACTTTATATATGTATTTTGGAGGGTGTGCAAACTTTAGTGGGGCATTTGTGTTGTGGTCTCTGACTAAAAATATGTGTAATCAGGGTCCACCGATGTAGACGAGAAAAAAGACCTACTACATAGCTGAACGATGAACATCTGAAGCTCTACTCACTACCGGATGAATTTGGACGACCACACGAACACCTAAAATGTCAACCACGAGATGTCACCTCAATAAATAAAAAACCCTTCATGGATGAAATCAGGTGATACAAAACCAATTATTAATTACACATAGAGTCAACACTCAATCATACCCAGTGACCAGTTATATATATCTATCAACTACAACATTTCAAGTTTTAAACATTATTAAGATCCCCAATTGATGGGACAGTTTAATGTGTGGACTGGGTGCTAAATTAATTGTAAATTTCAGTATATTTCTGGTAAAATTGTCAGCCAGAGACTGGCATGCTTTACACAGTTCACATTCAGCATAGATTTTCCATTTATTTCATTATAGGGGTTTCTTTACAGATTTTAAGTCATTCTGGCTATTAGTAATTATCATGTTCAATTCAGTAGTATATATATATACATATTTTTTCTTAATTTAAAAATCAGTTTAATTCATTTTGTATAAAGAAATTACTGGGGAGGTAGGTGCATTTTCAACAAGTTTCAACCAGAAGGAATACATGTCGAAACACTTTTAAACTTGTTTGTTGAGACAAGTTGAAAGCTGAATCATCAAGATGTTAACATGTCCGTCTCTGAGCCAAGTGTATTTTTTTCATAGGGTTATAATATTATGCAATATTTCTCTTTTTATTAATTGGCAATGTTTCGGTATATATAAATTAATTATGATAACTGGGGGGGGCGTTCATTATTTTATATATTTTTAATTTCTCACTGTAATTAGCCACTTAGCCACTTAGGCACTTAGTTTTGAATTTTATTATGTCCTGGGGACTACTGTATGTTTAAGCATTCTCTTATACACCTGATGTGTAATCAACCCACACCATGAGGGTAATATAAAAATAAATTTGTAATCCTAACAGGGATAATTATAATGAAAAAGTAAGAATTTATATACACCATGAGGGTAATATAAAAAAGGCGTGGCAAGAGACCTTTATGTATATTTTATTGTATACTATTGTATAATGTATTTTGTGTCGTGGAACATGTTATGTATGTATATTTTTGTGTACATTTTGGGGGGTTATAAGTGTTATGCATTTAGTGTATTTTGGTGGGGACTTTGGATATAGGGTTTTTTATTTGTTCGATGTCTTTTTATAAAAGAAAGTTAATACATGGAGTCATGTAGGTATATCCTTTTCATTTTTTATAACAGGTATTCTATCTCAAATAATCATTGCTGATCATTTCTTTAAGGAAATAATTTATTTTATTTAACCTTATAACAAGTATATGAATTGTCACCTTTAAAATTTATTTAATTTGTTTGAGTAATTATTATTATAATTAATATTAGCAAGGAATCAATACCATTATCTTCATTAAGTTATATGAAGCATTCTAAAAGGAACATATAAAATAAATTTTATATTTTATTAATATTTTAATGGAAGCCTTGTTTCCAGGTTAGTTATGGTTTAAATTTCAATTCATTGGTAGTGTGACATAGCAATTTATTTTCTTGGTTTCAATAAATATTTTCAGGTGGCCTTGTTGAGAAAGTATACTTTATTTAACTAACTATTTAAGGGGATTTATAGATTACTTTTGGGTTTATTTATTTTATTATTAATTGTTTACTGAGATAGAATAATAAAAAGGATTTGTTAATTGTTTAATTCTTTAGTTTTCATTGCAAGTCCCGTCTCACTGGATCCAGCGCATTTTTGGCTTCTCTAGGCCTAAGCCTAGTTATAATTAACTTGTGGCCCCTCTTTACAAAAAAAAAAAAAAAAAAATTCTCCAAAAATTTTTCTCAAAAAAAAAAAAAATCTTTTTTTTTAACTGCTTAAATTAAAGTGGGGTTTCAAACCTCTAAGTGCTCGATCAAATTAAAGTCGGCCGACTAAATAACGAGTATCATTTTAATTTATACAGTGGTGATGAATTGTTACAACAATGGAACAAATTTAATAGTTTAATAAAAAAAGAAAAACTCGCGGAGTGAACCGGAAGGTTGAATAGACAGTTTTTGCAACTCCCAGAGACACCAGCGGAATGGTTAAGTACAATCAATAACAAATTGACCAAACTTTTAAATCTTACAGTTTTAAAGTTGCAACTTTTAGAATACATAACAAAATTTTAACTTAAAACCATCAACAGAATTTAAATTCATATACGGGGATGACTAAAACAATTTTGAGATCTCAATAAACGGGGGAAAGTAACAAGGTAAAGCAGAAAGAGAGAGAGAGCGTATGAGAGTGTGTATAGTTATAGAGTCAAAGTACTTGTTGACTAGTAAACGTTATTCTATGTAACCTTGTTATAGTATTTAATAATCAATAAATTTTATGTTTTTGGGAAATTTGTCTTGAAGAATTTTAATATTAAGGATATTAAAAAATTGATGGATTGTTGAATAAGAATAAAGAAAGAGGGCTTGTAAAACCATTCTGTGTTAGCGTAATTATTTTGCAATAAAAACCAAGTTATCCTTCTGCAACTGGTTTCGTCTGTAGGACACTGGAGTGTAACCCGAAGGTAAGATATTATCATTTGAATTAAATTGAATTGTTTCAGGGTGTACATGTTTTAAATAATCTAATATTTTCATCACTTCATAGTTTATTTATAATTATAAAACATTTATAGGCCAACTATCTTAATATTATTCATTAAATTAAAATATTATTAAGATTATTAAAGAAATATTATTTAAATTAATGTGTTCTTCATATTTCCTTTCCCTTAATACTACACTGAAAATTCTGATCGGCAAATTGAATACCTAACTTTATCATCTGAACAACAAATCTGCACAGTAGCGGATACTGTTCTTTCAAATACTTATTAATTGCACATTTTTGTTTCTGCATTATTAGAAAGTTATTAAAAATTAAATAATTAATTTAAATGAAAAATGACACCCTTTTTGACTAACAAACTGAAATAACATGAATACCATAAGCAAGATGCGAACATAACCAAAACAACAGTATTTAGTTAGTCATACATATTGTAATGTGACATAATGAGAGTCCCAAAACAATTAACAAAAATAGTCCGAATAACAACAAAAAAGTCAGAATAAATGAAATCAAGTATGTAACCATTTAAAATAAAAAGTACAGCACAATAGTGTGACAAATAATAAACTATGTATTGTAAGAAAATAAGATAAAACTTATGAAAAGTGAATAAGTGTAAAAGTGAAAGGTGAAAAAACAAGGGTGATCATTAATCACACAGATAAGACTGTTAAGATTAATGATCCCTATAATTCTATTAAGTGTGAAAAAACCAAAATAGTTCAATATAAGAGGCCCAACTCTTATAGGTAATATGAAATGACAAACATACTAAATGTTAAAGTATGAACAGACAATTGTAGTATTGTAACATGGTTTATTGAAAGATTTTATAGTTGTTAATCCCATGTTTTTTTTTCGTTAATTAGGTCAATGCCAATAATTGTTAGCATTGATAAACCATGTGTAAAAGAATATAAGAAAAATACCAAGCCTGTAGGCAAGAATAGAAAATATAATAATACCAAAACATACTTAGAGGCCCATAAACAATATAATAATGGTCCATGAATAGAACCTAATGGTATGAGAATGAAAATGGTATTATGACCAATTAAATAATTTATGTTATTGTTTGTAAATGAATGAATCTAATCTTGGCCATGAAGGCAACATTTTTAATTAGTATGTTAAGGGTTTTGTATTAGTTAATAAACATTGTTAGGATAAGTTAAAGAAAAAATAATGTAGTAATCTTTAAAACAAATGTAATCAGGCAAAGGGGTTCAAAACAGAAAACAATTTAATAATTAATGTAAAGTAGAAAATAGGAATGAAGTCAAATTTTAGGCCTAGGCCAAACATGAAATGTAAAATAAAATAATGTCAGAGATGATTAAGTTATCAAACCAATATAATACAATAATAACAAAATAGGATCAGAATTTAATAATGGACAAGTCTTAGAGTAATTGTGTATCATATGAGAGTAATCTTATAAAAATTTAAGTATTGTATCATAGTGAATGTAAGGTCAGTGTTATAGTCCAGATTTATAGATTTTGTAAAGGTGAAAGGACACCTAATATGAAGTTAACTTATACAAAATCATATACCAGAATGTAGACCTTTAAAAAAGGAACAGAAATATGTAAACCAATTTTAGTTTAAACAAAAATTAACAAGGGAATATTTTTTGACTGTAAAGGCAAGGATATATTTTTAGTACTATATGCCGCCTGACCTCAAGTTCATGAAAACTGACCAATCAAAAACGGAGTTTACTGGTAAAAAAGCCGTTACAAAGACGGGACGAAGGAATTATTGTATTGTTATACGCCACACTGAAGAGATGAGTCTAATAGCTGACGCTTGTGTAAAAATTAAAACAATCAAGTAATACTCAACTAATGTTCTAAAATAAACCAGAGAAGTAAGAAAAACACTCCAAGAAAATTATAAAGAATTAATTACTGACCGATGAAAGCATAATTCTACACCAAACCCACAAAAAGGCGATAGCAAGGAACCGCTTGCAGTATTCCAGGAACGTAATTATAACTCCGAAGTATTTTCATTACCACAATACACACAGATCAACTTCACTACACCAAATAAACAATTTACAGTGATAATTGGAATACCCATTGATCATTAATACAGTGATTAATGATAACAATTTTATTTAAAACAGAAAAACATTCAACTACATGACTTTTGGTTATCCGACTAAGCGGCCATATTGTTTATTATTCTATTTCCAGTGCTGACAGAGTTACCGCTGTCGGTGAAAAAACTTAACATTTTATATTTGTAAACATTAATAATTCAGTTTTATTATTTTATATGTAATTGTAATGTGTTGTACTCCTTTTTAAAGCATTATCTGACTTCATAACTAGCCCAAAGAACCCACGCCCTGAGATAAATATTTTATATTAACTTTACTTGTAAACCATTGAAGAGCAGATTCGAAGACGAATCGATCATTAAACTGTTAAGGTCGATTCAAGACCTAACCATTTATGTTGTTTTGATAAATAAGCTGAAAAAAATAATAAAAGAAACCAATGATTAACGATTCCAGAGTTGTTATTTTATGTGTGAAAATAGAATAAGAATTTGTTCACAGGCATTACTGGAAGAGAGCAGGTATGCAGGGCGAATATAACCTCGCCAACAACAGAAAAATAAACTAACCTACAACTGGCAACATACGGTTAGCGGCTATCGCTGAGTCAACCAGAAGTGCGGGAAAATTCGAAGGCACTAGCACACGAATACAAACACTTTCTCTCATAACAACATTACACAAACTTTATATTAAAGAACTGGTTATTTAAACACCGTATAACTCTACGTTATGGAATTGACGCAACCTAATTAAAATACTAAAACTAAAATTTACATTACAAAGTTGATGCCTACCATAGTGAGGCATAAAGATAGTAAAACGCTTACATGTATTCAAAGTAAATAACATAACAATATATACTATCGATATCAACATCATGTATTAATTGTACATTATTATTATTTGTCATGTGTAAGTAGGTTTATTCCGGTCTTTCCATGATAAATTAAAACATGTAAATTTGAAAATGCCATTAGGCCTACTTAGTAATTTACATTAACTGTGTGAAAAACGAGGACAAAATCATGTTTTGGCTGAACTGCGCCTGGACATAACCTACAAGCGAGGACAGTCCAGGGTAAACGAGGACATATGGTAATCCTACACTAATCCAATTCAGAACTGTAGAGGTTGTCAATGATAGAGAAGCGTATGCACAGTGAAACACAAGAGTGGAGTAGTGGGGGGAGTAGCTATACTTACCAATATTGTCGTGTACCCCCACCTTTCTCCCTACCGGCACAAATTGAGCTTCTCTAACGTTGACAATCTCTACCTTCATGGGTACCCGCACTGCATTTTCGATGTTTTTAATATGCGATTGTATCGATATATTACGATGTGGAAAAGAAGATGTGTACTAATTGTAAATAGTTCTATTTCTTAACGTAAAGTGAAAATATGTGTTGTTTTCATCTTTAGGGTTAGGTAACAATGGTTTTTGGGTTTTACTTTACTGCTGAAATAAATAAAAGCCATGGTTGAGAAAAACAACATTTAATGTATATTATAACATGACCAAAGGTACACAGAACAAAAATAATAATTGAGTGTAACTAATGATAAGACAGCATATAAGAAAAGTACTCTAAATATTAACTATGACAATGACGAACCATGACTTATGAAGACAATAATATTCAGAAGGGAAGATCAAGTGACAGAAAAACATGTAAATAATAATTAATTAATAGAGTCAAAATGTATAAATAAATGTTAAACGTAGTTAATAAGTAAAAGACATTTGTTAGGTCACAAGCAATAGAGTAAAACTATGAGGTGGTATGTGTACCTCAGACAGTTATTTTCTAGTATCAAATCACAGACGGTGAATGATATAATTTTTACATACATAATCATATCAAATTATGATTACCAAAGTTATGTTGTGTAATGGTGACAGAAAGTGAGAAAAACAGTGATAAACGATAAAAAGAAAAAAAAAGTGTCTAGTGAAAGTGTATCAACCAAATTATAATGAACATCGTTGAAATATATAATTTATAGGAGAATACTACATAGCTTGTGGGGTATGAATAAACAAAGTGTAAATAATTAAAAAGAGAGAAATCTTGTTACGAACTCACAATATCATCTAGTGACGAAGATAAAATAAAATACAAGGGAATAATATTACTTATAAAAATGTAAAATCGAACCTGAGCCCCAAAAATATGATCCAAGACCTTAACTTAATAAATTAGAGTTTTGGGTAAAAAAGAATTGTTGTTGGAAAAAAATTGAAAAGAACCAGGAGAACATATTAAATTTACTACTGACTGTATATTAAAATTAATGACTGATGAAGGATGAAATGATCCAGAAAAACCATTAGAAAAAACCTAGAAGAATACTAGTTTAATCTCAAGTACAAAAGAAAATTTGATGTACTGAAGTAAAAAAAATCAAGAAAGAAGTTCTCAAGAAAACTACAGATTGGTGAGATCATTCTGATAGACTAAGCCATATTTTAACAAACATTATCACGTTTTAAAAAGAGAGTTACAGTGAACAAATAAAACAAACAATATAAACAATTTAATAATTAATTTTATTAGTAAACTCTAATTATTAATATTAAGAGTTCAGTTTTAGTTATCTTTTTGTATGATCCAAAGGACCTACTACCACTATTCAACATACATTAACAACATACAATTACAAAACATTCATTTGTTATCTCTCTTTTCTTTTTACAACAAATTATATTTATTAATGACTTACCTGGTGAGATTAGATTAACGTTTATTTGTTGATACATTATTTCAGACGCCATGATTGTGTTGCCAACTTTACATATTTTCTTTTGTTGGGGTCCAGAGTTCTTATAAGCAAGGCTGAGACTGAACGGTTACCAGAAATGATAGACACTAACAACATTTACGTCAAAATAAACTTTTGGTTTTATTACTTCTGACTTTGCATAATTCACACTGGAGAAAATCAAAATGGCTACTTGCACATTAAAAAAAAACAAAATGGCGTCCATACTTCCGCCTTTACTAATTATTAATTACTCTTCATTTGTTACTTTATATATTTAATTTATTCTCAAAACGACTTTAAATAGGCTGCAGCTCTTACAGATTGATCTCCTAAGTTTTCAGATCATTTTAAAACACAAACCAATGCCCCAAATTTCTTCAGGCTGGCCGGCACAGACACGCAGTCATTCTCTCACACACATACACATTTACAAAGGTACATTTTACTTCATTTTAATTTTGCTCAATTTTATGGAAGGTGTATTAATTTAAATTTGGACTTCCCTGAGGTGTAGGCCTGAAGTTCTCGCAGGGCGTTTCACATTGGCAGGACGATGTTCGGCCGAAAGTTCCTGGTTGTTTTGTTTCCTCTCGTTATCACTGACGCTAAATTTACATTTTCTTAAACTGTTATTTACTGACTGAAACTTAATCTGGTACTAACTGTTACATTGAAATTCACATTTTTGCAATACCAAAACACTTTTGCTGGCAGTAACTGCCGGCCAACTTTTCACAAGTTGTTGCCGCCTCGGCTATAGTATGAAGACTGGGGCGGAGCTATGGGCACAATGTATGCAAAAAGCAGTGTTATGACGTCATTATTCCATTGTTTTATTTAGCTTACATCATGGTTTTGCGTCATTGTGATTACGTTTCTAACATTATCATTGTCGTTTCACTCTGATTTTCAATGTGCTCTGCGCACCTCACTCCCAACAAGCACGTAGGCCTCGACCTTGAGTCGAACGGTACAGATGAAATTGCGTCGTGTTTTATAGCCCTCAGGAAGCCAACCTAACCATTTTTAATTATATGGAAATTACAATAAAATATCTCCTTAAGGCAAACAAATTGGAAGACGGACTTTCGTACCATTACAAACCCCCTCAATGAGAGGTTTCATGCCGAAGCATAAAAACTCTCATTGACTCATTCACACGTTCTAAAGGGATCAGCCCAGATATGTCGCCACAACCCCCTATAGTGTTTACATAAAAAAAAAATACAATCACTTACCCTTGGTCTAGTGATGATGATCGTACCGGCCTGACCTTACTGGACTTCTCTCTCGAGATCCCAACACCATAAGGCCATTAGGCACTTAACGCTCCTGCTCTGACGCACTGGCCAGCTCAGGACCACTGTCACAACATCACTATACTCTGAAACAACAAATACAAAATTTTAAATAGTGGTCTTGTATAGTCCCATATCCGTAACTGATATGTCTCCCTTTAGCTGCATTGGTTTGTGTTCTGAGGCATTGATTTGCTTAACTCTAAAAATTCTTCAATAACAAAACAAACAAGATTTAGGACAGAAGATCCATTTCCACTTTTGACATTCCTATATTTATCAAAGCTTTCTGACTCCAGTCAATCTTAACTTACTTCCTTCACCACAAGAAAACATATTCTTATACTAAGCATAACACACAAAACAAAATTTTAATTTTCAAACGCAACAACAACTATTCATCTTTATTATATAAAATCAAAAAATATAACTATTATGGCAAACACTTCAAATATTTTAAACCTTCTTTACTCAGCTTTCCTGATACTTATATTTCTTTGCAACAGAATCGTAATTATATTTCTATGTCCAACACCAATATCAATGTTATTTCTTTACTTAATATTTGTTACCGTTGCTACCAATAACAATAAAACATAATAAAACATTGAACATCAAACATTAACATTGTTACATTTACATTACATAATTCACATTTAGGCCTACATAACTTGTATCAAAACTTTATAACCTTATCATTATCAACTCTCTATTAACTCTTTACCATTCTTAACATTTAACTATTTAACATTTGTTACAATGAGATTCTATAAAAATTTTAAATTTATTATTAACCTTTCTGTTACATCCCCTTTCTACTATGAATTTTCTTTTTCTAACCTTTTCATCAATACTTATCTAGTTTGGGTGACTCTATTATTCACTATTATCTATATCTTATTTTGGCATTTATCTATCTAACCTTACTCATCCTTTTTTCTCTACTCACAACCATTTCTAACAGATTTATATAATATGACACCAATCTCTCAATAATAACAACCCCCTTCAACATTAATTATATTTATACCGTTCACTTCTTTAAGTGAAATTTCTATTATCTCTTTGTACTAAGATGTGTGTACCCTACCTGGCAATATACACGTTCATAACCTTTTGCCCTCCACCAAATATCGGCAAACACTCTTACCCTTCTCTAATTACGGGAACTGCCACAACGCCGCACATTGATCACACCTTACACCACCTTTCTTACTACAAAATATAACCATCAACTATTTACTCTTTAATTACATATTACCCATCTTCTCTACATATAATCATTAACTACTGTGTCCCTAAAATATCTAACACCCTCTTTGTGTATTAACTGTCTTTCAAAATTCTTATTCTCTCTAACTCCCATTAACTCTGATTACTCACATGCCTTAAAGATCATCATTATTACCCAAACTCTTTTTACAACATTTCACTTTAATATAACACTAGAAAATTCATCACTTACCTTACAATAACAATACAATTCAATATCCAAATATATTACATGCTTAATCATTTATTATTCATTAGAATCTAAATCTCATAATTAATTAAATTCATCATCACAATTTTCTTTTGTACAACCTTAATTAAGTAATTAATCTTCAATTATTTATTTCAATTATTTAAACTTTCATCATTACTTTCCTCACTTGTTTAGTCAAAAAACAATGTTAATTGTTATTATTAAATCAATTAAACTATAACTTCCTGTTACAACATGGTTTACATAAAATTACATGTAATACACAACATCAAGAATACACAAATACATTGACATCAACACACAAAATATCAGTATGGAGAACCATACATGACTTCCATATTCTAAGATTTATATTTAAAATCATTTTCGAAATGAAATATTACCATAGAAACTACTTCTTTCTACTTACTGCTTCAGCCTTAACCACAGTACTGTGGTCACTAACATATACCACCTCACGTTATCGCACTCGATTTTCACTGATGATGGAAGTCGATGGCATTGCCGAAACGTCTGGTTTTGTAGAAAACATTGGACTACGGCCAAATATCCCGGGAAGGAATTTTAACAAAAACTACTTCTTTATTGCCGATAACGTTGTACACATATATATAAAAAATATGCATAAAATTAATGGCTTGTATAAGTTAATGATTGATCTCCATTAAGTAGTGCTCAAGTTTCCAAAGTTTTAATATTATGATATCCGTAATTAAAACATCAGAGCAGGTTTAGTGTGAATGAGGGTACACCGTGGACTAAAATTTTCAACATTTCCTATTGAGCGTTGCTTAGAGTAAAGCTGCGAATCTACAGTGTATGTTTCACAGAACAAACACACGAAAAAGAAGGAGCGCTCCCAAGTCACTCATGGTACCCTCAGCATCTTGCAGAGGGTTCATTCCCTAAAGACGAAAAGTCTGTCTATGAATCGTTCCTCTGTAAACACGTGCAGTTACACTGCCCAGCGATCCACAGGAAGCAAATTGATGTCCATTTTTTCGGCTTGCACGCGTTATGTTGGTGTGGGGTTCAGCACTTTCCATTTAAAAAGCGTGCAAATGTAAGAAAAAACATGAGTGAGGCCAGAAATAATGCGAATTGTGTGTGTGTGTGTGTGTGTGTGTGTGCGCGCGCGCGCGCGTGTGTCTTCCCTGCCTTTTTATTGCTGTAGTCATAATAATAAAATGGAAACGTAAACATTACATAACTGAGATATGCTTACCTGCCACGAACGATATATTATTTTATACATGTATATTAACTCATACATAATTTACATTAAAATGAAAAAATTATAATTTTATTGCCTGGCAACAAAATTATTTTATTTTTAACAATTACCATTGTTTGAAAAAGTTTAAATGAATTTTCAAGTACAGTAGACGCCCTCTTAACCGGCCTCGGATCAACCGGCCGCCGCTTTAACCGTCCAGACTCGTCTGTTTCCCACGCTTTCGATATCCGTTAATTAAACGGATGTACTGTACCTACATTTTCTATTTGTTTTTAGTAGTCAAGCGGCTTTTGATTACCGCTTTAACCAGCCGACCCTCAGACTCGTCTGTTTCCCACGCTTTCGATATCCGTTAATTCAACGGATGTTTATACATTATCTACACTATGTTTTTAGTAATCAAGCGGCTTTCGATTGTACCGCGTAAACATAAATGTGAAATTACACCGACACGACTCACCGGCATGTCAAAAGTTTCATGATTTGCACTTGTTTATTTTATTGAACGTCTTTAGTCAGTTTAGTGGTTGATTTGTCAATGTGAAGACGTGTCGATTATTACTGTACTGGGTACTACTGTAAGTACAGTTTCATTATTTTTTTCGTGTGCTACAAACATGAGTGACAAAAAACGGAAACGTGTAGTAATCAGTATCGCGCAAAAACTTAACGCCTTAGAACGTTTGGACAAAGGTGAATCGGTACAATTAATATGTAACGAATTAGGCGTGGGAAAAAGTACTGTCAACGACTGGCGGAGAAACAGAAATTCACTTCAGGATTACTGTATGCAAGTTGAATCACAAAAAGTACTCGAGTCCCGTTGCACAATTAGAAAACCAACCAACGAGATTGTTGATGATGCCCTTTGGGTATGGTTTGTCCAACAACGTCGAAAAGGTACGCTGATTAGTGGGCCAATATTAAAAGAAAAGGCCTTATGTTTTCACAAAAAACTCGAAAACCAGGCCGAATTTGTTGCTAGTGATGGGTGGTTATCGAGGTGGAAAAAACGGCATGGAACACATGTGCTTGATGTGTGTGGGGAAAAACTGTCCGCTAATCCAGGAGCAGTAGTTGAATTTACAACGGAACTCGTAAAAATCATAAACGAACAAGAACTTAAACCAGAGCAGATATATAACCTAGATGAAACGAGCTTAAATTTCAAACTTCTACCAAAACAAACTTTCGCTATGGCAGATGAAAAATCAGCACCGGGAATGAAAGTTAACAAAGAAAGATTGACTGTTGCTCTCTGTAGCAATGCCGCGGGTACACATAAGATTCCTCTTTTTGTGATTGGTAAATCGAAGAAACCGCATGTGTTTAAACATGTTAATATGGAAGCCCTCCCGGTTTACTATAGATCTCAAAAATCTGCGTGGATGGACTCCCATCTTTTCAAAGAATGGTTTACAACGCAATTCATACCAAAAGTTAAAAGCCATTTAATCAATCTAAAATTGCCTGTAAAAGCTCTACTTGTCATTGACAATGCACCGACCCACCCCAGTGCTGATCAATTAGTATGTGAGGAAGACATCAGCGTTTTATTTTTGCCTACTAACGTACCTAGTCTCATACAACCTATGGACCAGGGAGTTATTGCAAGTTTCAAAAGACGGTATAGGCGAAAATTGTTATCTGAAATTTTGGGTAAAATGGAAGATGAAAACTCAGGACTTGTAGACACTGTAAAGACTATAAACATCAAAGATGTGGTGTACATGATAGCAGCTGCGTTTGAAGAAATTCCCCACACTGCTTTTATAAAATCATGGAGGAAGTTGGCCAGGCATTGAGAATTACGTTGACCAGATAACGGAAGAAAATACACGTGTCCCAGATAACGACAATCAAAGTTTACTCTGTGATCTGCAAAAAATAATGGCAGAATGCGAAGATAGAGATGTCGAAGAATGGATAAATGGTGATCAAGAGCTTGAAAACGAAACTTTGGCTGATGAGGAAATCATAAGTATTGTCTGCCAGCAAACTGATATTGACGAAGATGGGATCATAGAAGAAAAAGAAGAAGACAGCGAGGGAAAAGTCAGTCACAAAGACGCATTGGAAGCATTACAGCTGGCAGTGCGATACGTCGAACAAAAGGTGAGGCATCTGGTGTCGATGTCATGTTTATGCGAAAGTGGGGTGACCACGCTTTTAAAAATTCATTCAAACTTAAAAAGCAAAAAACAATCACGGATTTTTTTGACATGATAATGTCTTATGGCTGGCCATCATTTGGAAATTTCTGTAACGCATCACGCTGCATGACGTCATCATTTACCAGCCGGGAATCGTTAACTAAAACCGCGACCGCTAACGTGCTAACGTCCGTCGCAGATTAAAGACCTAACAAGCAAACAACACTGCATAGCTGTAGATAGGTATGTAACCAATCAGTCAGTCAGTAACCATAATAATGTTGCGTTTAGCTGGCGGCTGAAAGACATTATCATGCTCTTAAGCTTTTACCATTTGGTAAATGGTACTTTACATTTTTAAAGTGTAACTGAAATACTGTATACAGTGTTAATGTTATGTCTGTAAAATAAACAACTTTTAACGATACAGTACTTAGATCCATGTTTAGATATCGCGTGTGTCTCAAATTTGGGTATTTTATGTTTTTTATGTTTATATTATATTTATTGTTATGTGTAAAATTGTATATACAGTGTTTTTAATATTTTAACGATCGACGAACTTCAACAAGGGATATTCCTGATGATGGGGCATATGTCCTGAAACGCGTTGAATTAAATACTGTATAGAGAAAAGGCCACCAGACGGACAAGAAAAAGGTACGTAAACTATTTTACTAATTACTGTAGATACAGTACTGTACAAGTGTTTGATTTTGTTCGGTTTAACCGGCCATTTTGTTAACCGGCCGACCCCCTGGTCCCAAGCTGACCGGTTAAGAGGGTGTCTACTGTTCTTTACTGTTGTTAAAACGTAAAAGGTTGCAGGTAAACTACCCCTTCCCCTTAACCGATCTTCACCAAAATCGAAAGTCCTTGAGTACTCTACAAATCAGGTCTATATGCAAAAAATTATTTGATTCTGTTTGAATTTACGGCTGTTATCGTTTGCCATAGAAAATACCCTTGTTAAAAAAACGTTGCAAGTAAACTAACCCTTTCCCTTAACCGATCTTCACCAAAAACAATAGGTCTTGAGAACTCTACAATTCAGGGCTGTATGCGAAACATTATTTGATTGTGTTTGAATTTGCGGCTGTTATCGTTTGCCAAAAAAAAAATTTCTTTTCATAAAAAAAACCGTTGCAGGTAAACTACCCCTTTCCCTCAACCGATCTTCACAAAAAACAATAGGTCGTGAGTACTCTACAAATCAGGGCTGTATGCAAAAAAGTATTTGATTCTGTTTGAATTTGCGGCTGTTATCGTTTGCCATAGAAAAAAATCTACAGACAGACAGACACACAGACAGATACACAGACAGACACACACACAGACACTTTTCGAAAAACGGCTTTTTTTCATGTTTTGAGTGTAGTACAATCAGAATCTGCAATAATCTCGAACACGATTTTTTTTGCCATCACCATACTTCCATTTCCTTAAGGAATATGGAAGTAAAAAATATACAATCCAAATTATCATTTAATCATTGACCATAAATCAGTTCATAAAACAGTCCATCTTGAAATCACACTATCACATATTTAAATGTTCGTTAACAACAAAACACTTTATCCTCCATCATCGAACAACAGTCGAGTCTTAGGTCTATACAACTTATTTTTCCTTGAAAACATTATATTAGCATCATTAATATAATACTTATTTAAATTCTTATATTCTTCTACAACACTATCGTAATTAATAGGGTTATTCCATATCAATTTATCATACAACTTGTCATCATAGGGTATGGTCCTGTCACCTTCAGTATAATTAGTCACAATCAGGTAGGTTACAAAGTCATTATTTTCATCATCACCTCCTACTACCTCAGTTTCCCTATAAGGTAAGTTCTTATTTTTATTACTTCTCTCTCCGTCTAACCTCTCTATAAATTCTTCATACTTTCTATTTACTTTAAAAGTCTCTATTTCTCTCTTTCTCTCTCTCTCCTTATAGTACCTCTCTCTCTCTCCCAATATATCTCTCACTCTCAAAATATGCAGGGGACACTAACTCATAATTTCTGCACCACCTCTGAAGTGCACTAAAAAACCAGGGACAACTTTATTTGCAGACCTATCGTCTTCCAAATATATATTGAAGGCACTCTCGTCCTTCCTAAACACATGTGAAGTCTTTACTTCACCCCCTACTACATCATTAAGGGAAAAATTTACCCCCTGCAATATTACTTCTACCTCTATACTCTCTTTACACACTCTCTTTAACCCCTCAACACACACTAACATTCCATCATTATCATATTCTACTCCCCTTAAAATCTCATTATCACTACCAATGTTCACATAATCATTTTCTAACACCATATTTTTATTTATTTTATCATAATTTTTACCACTACTTACCTTGTCATCTTTGTTTTCATTCCATTTACCTATTTCTCTCTTATTTTCTAACTCTATTTCATCTAAACGTGTCTCTATTTCACTTATTCTTTTATCGAAATTACAATTTTGTCTTTGTATTTCATTTTTCATCTCATTGAACTTTTCATCAAACCTTGCATTTTGCTCCTGAAATTTATCGTCAAACTTTACATCAAGTTTATTAAATTTTTTATCAAAATTATTATTTATACTTTCAGACATTGTTTTGATTAGGTCAAATACATCGTCCACTGACAACTCTCTTGTTCTAGCTGTCATTTGAGTAGATTGTATTTCCACATTATCCATACTCATTGATTCTGTCTCTGTGTCGTTTAGACCGACACTTTCATTGTTGTTTGCCATTTTGGAGTTTTAAATATATATTTGAAATATTACTGTATATCTACCATATACTCGACATAACATAACCTAATTTCTTACTTATCATGTCACACCTTAATCTAATAACCGTTCCGTCTCTTTTTTGCTGGCTTATTTATATAAACTTTATTTATATAATGTCCCAGTTCGGGCTTTCAATTGTTATCTCTCTTTTCTTTTTACAACAAATTATATTTATTAATGACTTACCTGGTGAGATTAGATTAACATTTATTTGTTGATACATTATTTCAGACGCCATGATTGTGTTGCCAACTTTACATATTTTCTTTTGTTGGGGTCCAGAGTTCTTATAAGCAAGGCTGAGACTGAACGGTTACCAGAAATGATAGACACTAACAACATTTACGTCAAAATAAACTTTTGGTTTTATTACTTCTGAATTTGCATAATTCACACTGGAAAAAATCAAAATGGCTACTTGCACATTCAAAAAAAAACAAAATGGCGTCCATACTTCCGCCTTTACTAATTATTAATTACTCTTCATTTGTTACTTTATATATTTAATTTATTCTCAAAACGACTTTAAATAGGCTGCAGCTCTTACAGATTGATCTCCTAAGTTTTCAGATCATTTTAAAACACAAACCAATACCCCAAATTTCTTCAGGCTGGCCGGCACAGACACGCAGTCATTCTCTCACACACATACACATTTACAAAGGTACATTTTACTTCATTTTAATTTTGAGCTCAATTTTATGGAAGGTGTATTAATTTAAATTTGGACTTCCCTGAGGTGTAGGCCTGAAGTTCTCGCAGGGCGTTTCACATTGGCAGGACGATGTTCGGCCGAAAGTTCCTGGTTGTTTTGTTTCCTCTCATTATCACTGACGCTAAATTTACATTTTCTTAAACTGTTATTTACTGACTGAAACTTAATCTGGTACTAACTGTTACATTGAAATTCACATTTTTGCAATACCAAAACACTTTTGCTGGCAGTAACTGCCGGCCAACTTTTCACAAGGTGTTGCCGCCTCGGCTATAGTATGAAGACTGGGGCAGAGCTATGGGCACAATGTATGCAAAAAGCAGTGTTATGACGTCATTATTCCATTGTTTTATTTAGCTTACATCATGGTTTTGCGTCATTGTGATTACGTTTCTAACATTATCATTGTCGTTTCAGTCTGATTTTCAATGTGCTCTGCGCACCTCGCTCCCAACAAGCACGTAGGCCTCGACCTTGAGTCGAACGGTACAGATGAAATTGCGTCGCGTTTTATAGCCCTCAGGAAGCCAACCTAACCATTTTTAATTATATGGAAATTACAATAAAATATCTCCTTAAGGCAAACAAATTGGAAGACGGACTTTCGTACCGTTACACATTATAAATAATGTGTTTTATGTTATGTTATGACTTGAACAATACTTTGACTTGAATTTTACTTTAACCCTGAGATTATAAGAGTTGTCATGTTCTACAATTGAAATGAATTATCAATAAATAAAGAGACATTGAATGTCAACACCATTAAAAAATGTCACAGAGGAATAATAAATTTATTTGAAAGAAAACAAACAAAAATATAAGAAAAGGAGTTGTTTATTTTATTTTAACAATAATAAGGTAATTAACCAAATTAAATTATATATTTTACCTTACAAGAAACACACAAATTCGAGGGTAAATTATAGATACAGTAGAACTTGGCTAATTCGAACGTGCATAATTCGAATTCGTGGATAATTCGAACTTTTACCGTGGTCCCTTAAATATCCTATGTAAAACCATGCAAAAACATCGTCTGTAATTCGAACTTTTTTTGGTTAATTCGAAATACAAATTTTGCTCAAACTACAAAAAATCGCCTGCTGTATGGGCTAGACCACGTAACAATAGAGACACGACTGGAAACAGACAAGCAGGCATCGCCCTTTGTGAACAGACGCTTGTCCTTTGTGTCAAATTCGTGGAATTGCCGTCAGTATCTGGCGATGACACATGACTGGCTCGTGTAACGGTACCGTCCGCCATTGTCCCTGGTTCCACGCCTCGTCAGTCAGCCACCCTCACTGTTGCTTTCAGTTCAGTCTGCCTGCATTCATGGAAGTGTTAAGTCTTTTTGAGTTTCTACTGTGCGAGCTGTGTCCTGTAGTGAGAGACCGTTCCTTTCTTTATACAGTACTGTATATACAGACTGGTGTGTTTTAGTGACGCTTATTGTGCAGTTTTATTGTGTTGTGTGTTCATCATGGCCCTTTCAAAACCAACACGGACCCAATACAAATCATTGACATTTGCTGAAAAAGTTGCGTTATACGGAAAATGGAAAAGGGACAAAAAAAGAAATCTGAAATTGCCAAGGAATTCGCGATACCGCCAAATACGCTGTCAACGTATCTAAAAAATAAAGAGAAGATTTTGAATAGTGTGTGTAAAGCCAGCGACAAAGATAGGAAAAGAGCGCGAGGACCAGAAAATCCTGACGTGGATGAATGTGTAGTGAAGTGGTTTAAGCAAGCAAGGGACAACAAAATTCCAGTCAGTGGGCCCCTCGTCAGAGCCAAAGCTGAGGAATTCGCATCTAGCTTAGGGAAAATGATTTTAAGGCCAGCACTGGTTGGCTCGATGGTTTTAAAGAAAGGAATTTCTTTCAAAACTGTTTGTGGGGAAAGTGGATCTGTTGACGTTGAAGCTGCAAATTCATGGAAAGACGATTTGTTGCAAATGATTTCTGATAGAGACGCTAAAGACATTTTTAACGTAGACGAGACGGGCTTATTCTTCAAATGCACCCCCGACAAAACACTTGCTTTTAAAGGAAAAAGTTGTAGTGGTGGCAAACACAGCAAGGAGCGCATAACACTTTTATTCGGAGCAAACATGGATGGCTCGGAAAAACTGCCTTTGCTAACGATAGGGAAGTCAGCCAACCCACGTTGTTTCAAAAATGTAAAAACGAAACCAGTTGAATACAAATCAAACAATAAAGCTTGGATGACAGGTGAAATTGTCGAAAGATGGCTTTTGAAAATCAACAGGAAATTTTGAAATCAAAACAGAAGAATCGTCTTGTTTATTGACAACTGTACAGCGCACAACACTATTCCTCTGATGGAAAATGTAAAGGATGTGTTTTCCCTCCAAACATGACTTCAGTAGTTCAACCTATGGACCAAGGTGTAATAAAAAATTTTAAGCATTTTTACAGACGGCTTGTGGTCCAAAACATTCTGTCAGGTGCTTATTTAGATGAGCACGAAAATATCAAGATTAACATCCTTCAAGCTGCCCGCATGTGCAACAGTCCTTGGGACTAAGTTACGCAAAAAACAATTGCTAATTGTTTTCGTAAAGGTGGTTTCTGCCACATTGAAGGTGAAGAGGAGAATAAAGCTGCTAGAGAAGTCGTACCCACTACGGATAACTGGGAAGATGCTGGACATGATGCAGGCATTCGTTACGAAGAGTTTGTAAACATGGATGAAGACTTGGCGGTGTGCGGTGAACAGACAGATGCGGAGATCGTGGCTGATGTTATGAACATAAGAAATGATGGTACATCTTCAGATGAAGAAGGGGACCAGCTAGAACTTCCAGAGATACCGATTCCAACGGCTTCACAGGCATCAAATTACATTCAAGACTTGAGACGGTTTGTTGAAGGACAGCAGAACGTAAGTGACGCTATTTTCCAAACACTTAATAAACTTGAAGAGTTTACTACAACTCAGTGTATTAACTGCAAAATGCAATCAAAAGTTTCTAGCTTTTTTAACTGAAACGTGTTTATACGTTTGTAATACATATGTATAAGGAAATTGTTTAATAAAATAACATATTGCTTTACTGAATTTCGGTTTTTGCTTTGATTTTTCTACCCTTATTAAAAGTTTTCCTAATTCGAATTTTTGGATAATTCGAATTTTTTACTGGTCCCTTCAGCTTCGAATTAGCCAAGTTCTACTGTATTACATTACAAATTGGCACCAGCAACTTGGGGCTTAATTGAAGAGGAATCACGGTTTACATTACAATATATACAATACCTATAACAGAGTAACGCTTAAAATAAAGAACCTAATGTTTTTAAGTTGACAACTTGTCAAAAAACTACAACTTCAAATGTCATCTGAAAAATACACATATTTATGGTTAATGAGGGAAAAACAAAAGGCACAATGCAATATGGAATAACAACATGTGCTCTACGTATTACACATAATGGACGTTTCTTTTTTGGTTACCTACAAAACGGGTACTTGTTGGAAAATGAATATTACCGAAATAAAAAAACGAGTTTTGCACACAAAAATGACATGTATAGTAATGGGCAATAGGCCTTATTTATGGGTTTGGCGCTTTTCCAGTAATCTATTCACAGAACAAGTATTAATGAAAAGAACGAGTACTACTTGAAAAATGAGTTCTACTGAAAAACCGAGTTCTGCCACAAAAAGGGAGACATGTATAGTAGGCACGGGTTGGGCCACTTTGCCTTTCTTTGGAGTTGGGGTTTTTCGTGGTTTTCGCAAAAAAAAAAAAAGAAAGAAAGAAACACAAGTGTTACATTTCAGAGATATCTATTTCCATGTCTAATTTTAGTGTTCATGTTGACCTAACAACAACGTTTGGTGTCACAGGCAACCACCAATGATATATTACTGCTACAAACATTCTCCATTAAAAAAGAAGACAAACAAAATCAATTGCAATCGCCAGCCAACTATTTTGCAACATACAAAATTAAAATTTGTATAATTCTGTCACCTACAAAAAATTATGTGTGATATTCACTACATACTGAAGCAAAAAATCGCATAATCGAAATAATGAAAATGACTGCGGGTACGCATAAAGGTACAGTACCTCCAATTCTTACATTCTTGCATAACGCCTAAAAAGTATCCAATATCTGGTCCCTTTGTAAAAAACTTCGCTGACCATTACCGCATCACAAAGCTTTAAGACTGGGACAGCAAGTGTAAGTCTCAAAGAGCAGCGAAGAAGAGCTCATAAAATTTACAGTTGCACCTGTACAAAATAACTGCAGTGCATTAGTTGCACAATACTGACTGTCATTAATTACTACGCTGAACATTGCCACTGGCTTAAGAATATAATTAGTAGAATGGAGAAGACGTTCTTGGCACCACACGCTATACAAATGAAGCAAGATTTTACTTATGTTATCACTCATCTTAAGCCAAATGGGGTCAATAAATAATCCCCATGAGATGTTCGAACAGCCCTTATATGATGAAAAACTGATTTTTGGTGTGTTGTCTTATACTTTTTCCATAACATAATCAGACAAAGTTCTTACGCTTTCATGGTTGGTGTCAATATTATTTAAACGGTTGCATACCGGGTTGGGTAAGTGTCCTTCTAACAAGAAAGAGCCACATTTCATACCTCCAATATTTCATAGAGTTTACTGGTGATAGACTTGCTTCAAAGGACCTGTGGGCACCTCAACCACCTAATTATCATCTGATTTTTATTTGTGTGATATAATGATACGCAGAGTTTACGGAAACAATCCTCACACCATACTCAAAATGCATGATTGTATCAGTCACTTTATTAGTGCCATCACTCCTATGGTCAAACAATATAAAATGTGTACAGCTACGTGTAGATAAAAATGAAGCTCACTTCAATTTTCATTATAAATTATTATCCTGAATGTTATCCATTAGTCATTTTATTCAAACTTATTAATAAAATTATAGTCCCACAAGAAATTCATTATAAAAAATAAGTTTTAATTAATACAGAATTTAAAGTGTAAAGTTCTGGCAAAATGACTGAACTCGTTTCTTTAATATTATAGATACACCTACCTGATCCCAAGCCCAAAACTGCATATTTGTAACTCCCAATGTACGTTGGTATTCTTCTAATGGAGGCTCCACAAGAATAACATCAAATTTGTTATTTAGCTCCTTTAGATTGAAAGTCTGCAAATCACACTTAAGGAACATTGGAGGCGAAGCTGTCTGAGCTATTAAATCATCCTACACAACAAAATACACACAAATCAATTTTACTAAGTTCACTGCTAAATATAAATTTAAAACCAGTACCTTATTAATTTATAGGCATACCTTGAGTTTTATTAGTTCTCTTAATTTGGGATACTCTTCAAAACGGTCAGCTAAACCAACATCTCTGATGAAGTTCTGAGGCCGCTGTCCAGTATCTACGAAATGTTGGCAGTAATCATTGTGAGGATTAGATGACTGTGTACCCTGGTAATGACATTAATAACATTGCAAATGATTCATAATCTTAACTATACCATAGAACTATTTATATATGGAAATACTGCATCTGTCCTTAGTTAGTACCACAGTAATACACTTCAGTGTGCTGATAAATATGTTAGATCTTTTCTGTTAAAGAACTGTAAGTTCGAAATATAAATTAAAATTTGATGTCAATATCTGATCCCTAGTAACTAAAAAAACTGGAAAATGTTGAGATTTTTGTATTTCTATATATAAAGGGAAATTTTTAATTGCGGATACTAAAAAACATCTCTACAATCAACACAACTGACAACATAAGAGACGATGTAGATGAATGTAGACAACTCGCAGAAGAATATTGTAGTATCACTTACCCAAGTAATTTAAGTTAAATCATTAAAAGAAATCATCAAATCTCTTTATCAAGGCTATTTGGATGACACTGTAATAATTTATATACGTGTTTTAAAAATTCTTTTTTTTTAACTATTTTTATTACTTTTGTAACAAAACAGATGGAAGACTACACATCACATATTTAATCTTATTACAATGATAGTTTAATTCTTAATATGCTATATAAATAGAATATGTTCATGAGGCTCGCACATAGTAGTCAAGTTTTATAATGCTTCAATATATGCGCTTTAAAAAGCTGTTTTTGGAATGCTCCATATTGTTCTGAGTTTTATATACTGTTTTTGTACTACTTAACTACTTGAGTCTGTTATGTTTGGAGCAGTTTTTGATCTAGATCTGCTTTAAAATATATGGGATAATGTCCTTGTTATTTATGAACTGTCCAACATAAAGGTCAAAACATAATTTATCGATATTCATTTTTAAATCCAAGTCACTTGTATTAAATAAACATTTGCTTACCGAATCCGTCGAGTGACTTACTTGTAATTTCGCTTAACCTGACGCGTTTCGAGGCATATGCCCCATCTTCAGAATAATTTCTCTTTAAAGAACGTCAGACATTAAGATCAAAATATAATAAATTAAAATTAAATCAATAGTTAAAACATTAAAGCATCAAAAATATTAAAACACACTAAAAACACAGAGGAGCACGCACTGTCACACCATGATGTGTTCGCGTTGCGCAAGTAACATCGTGACGGTGTACACCAGCTATAAACGCAACGCGAACACATCATGGTGTGACAGTGCGTGCTCCTCTGTGTTTTTAGTGTGTTTTAATATTTTTGATGCTTTAATGTTTTAACTATTGATTTAATTTTAATTTATTATATTTTGATCTTAATGTCTGACGTTCTTTAAAGAGAAATTATTCTGAAGATGGGGCATATGACTCGAAACGCGTCAAGTTAAGCGAAATTACAAGTAAGTCACTCGACGGATTCGGTAAGCAATTGTTTATATAATTTATTGAAGTTAAGAATACATCACTGCAACCATCTTTATGAAATCAGCCCCTCTCCATGGTCAATTTCTGGATCAACAGTTAATAGGATACATACGCACACTTTAGGTAAAAAGTGTAAGGGTTATCACTTTCCTGTCCTTATTTCATATGATATAAATGTCACTTGCTATTATGGTATCCTAAAGATCTCGCGGAAACCTGAATCTTATATAAATTTTCATGAAAAATTGATTAAATTTGTTATTTATAAAAAACTTACTACCATGTATTACAAAAATTTTTAAGAGCATTGTTTGAAGGGTTTGCTTATGGCACTCAGATAGGCATAAAAAAATCATAGAACAAATGCAACCTGTCCTAATTTTTTCTGCAAAAACCTAGCATTAAAGAACAAAATTTAGGATTACTTTTGAAACAACAAAAAATATGGTTTGTATCAAAAATTTTGTTTCTGACATATTTTCACAAAATTAATCGACTGGCCATTCTGAAATAATTATAATTATAGAAATTTGATTGCTATTAATAGTTTTTCAGTTTACAGTTTATTTTTCTTAACACCAATTTTTTTTCCATATTATGATGAGGCATTCTGGGTGGCTTGACTAAGACCGAGCACAAAGTATTAATCCTCCCCTAGGTGAGCCCTGTCTACAATGATATAATAAACAAGCTTATAATTTACAATAAAGTAGTCCTTGTTCAAATAATGTATCAAATACAATAACACAGCCAGTCTCTACAGCAAAGATTCAAATGTATTTTTCCCATATTGTCAAAGAGATGATAGGAATTTAAAAAAATAAATAAAAGTAAATTTTAACCAGGATAACAAAATTTATAATCCTTTATCATCCTTACATTTAATATAAGTTGCTGGGAATCTTGAATCCACTTAAAAATAAAATTACTAGATCATTGTCAGACAATATAAATATAATTAAACCTTAAGGAATGTTGAAGAGTCTTTGTACACAAGTTCATCAGTGGTTGCATCTTCTTTAACAGATTTCTCTTGTAAAGCCTCCTGCTGAGGTGCTTCTTTCTTGCTTACTTTCTTAGAAGTAACCTCCACAGAAGTACCTAGTGCTTGCCGCAGCTCCGCTACATTTGAAACACCAAGCTGAAACATAAATTTGACTTTTTTTAAGTACAGTACACATATTATTATAATAAAAGTGACTTAATACTAATTATGCTCACAAAAAAAACATTTATATTCTACTGACTGTAACAGCAGTTACAAACATATAGAGAAAATGGAAGTGCGAAGCATATTCTGGCAAAAACTACTTTTCCTTATACTACATGACTCAAACTAGCAGCCAACTCTGCCTGACTGTCTAAGCTACTTTGGTGATACAAAATTGAACAAAAAAGTAAGATTAGGCTAATAATTATTTGTATGCTAGTTGTGAAAAATTACATTACATTTGGTTTGGTTAACAAAAGTAAACTGACTTCAATTATTTTTTAAACAGGACAAGTGATTGCAGCAAATGTGTGATGCAAAAGTTTAAGAATTACTATCGCCCTCTTCTTTATCAAAAGCTATGACCTGAACTAATTTATGCTATTGACTCTTTACTTAGGCCTCTCTATGATTTCTTTTGAGATTCTATTGTTTAAAATTTTGCTTTAAACTAACATATTTTTTGTTTTTTTATTTATTTTGTCACTTATTTAACAAAAAATTATTTTCTTTCTCTAACCATTTTTTCAAAAACACAACATAATTTTTGTCATCTTATATTTGATACTTACTTTTATTGGCTTCTATTTTTTTTTTTTTTAAGAGGTTTTTACCCTGTATTGTAGTAAGATATTATTTAGTGTAAATACTGCTTTTTGCATCATAACTGAATATCAACAACATAAACCATTTAAAATTACAAATATTCTTCCCACATTTTTTACATTACTTACCTAAAGGCCGAAAACTCAACACAACTGAACAATACGAAATATATAAACACCACACAACACAACCAAACAACATACTCAACGATCAATTACAATATAAATCACATACACTTTTTGACACAATTTTACAAAAAACAAACATCAAGTTGAATCCCTGCACCAATCCCCTTCCTCCACACACCACCCCCACTACACCTTCCACACAAAAACCGTTACGAAATGATGGCAGTCTGACTAAAAGCTGAAGAAGGCGGATACTTAAGCCGAAACGCGTCCGACGAAAAAAGTAAGTTTTTCACAAGATAAAGTTCATTTTTAGTAAAGTGATTCTTCCCACATATGAGTTTCCGAATGTCATTTTTACCTCTTTGTTCTACACTAACAATGAACATATTTTTAAATGTTGGTGATGACACCCTTTTCTAAATCGTTTGTTGTAGAATCACATGTGTTTAATTCTGATGTAGGACAAAGCTATTTCACTGGATGATTGCAATTATATGATGTAAAAATTTTTCATTCCAAAACTAACAGGGAACTCTTTTCTTTTTTTTTACTTGCTCTGCTCATGTTCTTTGAGATAACTATTGTAACAGACATCACAAAGTATATTACTGGAGTACTTGAATACTGGGTACTGACGAGATCCGAAACCAAGAACAGAATTCAAGTAAAAAGCTCAACGGACCTTAAACTGTCAAATCCTTATAATACAAAACGAACCTGTCACTTATTATGGCAGTGTTCACATATTGTATGCGCACAGCCACTTTATATTTTATCTACCGATTTGGCCTATACATTTGTTCTTACTCAGTTCATTACGTCTTGAAAGTAGCATCTGCTGCTTATAGTCTCACAGCAGTGGCAAATCATGGCTGAGCTTCACCGGTTGCATAAACACAATGAATAGTTTAGAAAATTCGTTCCAATATCTCCATCAACCCAGTATTAGCGAATTTTGTTTCGAAATGTCTGTAACTTAAAACTAAACGCAACGAATAACTTCTAAAATTCCACACGATCTGAATAAAAGAAAGTTTGACATTTTACAACATACAAAATGAGTTAGGTTAAGTCGTTGGAGCACTTACCGTCTGAGCTAACAGTTTCTTTCTTTTTTGCGAACGTTCTCTCAGCTCTTTGAGTCGTTCACTCATGCCTATTATATTACGACTCACGCTTTGTGAAACACAAAAATAAATAATATATTTCGACTATAAAACACAAGGCAAAACTACTCCTCACTCAACAACCATTCCCATTGAACTTTAAACGCCACTGCCACCTGAATTTTGTTAGTGTCATCTAAACAAAAAATTTTCTCAACATCACACCGTTGTCAAACGGTTAAAATTGAAAAAATTACATTATGTTACTACTAGTCGAAAATATTAATAATTATTACTCAAAAATATAAGAACTGTTGTAACATAAAATTTACAATCACGACTTTTATTACAGGTGAAGAAAACAGAATAATGTTTATTTTAATCAAGCTGAAAATCTAAGGCTTCAAGAGATGAGATTGAGTTTTGACTTAATAAGATGCTGTGTCAAATTAGAAAACTAATGCAATTTTCAAAAGACAATTTTAGTAGCATGTACTTCGGTAAGGGCATAATACTGAAAACAACTATTTGATTCACTGCAACTTATACCAAAGGCCGGAAGTATTGAAAAATGGCAATTCAACTGAAATCATTGATATAATAACTGAAATACCAATAATTAAAAACATATGGTACTTTTGCATATGAAAAACACAAATAACTATTACTGTACTAATTTCAGTGTACATAATGATATAATGATGTATTCATTGCAATAAAAATTTTCAATCAGAATTTTCACTGTTGCACACCACTATATAAAAATTATTCCGATTAGCGCTTTCAAGCTTCACAGCTCATCGTCAGATCGGAAATGAACAAATAACCTGAAAACAAACCCTTCACCCCACCCTGCTCACACACAACAAGCTATAATTCAAATGTCCCTTCCCCACCCTCTGGTCCCTGTCCCTCCATCTGGACAATTGCATATTTTTCTAGCAAATTCCTTGTGTTTTAGTGTGTGTGTGTGTGTGTGTACATTCCTTTTAAACCTAACCGTCTTTCTCATCCACACATGTGGGCTAGTCACACACCCTTATTTTAAAACCATCCAATTAGTCCTATGCAATTTAATTCTTATTGTCATCCAAGCCAGTGAGCTTGCCGCGTGTTGTCTACATCGCAGTGTTTCTTAAACTGTAACTGTTTTGGAGTATGACTGATCCCTCTTAGTTTATACTATATAACTACCCTTTACATTTTCTTCTAAATCCGTAACCTTTTCACTAATGTGCATATATTGTGATTTGTCAATGCAAAGTATAAAAATTCTATCATAAACTATTTTCTATTTTAACTTTCTTCATCGTGTCGTCTTTATCCTCTAAAAAATATCTTTAATGTTTACAAAAAATAACGAATGCAGTACATTTCTTCCACATTCCCTAAACTAGGTTCTTCAGGCTTGGTTTAAGTTATCCAAGTAGTAGGACACGCGCAACATAGAAATAACACCGTCACAGAACACCAAAGACGCCGACGACGACGAGCCGATCATTAACCAAGTGCCTTCAAATCTCATCACGTAACAACGCAATGAGCTGCTGTGGACTGTCATAGTCGCACTGGAGGCAGCACTTGGCCCTAAAATGGACTTCACTGGTTCAAGACACACTCCGGAAAGTACCACACTTGACTGCTGAGCGCCTAACCTCAACTGACCCACAGTTTATAAGGAGCATCCACAAACGCCCTTGCTATCCTAAAGACGTTGAAAGAGTATTGTTGTTTGTTATCATTGGAGGAGTCACTACTCCGCGTGCTGCTATCACATGCCAGAAGATGGGACCGAAATGTGACAAAGAAACAACTCTCTACAAGACCAACAAACACCTAAGATGCAGGCTACTGCCCGAGAATCAAACAACGCATGTTGCACCCGCGAACTGTGTGTATGTATGTGTGTGTGTGTGTGTGTTAGAGAGGTAGGGGGGATTGTAAAGGTTTTGGCTTGTTGCCGGTAGTTGTTTAGCCCTTAGAAGTCCTGATGCAGCTGTTTCGGACCACAAAGTGACCTTACGATTAAAGATCTTGAGGGAGATAACGGTTGTTGCCATTGAAACCTCACGTTTTTTCAATCTTATCAAGGACCAAAACAAGATGTCTCTTCTCTTCTCTCTTCTCAGTGCAAAGCATCTCAAAACAACAACACATGATCATCAGTCAGAAACTGCTATTGATCATAATGATTCACATTCTTCGTTCAATGTGAATCCAACTGTCACTCGCTACAGCTGGAATGTTAGTGAATGATAAAGATGAAAATCAACAACTAGATATAAAAATAAATAAAAATAAAAAACCTGTATAAAACTAGAGAAATGGTTTTGTCCATCTTAAAAAGAAAACATGATGGCCACCTCAAATTTAAAGTACCGGAACCAATTCGCTAATTAGGTTAAACTGTATACTGTATACTGTATATTCTCTCGTGTATCAGATGTAGACGGAATATAAGGTGACAGGAAGAAATATTTTAGCTATTTTTATTGAAAATAAAAATATCTTTAAAGTGGCAAATTAACCAGCTATTTACAGTACAAGAAATCAATTTCTTGCAAAAAATGTCTAATATATCTCTGGTTGAAGACGTACCAGATACATAAAATTCACTCTGGGTATGCAAAAATTCAACGATTTCTGTGGAGGCCAAGATTACAGTAGGTATGACTGTAGAGGTGGTTGCACATCTAACAGATGCAACTGTCAAAAAGAGAAAAAATATGTAATTCCAAATCTCACCGAAATCTGAAATAAATTTGATTTTGAAAGAAATTTAATCCAAGACGTATCAAAGAAGGTTTTCTGAAGGTAACTGAAGATTTTATATTTTTCATAGTGCTTGTAGATTTAAGTGTTAGTCTGTGGTATGTCATTTCAAAAAAGTTGTAGTTGAAAGTAAGCAGTTACATTTTTATTTTTCATTAATTTTAAACATTACAAGAACAAAATGCAGTATTATATTTTACCATTCTGTTTTTTAGTACTATCCAATTTTTTTTTTTTACTGGCAGGAAGTTAACACTGAAGGAAAATCAGTATGTCTCAACCTTTGAGTACTGTATAAATTGTTCTAATTAGAAACAAGTTTATCATGTTAACATTCTACAGTTATGTTCAAGTCTGATTGTTCCATAAATAGACGAAAATAAATTTGACTTAATTATTTATGCTCGATAAAAATAATTTTAAAAATATGTAACAAAAATATACAAATTTAGTTAGAAAAATCGTATTGCCCCGGCAAATGGGAAGCACGTTGTAAAATGCTCGCTCAGAGTGTTAACAAATCCTTATTACTTTGCCTGACTTCTTTGGACTTAGTACATAATACCCAAGTATTTTTATATGTACTGTTAATCAGTTTCACCGTAACATAAACAAAACGAAGGATAGACTACTTTAGCCCCCTGACAAGTCGCTTTCAAGGCAGAGTAAGGCTTTCCGGCCTCGATCAGTACTTATCTGACGCAGGTGATTTGTGGACCAGACTCGGCCAAACTATAATACTATGTTAACCTAATTAATCTATAACCAATAACAGTCACATTTTCTTCGCAATGAAACCGGTTCCCTATTTCCGTGCTGGGATCCCAGTAGACGCTGGGAGTACGGTACCATCGCGGACGTTGGGTCGCTCGGCCATTGTAGATGCAGTCTACGTTATGCCAATTGACTAATCTACCTTATTCTTATGAATAAGTTTGCTCATGAACCGAGGACGTTATGACTTGTTTAATACGCCTTCGTCTCCATTGTTTCATTAATAAAAAAAAGACAGAAAGACAGGTTAATTTTACTCCAACACCAAAAATGTGTGTGAAAGATTTAATCCGACAATTCCCTAGGCTAGCAATGAAAGAAGTCGCAGATCTACAAAACAAAATGAAAATGAGTCTTTTAAGAAGCGCCCAAGCCAAGATTAATATCACTTTTGACAAGATATGAAAAAAAGATAGTAAGTAACCACGTGTCTGTTCATTGAAAGACAAAGAAAGAGAAACGCGAATATGGTGTGATCATATTCCACAGGTTCAGTAATCTGAATCAACAGAACTGTAAATGTCAAAAACATTAATTTTCACTCCTACACACCGAGAGTAAAATATGTTCCAAATCGCCAGCGTTTATATTATAGTACCCTATAGTAATTATGTTTGTCTAATATATACAGTCTCGTCAGCAAAACACTGTATCTGCAAAAACGCAGAAGTGAGAAATATTCGTCTCGTTTGTTTAGCTTAGTACACAGATATTCTGAAAGAAAGCCGTTTATGTTCCCGTGTGGCCGCTCATGGCCATGCTCATAGCTCAGAGAAATCTGTACTTATTTATGTAATACATGAAAACAAACGAGTAAAAAGAAAACTGAATAAAATAAAATCCGTACTTTTCAAATGAGAAACAAATTTATTGTAAATTGATAAACATAACTGTTATTAACATCAGCTGAAAGTATCGTAGCCCGTAACAAAGTTTGACTTGTTTTCAGTACAAAGGAGGATTCACCTCCTTATCAGATCAGATACCTACGAAAACTTGTATCACTGCTACCTTAATTGTAACAAATTATGGCTTCACGTTTAATCAAGTGCGTTCAAGCTGAGCAAGGGATCAGTCTAAAGTCTGACGGACTGCAGACCATACTTTTTCGTTGCCGTGCTCACGTAGCCCCCTTCTCTAGTTCGTAGGACTGTTTAGACTTTTTTTTTTTAATTCTGTCATTTACTAAAATCTAAAATGAAGAAGACCTCCGAACTACGAGGCTGCGACACCATGTCGGAAAAATCCGACGGAACGACGGCGACCAGCATGTCTGGAAGAGGGAGCGCGTACAACGGAAGTGGAGACGACCTTCAGGAATTGGCTACAATCCTGGGACTGTCGAAAATCGAGGATGTGTACCAAGAAAGATTCAGAGTTGACCGGCGCAAGTTGGAACGCATGCTGTTAGGTAGGCTTTGACTTATCATTTCGTACATCTACGGTCAAATTAGAACATGATTCTAAATACAAAAATTATACGTAATCACAACACCTTAAAAATAAAAAAAAATAATAATACATTCGCTTTAGTGGAGAAAAACAGATAACGTGTTGTTTTAATAATAAGATTATTCATGATATTTTACCCTTTTTTAAGTCTAGACGGATGAAATTCTTCGTCTCTTTAAATTAATTTTTACTATAAGAAGAATTTTCTTTCAGCGTAAGAGCTATTAAAATTTCAGGAACGTACACATAAAATTTCATTGATCGCTCCACAATGCGATGATTTATGTAAATATGTTGAACTTTTCTTTCTGCGGGTGCAAGTCACGTTTGAGTCGCACGAACTATTCGTGCTTACAATATTATGCACTGGCAATGTCGGTTCACCTTTACAAAATCCTATACTCTTCTAATGTAACTAGTTAGTAATATATATATATATATATATATATATATATAGTAATATATATATATATATATAAGTAAACGAATATACGTATCACCGTAAAATTTACCAAGTGTCGACAAATTTCTGTGTAGTTTTTGAGCGCGTGTGAAAACATGAAACGGATGGCTACTACTCGCTCACTTACCACATAATGAGTTCTGACATGTTTTACATTCTACGCTTAAAAGCGAAATTTAGACTTTAAACGTTTTTTATACGCTAAATTGTTTGCTGAATATTGGCGTATAGTGCATCCGCGAAATACAGTAAAAATAAATGTGCTGTAAATACTTACCAAAGATCAGCCGGCTATCTGGCAAAAAACGCAAAACTTTCCATGCCGTGTGTACAATATTTATATTTAAATTACAAGAAAATTCATTCTAATTTATTTGTCTTTTTGTTCTTCGTTCGAAATTGAATCGTCAAAATTATATTTCGCACACGGAACTTAATTAACCTTAAAAAAGTTATCTATTTTCGTTTGTTTAGTAATTATGTATCTGTAGATATCAGAACAGTTTTGTAATTTATTTAAATATTCCACGAATTTATGACTTACATTATTAGTTTTACTAAATTGCGTTAATGATTTTAAACGAATGTTTAAAATGCTGTATTGTAACGAACTTTTGTTAGGACCTCAATCCATGAAAAAGTCTGCGATAAAAGATTCGTTATAAGCAAGTCTCTACGGCGTTTCTACTCGTTAAAAGCGAGTTTAATTGTCATTACTAAGATACAAAACCAAACAAATCTCGTATTTGTGCTCGTTACATCCAAATTCTTGTTACAAGCGAGCTCGTTATTCGCGAGTTCCACTGTACCTATAAGGCTCCTTGCGCTGCAGAACTCGCTCACTACTTTGAACGAAGTACATTTATTATTAAGATGTATTTCAATGTTGGATAACTTTTCAGTCATCAGAAAAAGTACAAAAATTCGGCTCACGCCATTATTTAAAAAAAAATAAAACTGTAAAGCAATCATACAGTAAACAGTGAAAATTCCAAACTACCGCTTTAGTTTTATAACCATAATACCTAAGTCACAAATAATTTAGTCTTAGCGTTTAAGTTTATGTATGTTTCAACAGTATAGGCCTACATAACACAAATAAACATAACTGATTACAATATGTACATTTTTTTGCAAACTTTATGTAAAGCTTTCAAACTTTATTAATGCGATCCAAGATTTGCAACGGGTGTTAAGAGATAATTCGTATTTCAATAGAATTCCTCATAACTTGACTTTTATAATTTTCTTAAAATTTTGACTTCCATTTTTGGCCCATGCTACTACCAAAGTTAAAAACCTAAAGTTATAATGTAGTCAGAGTGAACACTACAAATTTGAAATTGTGTTAAAATTTTCTTGGCATGTATTTCTAGAATTTTCTAAAAAATTGTATTCATTTTCGAGTGGCTGTGTCATAAAATTACAAAAACTTAACTATGTTCAGACTTCGATTACAATTTTCTTTGATTTGCTACCCCATATGGATTTTTGCTACATTTTCCAAAATTTGGAACCCTTTTTAGGCCCTGGAGTCTTTAAAGTTTGAAATTTATATAACCAAATAGGCCTACTACGTTCAGATTCTGGTAAAAATTTTCAAATTTGACGCCCCACATGGATATTTTCTGTTTTTAAAAATTTTGATCCCTCACACTTTTGTCCCCCCTGCCATCTTATTTTTTGGGGGGATCAATTTAAAAAACAACAGTGATTTGTTGGGTTAAAGTATGAACCTGCATGCCACGTTTTACGAAGATTGGTTAATTGAAAAGTTATCATGAGGCGTACCCAAAATAGATAAACAGACAGAAAAACTGCCAAATGGTTGAGTTAACCTGAAAATTTGCTTCTCCCATTCAACAATTTAATTAGTTTATGTAAACAATATAATTACAATTTGTTTCAACAACATAATTAAAATTTCGTTGGTTCTACAAGACTGTATCATTATCTATTGGCACACTGGAAAAGATTGGTATGATGCGGTATTCATCATGCCTGAAAATTGTGTATTTGTTTTTTCTCTTCAGGCGTAGTGTTGTAAAATAATACAATATCATAGCGTACAACATCTGCGTTACTTTCATCATTATGAATCTTACTTTGATGCTAATGAGGTTTAATGCCATATTCTTCATACCAGGGGTGGAAAAACTACGGTACGCGAATCTAGCATTTTTGCAGTTTTACAGTGTCAAAAGCACTTTATCATGACACGCTAAATCATCGAGGTATTATTCGTATCGTTTTTTTTTTTTTTGAACCTATATTTAGAAGACACATAGTCTTGGCTCACTGCCCCAATGTTTAAATCTGGCCCTTTAAATGTTTATATGGGTAAAACTGGCCTCTGAACGAAAATTATTTATCGATCACTGTTTTATACCATCACAGGGGCGTATATAGATAGAACTTTCTTTTGGAGAGGGAGGCTGAGATATTTTATGACGCAAAAGTAATGGAATTGTAACATGAGTATATCTTATACAATTTTAACACAAATATATATTTTATACAATATATAATCAAGAACCAGTACGTATTAATAAGATTTGATCATGCTGAAATTCCATTATGTATTACAAAAACCCATACATACATAGGCGCACGCGCGCACGTTTTAGGGAACACAAATTTATTTAATGAGGAATCAGGAAGACTATGTAAGCTGTTCTCACTTACAAGAACAAAAAACTGAAGACAATGAAACCATTGTGTTGTCAACTCATGATACACACAACTAATCATTACCTGAATTGACTTTGAGAATAGGTGTACATCTTTTAAAAATTTTAATTACGTAGTATTTAAAAGTATTTATACCTTGAATATTTTATGTATTCAAAGTTTCATGGATTCAAAATTTCGGGGAGGGCTAGAATCGTTCATCACTGCCCCCCTAAATACGCCCCTTTACCATCACCAGAATCTCTTATAACAGGGGAGAAGCAATAGAAATAACTATGTACATAGCATTAACTACAAAATGCATTGTGTAGAGGAATCGTCATTCATTTTACTTCCATGTTCCATAAGGAAATGGAAGTATGGTGATGGCGAAAAAATCGTGTTCGAGATAATTGCAGATTCTGATTGTACTACCCTAAAAACATGAAAAAAGTCATTTTTCGAAAAGTGTCTGTGTGTCTATCTGTCTATGTGTCTATCTGTGTGTAGATTTTCTTTTATGGCAAACGATAACAGCCGCAAATTCGTACAGAATCAAATAATGTTTTGTATACAGCCCTGAATTGTAGAGTTCTCAAGACGTATTGTTTTTGGTGAAGATCGGTTAAGAGAAAGGGGTAGTTTACCTGCAACGTTTTATGTTTTAACAATGGTAATTTTTCCTATGACGAATGATAACTGCCGTAAATTCAAGCAGAATCAAATAATTTTTTGCATACCTTCCTGAGTTATAGAGAACTCAAGGTCTGTTGATTTTGGTGAAGATTGGTTTAGAGAAAAGGGTAGTTTACCGGCAACGTTTTATGTTTTAAAAGGGTAATTTTTTTATGACGAATGATACCTGCCGCAAATTCAAAGAGAATCAAATAATTTTTTGCATACGTTCCTGAATTGTTAAGTACTCAAGGTCTGTTGATTTTGATGAAGATCGGTTACGGGAAAGGGGTAGTTTAACCGCAACACTTTATGTTTTAACAATGGTAATTTTTTCTATGACAAACCATAACAGCCGCAAATTCAAACAGAATCAAATAATGTTTTGCATACCTTCCTGAATTGTAGAGTACTCAAGGATTGTTGATTTTGGTGAAGATCAGTTAAGAGAAAGGGGTAGTTTACCTGCAACGTTTTATATTGTAACAAGAGAAATTTTTTCATGACGAACGATAACTGCTGTAAATTCAAACAGAATCAAATAATTTTTTACATATGTGCCTGAGTTGTAGAGGACTCAAAGTCTATTGATTTTGGTGAAGATCGGTTACGGGGAAAGGGTAATTTACATGAAACATTTTTTGTTGTAACAAGAGTAAAGTACTTAATTTTGATAAATAAAGTATCCTGATAAGAAAATCTTAATAATCCACTGTAGAAACATAGATGAAATATCTATAAATGAAGAGGCTAGTTGAACGGGGTGGGGGTAATTTTCTATAAACGAAAATTATAGTTGCAGGGGGAGCGGATAATTTTTTTTATATATGTACTACGTTATTGGCAAGAAAGAAGTAGTTTTTTGTTAAAATTCCTTCCCGACCTGTTTGGCCGTAGACCAATGTTTTCTGCAAAACCAGACGTTTCGGCAGTGCCATCGACTTCCATCATCAGTGAAAATCGAGTGCGATAACGTGAGGTGGTATACGTTAGTGACCACAGTACTGTGGTTAAGGCTGAAGCAGTAAGTAGAAATAAGTAGTTTCTATGGAAATATTTCATTTCGAAAATGATTTCAAATATAAATCTTAGAACATGGAAGTCATGTATGGTTCTCCATACCGATATTTTGCTTCCATGTTCCATAAGAATATGGAAGTATGGTGATCGTGAAAAAAATCGTGTTCGAGATAAGGGCTGATTCTGATTTTACTACCCTCAAAACATGAAGAAAAGTCATTTTCCAAAACGTTTGTGTGTGTGTGTGTGTGTGTGTGTGTGCGTGCGTGTGTGTGTGTTTGTGTTTGTGTATCAGTGTAGAGTTTCTTCTATGGCGAACGATAACTGCAGCAAGTTCAAACAGAATCAAATAATTTTTTGCATATGTACCTGAATTGTATAGGAGTCAAGGCCTATTGATTTTGGTGAAGATTGGTTAAGGTGTAGGGGTAGTTTACCAGCAACATTTTACGTTTTAACAAGAGTAAAGTACTTAGTTTTGGTAAATAAAGTATCCTAAAAAGAAGGTCATAATAATCCACTGTAGAAAAGTAGATAAAATATCTATAAATGGAAAGGGTAGTTGAAAGGGCGGGGGTAACTTTTTCAAGTTTGGTATTGATTTAATGAGTTTGACAAAATTAAATAAAATATAGGTATGGAGAACCACACATGACTTCCATGTTCTAAGATTTAAATTTAAAATCATTTTCGAAATGAAATATTTCCATAGAAACTACTTCTTTCTACTTCTTGCTTCAGCCTTAACCACAGTACTGTGGTCACTAACATATACCACCTCACATTAACACACTCGATTTTCACTGATGATGGCAGTCGATAGCACTGCCGATACGTCTGGTTTGGTAGAAAACATTGGACCACGGCCAAACACCCCGGGAAGGAATTTTAACAACAAACTACTTCTTTGTTGCCGATAACGTAGTACACATGACATATAAATTAATATTATCCCCTCGCCCTTCAACTATCATTTTCATTTGTAGAAAATTACCCCCACCCCCTTCAACTAGCATTTTTATTTATAGATATTTCATCTACGTTTCTACAGTGGATTATTATGACCTTCTTTTCAGGATACTTCATTTATCAAAATTAAGTACTTCACTCTTGGTAAAACGTTGCATGTAAACTATTTTTTACCCTTAACCGATCTTCACCAAAATCAATAGACCTTGAGTCCTTAACAACTCAGGCACATATACAAAAAATTATTTGATTCTGTTTGAATTTACGGCAGTTATCGTTCGTCATAGAAAAATTTACTCTTGTTAAAACATAAAATGTTGCTGGTAAACTGCCCCTTCCCCTTAACCAATCTTCACCAAAATCAAAAGGCCTTGAGCTCTCTACAATTCAGGAAGGTATGCAAAACATTATTTGATTCTGTTTGAATTTGCGGCAGTTATCGTTTGCCATAGAAAAAATTCTACACACACACTTTTCGAAAAATTACTTTTTTTCATGTTTTGAGGGTAGTACAATCTGAATCACCCCTTATCTCGAACACGATTTTTTTCGCCATCACCATAGAAATGATCCATTTAAACTTTTCAAACAATGGTAATTGTTAAAAATAAAATAATTTAGTTGCCAGGCAATAAAATTATAATTTTTTCATTTTAATTTAAATCATGTATGTTTGAAGATAGATGCCTGGCAGACAAGAATACTATATATCTAAATACAACTATTACATTAACGACTCGGAACACAAGTGTTCCGAGTCGTTAATGTAATAGTTGTATTTAGTTAAGTAACGGACACGTCATGGACAATGAAATCCAAGAAGAATATATCCATTATGTAGTGTTTACGTTTCCAAAGTTTTATTATTGTGATTACCATAGCTAAAATGCAGACAGCGCGCGCGCGCACACACACACACACACACAATTATTTCTGGCCTTACTCATGTTTATTTTCTTACGTTTCCACGTTTTTTAAATGGAAAGTGCTAAAACCCACACCAACACAACGCATGCAAGCCGAAAAGGTGTCCAGCGTGTGGACAGAAGATGCATTGGTTTCAAAGTTTTGCCAGACATAGCAACAGACAGCATTTTGTTTAATGATGTATTTTACTGATTCATACACATCATAAAATGACCAATTCTGTTTGCCAAATGTAGTCAAAAGGTAACAATACAACTTAGCCCTGACTGGCCCAGCTTGAAGAGTACCCAAATTGACATTGAAAACAGGTTGATTTTCATAAAGACTAGGCCTATCTTGATAGGATGATGTACTTGGTAGGCATATGTTACTAGCAACATTAGATCTTAAAATATTTTATGTTAAATATAATTATGTCACTACCGACTCGGAACACAAAGTTTTTTATTGGTAAAAACCTAAAAGTTTTACCTTATAGCCTGAACCAGTTTTCGCTTATTATAAGCTTCATCAGAGGCTACCACTGGGAGTGCTGTCCGTCTTGTTCTTGGTGATGGCATCGACTTTTGAAGGATTGATGTTGTGTGTGTGGGGTATGATATACTCAAATAATACGTGTTGATTTGAAATGTGTCTGTTCTATAGGATGTCGTTTTTATGTGTTTGTATATTTCCAATTGTTCAGGAGTGTCTAGTTTTCGGCCTTTTGTGTGAACGTGTAAAATATCCATGTTGTTTTTGATGTTTGTGTATGTGTGGTTTGCTTCAATGAGGTGGTTTGCAAAGGTGGATTCAGTAGTGGAGTGTAGTGCCTTTGTGTGCTCACTGTATCTTTGTTTGAAGCAACGTCCTGTCTGGCCTATGTAGAATTTGTTGCAATCTGAGTAACTTACTACAAACTTGCAAAATATTTAGACAAAATCATCAGACAGCACACACAACTAGACAACAACATTGTAGTAAAAAACAACATGTACCTAGTAACAAAAATAAAAGAGGTACACATCCCCCATAATGCCACACTATCCTCCTTCGACATTAAAAACCTGTACACAAACATCCCTATCTCTGAAACAATCACCATCCTACAAAACAAACTCAAACAGAACAACACACCACAAGAACTTACCACAGAAATAACAGAAACTCTTTACATAATCACAAAACAAAACTACTTTACGTATAACAGTAAATTTTACACACATAACAGCCTACAGAATGACTGTCTACCCATGGGCTTACCCATATCCAGCATATTAGCAGAGGTCTTTCTCCAACACTTAGAAAAACAAGAATCCTCACAAACAATGACAGACACATAAAATACTATATTGGCACAGATACATTGACGACATCATAATTCTATATAGGGGAAACAAAAGACAATGTGAACAGCTACTAACACACATAAACAAAAACATAACCTTCACTGCTGAATACGAGTACAACAATAGTATAAACTTCCTAGACCTCTCCATCACAAAATTTGAACACAGACACAAATTCAGTATATACAGAAAACCCACTACAACTGACACACTAATACACAACTCCTCCAATCACCCAATACAACACTAACTAGCTGCCTTCATTACTATGATACACAGACTAAACAACATCCCACTAAATGAAAAAAACTACAAAGATGAATTAAACATGATAAAATGTCTAGCAGAATCCAATGGATACAACAGAGCAATCATCAATAAACTCCTACACAAAACAAACAACAGACAAAGACAGAAAACAACAAATTCATAATACTAACATACATTAATAAGCACACTGGAAAAATATCCTACAAATTTAAAAAAGCAGGGTACAGAATCGTATACAAAACTACAAACAAAACAGAACACACTATCAAAACACATACACAAAGAACAAAACAAATTTGATCTACCTGGTGTTTACAAATTAATTTGCTCAGATTGCAACAAATTCTACATAGGCCAGACAGGACGTTGCTTCAAACAAAGATACATTGAACACACAAAGGCACTACAGTCCACTACTTGAATACACCTTTGCAAACCACCTCATTGAAGCAAACCACACATACACAAATATCGAAACAATATGGATATTCTACATGTACACACAAAAGGCCGAGAACTAGACACTCTTGAACAATTGGAAATATACAAACACACAAAAAACGACATCCTAAATTAACGGACACAATTGAAATTACACATATTATTCGAACATATATCACACCCCACACACACAACATCAATCCTTCAAAAGTCAGCGCCATCGCCAAGAACAAGACAGACAGCACTCCCAGTTGCAGCCTCTGACGAAGGCAAAAACTGGTTGAGGCTATAAGGTAAAAAAACTTTTATGTTTTTACCAATAAAAAGCTTTGTGTTCCGAGTTGGTAGTGATATACTTATATTTATATAATTTCTGTCATTACATTTCAAATTTACTTCAAAAATTTTATAATAATACCTGAAAATTTAGAGGCTAAGACCCCCAAGCCTCCCCTTTAGCAGTTTATGGCAGGCACCCAATCATGAGAAACTGTATTTCAAATATGTCATGAATAATTTTACAAAATTAATATATAAATTTTGGACTTTATAAAATTTGTACGGCTTTTAAAAAGATTGTAAGCTATGTTTACAAGAAACTTTACATATTATTATTAATTATCTGTACTTTTAAAAAGCACTAAATACAGATATAAAGATATCTATGAAAATATACATAAACTGAACAGTTAGAACTAAATTTGTCATTTTTGCATTATGGTTATAAATTTAACTAATAAAAGAAATAATAAATGCAGTGTTCAGGATTTTTTAACCTGTTCATTAATAGGTTAAATCAAGAGTTCATGCATCTGTAGAAGCATGTCTTTTGTCTTGAATCATACAATAGTAGGCCTACCTTTGGAAATAGTACGTATACTTATTGCTCTGGGAGTTCACCAGGTGCAAACATTTATATACACAGGATTGCCATTGAACAGGTTAATATTTATTGTATTCATAATAATAACAAAAAAATTATAATCTGTTCTACAATTGTTATTTTGCTAAAATTATAATGGAGTAGTCAGGGTTTTTATAATTTTTCTTTATCTTTTTTACTTTTTAAGGTACAAGCCATGGTAACAGCATATGGTCAGCTTATTGTGGTGTTTCTCAGCTAATACTAGGAACCAGACATACAAACTACTTTACTTTACTTTAAAAACTCTTTAAAGAAATAAAATTTATTAATTTAATTTTATGTAAATCATAATAAACTAATTAGAATTAATATTAGGCATTACCTGTATTAACTTCCGTCTTGTGACTTATCTGTTTTAATTTCTAAAACAACGCGTTTCGAGGATAAATCCTCTTCTTCAGGTTTTAATATTATAAAAACATCAAATTCACCTGAACGGGGTTGTCAATTATTTAAAACACATAAAAACACACATAATTTTACATTAATATAGTCTCGGTCGGCACAGTCCGATGCGCATCGTCTCGTTGCCAACGATTAACTGTTGTACTTTATCCTGTATGACCGTTATCATTTCCCATGGACACATCGATATCGATTGCTGTGTTGTACAGTAGATTAGATCAAAACGAAACTTTATCATTAAGTAGTTGGTCCGCTTGTAACTTAGAAGCCTTATATATCTCATATTCCTCCACAGCGTTCATGTATGCACCTTTTTTGCAATTATGAAGCAGTTTAAAGTTTGTGTGGAAGTCTGAGTACTTATGATTATATAGCATTAAATGTTGAGCGTAACTAGATCTTGTTTTCGAGATATCCCTTTTGGGTAGGTGTTCCTTAAAACGTTCGGCTGATTGTGTGCCCGTTTGTCCTATATAAAATTTGTCGCAGTCATCGCATTCAATCTTGTATACTCCAGTTTTCTCTTCATCCGGGATGTGAGTTCTTTGTCCCAAACGTTTTTTGATGTTATTTGTGGTTTTGAAAGCCACTGTTATTTTACGTTTCTTTAACTCATTCTTTACAATGACTGGTAGTACATTCGTGTACTCAGTTACTATAAACTTAGTATCTTTTTTAGCTGGGCCGGTTAATCTGCTTTTATTATTAATTTTTACTGAGTGTTTTCTTACTAGCTTGTCTACGATTTCACCGTTATACCCATTAGCGATAGCTATACTTTTGATGATATTAGTCTCTTCTACTCTGTCTTTTTGCTCAAGGGGAATAGCAAGCATTCTATGAACAAACGCGTTGAAGGCTGCCATTTTTTGGGAATATGGATGGTACGATTCAGCATGAATAGTGATATTTGTAGTGGTGGGCTTTCTATAAATTTTGAATCTAAATTTAGATTTACAGCCGAAACAGCTGAAGAATTCTTTCAGAAGGTAATTATAATTTACTATCATTTTTTAAATTAACAGTACTGTGTAATAAAATTAAAATAAACTATATTAATGTAAAATTATGTGTGGCGTTTTTATGTGTTTTAAATAATTGACGACCCCGTTCGGGTGAATTTGATGTTTTTATAATATTAAAACCTGAAGATGACGATTTATCCTCGAAACGCGTCGTTTTAGAAATTAAAACAGATAAGTCACAAGACGGAAGTTAATACAGGTAATGCCTAATATTAATTCTAATTAGTTTATAAACGTGACTTGGAGACAATTAAAACAAAATAAATCATAATAAATAGAGTTCATTAAAAATAGTTGGTGGCTTCTGCCACTCATAGTTCATTTAAAATTAGTAATACAAAATTAATTAAAACAAGTTTTACACACAAATATGTATTTTGTTTAGGAAACGATGAATTCAATGAAACAGCTGAAGAATTCTTTCAGAAGGTAATTATAATTTACTATCATTTTTTAAATTAACAGTACTGTGTAATAAAATTAAAATAAACATACCAGTTAATATGTCATCAAAAGAGTGATTCATTTCTGAATATGTTTAAGTTTTACAAACACTGTCTTTAGAGATCTGTAATGTGATTATATATATATATACAAACACTTTTTGTCAGTCTATTTCTTGATGTTTGATGTACGGTATATAATATATTTAATATTTAAAGTAACTTTACCTCATGATATTTTTCTTTATTTGGAACATGTTTCGGGACATTTAAGAAAATTGGAATCCAGATCAAAAGAATTAAATTACAAACAAATGTTACCTGCACATTGTTAATGTATTGTAAAAATAAATATTTTGTGTAGTATGTATGTGTGTATATACATAATTACACAGCTAATTATTTTTACTTGCTATGTTTTCAGATCATGGAAGAAACACACACTTGTATTTCCTGGCCATCACGATTGAAAATTGGTGCAAAATCAAAAAAAGGTAGTTCTTATTAAAGTATTATTTATTACCTTTAAATAATCCATAATTAGCAGATATATTTGTGGTATTCATCTTTATCATACGAGGGGCATTTTGTAAATAATGCACACTTTTTTTTACTTACAAGTTCAATTTTTTTACAGTATGTCTTTACAATTCTTCAATATAGTCTACCTGCTTCTCAGTGACTAAGTCCCAATGTCTGGGAAGCTTTACTATTCCATTCAAGGCACCACTTCTGTTCATCGGTCAAATGGCTTGGGTGACAGCATCAGAAAGCTCCTTCAGAGAAGGGAAACGACATCCACGCAAAGGTTTTTCCAACTTTGGGAATAAGTCAAAGTCTGGTCGACTCATGTCTGGACTATAGGGAGCACAAGGTAACTCTTCCCATCCGTATTCGCATAGCTTTTTGGTTACAACATTCCTGATGTACGGGAAAATGAGTGGCCCAGCCTCGAGTAACTGATGTCGGTTCTTGTGCATTTTCCTGCGCAGATTTTACATGACAGCATGATAATACACTGCTGTGACATATGTTCCACATGGTGCTCTATCTGTCATGATGATTCCTTGGTGATCATAAGTAAATATCATCATTTGCTTGGCCTTTGATTGAGCTCGTCAACATTTTTTTTTTTTTTTTTTGAGGGGAAGCTGAACCTCTCCAGTCGTTTGACTGTGCTTTCAGCTCTGGCTCAAGTCTGTAATACATTTTTCATCAATAGCGAAAATTCGACACAAAAATGCTTGACCTTCAATGTCGAATCTTTGTTTCAGCAAGGTTGCAACGTCCAGACGTTTCTGCTTCTGTTAGCAATCAAGCAGTGAGGGACCCATTGTGCATAAAGTTTTCTTGCACTTGGGTGTTGGTGGAATCCCCGTGGCTCCAGAAAGTTCCTCATATGTCGCACATTGATTTTCTTCAAGAGCGTCTGCCACAAGTTTCACACTTTGTTCATCTGTTGACGTTTTCGGCCTTCCTGGTCTTGGATCATCGTCAATACTCACACAACCACCCAGTAGCAGATTAAGAGTGGGGCGGACCGCCTCGGGCCTCACTTAGTAGCGGGACCTCCAGATTTGGAAAATTAAGTTTTTTGGTAAATTTTTTTATTTATTTCAAATTATCTATTGTCACGTCCTGAAATACAACACTAGCAGAAGTTCAGGATTTAATCAATTGATTCCAAAGATTTTTTCATATTATTTTGAAATCTACCTTACAACCCTACCTCATAAAGTGTTTACAGATATTAAGAAAAAACGTATAAAGGTAAGTTTATTATTAGAAATATATTCATACTAAAAAAGCAGCGTCAATTGTACCTGGCTTCAATGCCTCACCACGCAGACGGAAGTCGCAACTTGAACCCCAAACAGCACGGATGGCAACAGCAGAGGCAGCGACTCAAGAAGGCCTTGGTACAAAAATGTAAACGGCAGAGTGAAATACCGGGCGATAACATGTAGGCTTATGCTAAAAGAGATTACACTAGTTAACAATATTTAACATATCAGGACACTAATAATTTATAATCTCTTAAAATCTCAGGACATTGTACTTAAAATCTCTCATCACAATTTTTATCGAAAGGTGGATAATTCGGAGTGCGGAAATCGGGTCAGTTACTTTAATTTTCCAAGGCCAAAACTAGAAAATGGCCATTTTAGAAAGTACACCTTATTTGCACTAAAACTGCAGACTTGAAAAAACATTCTTAGTATTGTTTGGAACATATAAGCTTGTTATACAGGGTGGCGCAGGGAAACGGGAAAATTTGAAATAATTAGAAAAAATGAAGGAACGTTACAAAACTTTATTTGAGGCTCAAAATATGTTCTACAAGACAGGAGATTACATTAGGCATCACTTTTTAAAAATTACATCAGTTAAATGCTGCCCATTTTGCCATACACATTCAGTAAGTCGTTTCTGTAGGTTTTGCATAGTGCGGCGCAATGTGTCACCTGGGATTTTGGTGATTTCCTCTTCAATCTGTGTCTTGAGCTGAGCAAGGGTTTTTGGTCTAGTCTGGTACACGATGATCTTCAGATCTCCCCATAAAAAGAAGTCACAGACTGAAAGGTCTGGAGATCGGGGCGGCCAAGCGATGTTAGCATTCCTTGAAATTATGCGATCCCCAAACAAACGTTTCACTGCTGCCATAGACTGTCTGGCAGTGTGTGAGGTGGCTCCATCCTGTTGAAACCAGGTGTGCTGATTGTCAAGATTTGGAAAAGTATGGAGTCTTGGAGCCAAAAAAGTCTCTAGCATATTGACATAATGTTCAGACGTCACAGTGACAGCAATGCCTCATTCATCTTCAAAAAAGTAAGGGCCTATCACCCCATGACATGACGCTGCACACCATACGGTAACTTTGGTACTGTGTAATGGACACTGGTGAAGCTGAGCAGGGTTTCCTTGAGCCCAGTAATGGAAGTTCTACTTATTCACGTATCCACTTAAGTGAAAATGGGCTTCATCGGTCATCCAAAGATTTTGAATATCGGTCATCCTCATTGATTTTAGCCAACAATTGTTCACAAATTTGCAGGCGCAATACACAATCATTAGGATTCAGTTGTTGCACAATCTGAAGTTTGTACGGATGAAATTGAAGTTCATGGAGTATTCTTTGAATGCTCTGACGTCCGAGCTGCAATGACGAGGCAAATTTTCGCACCGAACAACGAGGACTCCTTAAGATGGCAGCTCGCATGGCACCAATGTTTTCTGGGGTACGTACAGACTGTACACCTCCACTAGGCTTTTTCTTCAAAGCTGAACCAGTATCTTCAAAATTACGAACCCACTTTTCGATTGCGTGTAACGAAGGAACTTGACCGCGGGGCGGGATCTGATAGTAGCGCCGAAACTCTCGTTGTGCAGCTGTCAAACTGTCACCATGTCGGTAAAACGCCCTTACGGCGACCACACGATCTGCATCGCTTCACTGCTCCATGGTAACTAAATGTCCGTTACTGCTAGACAGACAGTTTCACTTCTGCTACATCTACAGGGCTGCCAACATCAACTTCAAATTTTCCCGTTTCCCTGTGCCACTCTGTATATTATAAAGTACTGTAATAAATTTAATGCAGTCTGTAAATAATACTACTTCTAGTACGTAGGCTTTCACGGCCGGTGTCATTATAATTATTTAAAACTTCCGGGCTGAAAGGCCGTGGTCGAATGCTTGATGTTCTGCAGCTAGACGTTTCTGCCACACCACCGGTGGCCATCTTCAGTAGCAAAAAATTGTTCGAAATAGGGTGGTATGCCGAACAAGTCGCCCAATGAACTGGGAACAAGCAACAGTGAGAGAAGGCTACGTTGTGTCTATTTATAACTTTTTGGCCGCTTAAGGTGTATAACGCGAACCAATCAGAAGCCAGCTCATCATTCTCCACTCTGATTGGCCATGGAAAATAAACCATGCCAGACACTATTTAAGGCGATGCTTTCATAAGAATGCGTCCGTCGCTATGAACTGCCGAGGTGAAAGCATCGCCTTAAATAGTGTCTGGCATGGTTTATTTTCCATGGCCAATCAGAGTGGAGAATGATGAGCTGGCTTCTGATTGGTTCGCGTTATACACCTTAAGCGGCCAAAAAGTTATAAATAGACACAACGTAGCCTTCTCTCACTGTTGCTTGTTTCCAGTTCATTGGGCGACTTGTTCGGCATACCACCCTATTTCGAACAATTTTTTGCTACTGAAGATGGCCACCGGTGGTGTGGCCAAAACGTCTAGCTGCAGAACATCAAGCATTCGACCACGGCCTTTCAGCCCGGAAGTTTTAAATAATTATAATACTACTTCTATTATTTCTTTAAATTTTGTGTTTACAATATGAAAGTGAATTTTTATTTCAAACATTACTACAGCTTCTTATAAAGTTTCCTAACTACATTTATCAATACAATAATTAAATAACAAATATGTAACAGTAAAGATTATTCGGATTATAAACACCCGCCTTATGGGAGGGGGCCTCAGAAAGAAATCTTCCCCGGGCCTCCAGTGGAATAGGTACACCACTGCGACCACCACGAAAATTATTCGTCCAACGAGAAATGTACTACTCGTCCACTGTGAACACACCACAAACTTCACTTAAAGCACTGTGGATTTTTGCCACATAAAGTTTTGATCTTAGATCTTCAACAGTCACAGTACCCGAGACCCATGCAGGCTCCATTTCTAGCTCTCATTAATAATATGGATAGCTCTCTAGCTCTCATTAAATACAGTATGCTATGGATGAAACAAAACACGTGCTCAAGCCTTCAAATGCAACTAACGTAAACCGTAGTAACTTTCACTGCTGTTGTGTCATCCAATCTGCAGTACTGCTAACCTGTGGATTATTAATGAAAAACCCCTCGTACATTGACTTTTACACCTTACATATTTATTTAAAAAGACTTCATGAAGTGTCAGTCTAAAATTTCTTATTAAAAAATCCAATTAAGTATGTGCTCAAGGGAGCCTCTTTTTTTTTATTTAGTACACCACACATATTTTCTTTCTTCTTTAGTGTTACTTATTAAAATTTTCACACACACACACACACACAATTTTCTATTATTACCTTTATTAGATTTTCCTTTTCTTTATTTCACTTTTAAATGTATAATTTCTTATACCGGTACGTTTTATTCAGTTAATTTATTTATTTTGCATTTTATTTTAATGTATTCAAGTATTTGTTAGTATCATACCTTATACATCAATGATGTTCTAAGCTGTTTCTCTATATATGAACTTTAGCTACTTTTTTATGAACTCATAACATGTTTATTTTTATTAGTTAATACTTTAGCTACGTTCCCTGCGAAAAGTGCGGGCGTGCATTTTTCTTCCAGTGTAAGTTACCTGCACTTTCCGTGGGTATGTCTACTTGTGTGTGTAGAAATTTAGTTACGGTACATAAAATCTGTGGTTTTGCGTGAAGTGGAACGTAATCTTTCACATGCTTAGTTCACGAAAAATATTACAGCTCCCACCACTTTTGCGTTTTACATTCCATTTATTGCAGATAGGAATCATATGTTTTCACATAAATATGAACTGAGTTGATGGTTACAAGCATGGAACTAACTCAAAACTTACATAAATCTTTTCTTGTAAGTGAAAAATGTGTTTTTTAAAATTAATAAAAAAATAAATATACATCATTATATTGTAATTTTTTTTAATGTCATCATAACAAGAAAGAATTGAGGTATTATGTGACATAATAAGTTTTCAGTAAACATTAACTAGTCGTCTCAGAAAAAATTATGAAATTATATGAAAAATCATATGTACTCTAGAAAAATGCAGCAAAAAAACATGCATATCCAAAGTGTTAACCCTTTCAAACCCAGCAACTGGAATGATGAGATAAAAATTATTTTTTTGTTTATTTTTACTAATTTTCCACTAAATAACATATATAATATTTTTATGCTTACATAAGGCATACTGAATTGTCCTTCATCATGGACATACGTACTTGGCGGCTGTAATTGATAGTACTCAAGGAATATTAAGAGAAATACACGTGGATAGACTCTTCTATTTGTCTTTATTTGTAATTGTAAATTGAAGCAAGATATTTTATTATACAAATTTAAAACATGTTATTAACACAAAATAATACAAGAAAGCTGTTATTACATATAAAATAATGTGTACTAATTGATATGGCATGTTCTGAAACAATTACGATCCTTTGACAAACACAAATACACATTGCATTTCTCACATCTATAATGCGATCTGCCTTTACATCCAATAGTTTTACATCGTCCAGCTTCCTTTTTGTCACAGTGCACAGGCAAGTGATCAATGGTATCCAATCTTGCTGAAGCTGTGGGTAGTTTTTCATGATGAGCTCCCAGTGTATGCAATTCTACCACATTGTCTTCTAAGCTTGGTCTTCCCCTCTTGCGCTCTTTGACTGTTGTTCCTGACTGAACTAAGGCATAAGCAATAGACATTCTGAACTCGAGCAGATCCATTTGTGATTTTTTATCAATCTTACATATGCTGCAGTCTCTTTTGTACTCCAACCAACCATTGCATACTGCAAGATCAATAAAATTAAATATTACCCTTAGCGTCCATTTTCTTGATCTGATAAACGTTCTGTATAATTCTAGCAGGAAATCTAGTTTGTCTACTCCTCCCTTGGAATGATTGTATAGTTGAATCACCTCCGGTTGTTCTACATCAATGTATAATTTTTTGTTCTTATCCCATCGCTTAGTTACATTGGTTGTACCAATTCCAATAAAATTGGATGCCATAGTAACTGGTCTGTTATCAAATCAGCGTACTAATACTATATCATTATCTGAGCTTGTTAGTTCCTGCATTGCTCCCCGTCCTCTTCTCATCAGATCCTTCTCAGACATGAATGGAGGTTTTGCAAACCGATTAACCCGTGCTGTACCAGCTGTGTTAATTGACATCCTTTTTAGAGTCTGTAACAAATGATATGTTGTAAAAAAATTATCAATATACATACGTGTTCCAGGACTAACTGTATTCTGACTCAGATGTAAGACAATAGATGCTCCAAGGCCATACCGAGACATAATATTGCGATCAATCTCTGTTGACTTTCCCTGGTATAAAATAAAATTATATGCAAGTCCACTCGTTCCACACAAAAGAAACACCTTTATTCCCCATGGATTTGGTTTACCCTTTGTGTACTGTTTTGCTGAGTGCTTACCCTTAAATGGTATTATCTGTTCATCTACACAGACATTTTTTTCATGGCTTATTTCTTGACATCTCTTTACAACAGCATTGATCACTGGCCTCACTTTTTTGAACTTATCAGTGTTGTTTACATCAATTTCTAAATTATTTATTACATGTAAATTATTTCTTAGCTTAAAAAACCGATTTCTAGTCATTGAGTTTTTGAAGAGCCCTATTCCGAGCATGTTTTCCCAGTATAATCGAATCCTAGGAAATTTCAAAGAACCAATTGCTAAGTGAAGACCAATAAGGACTTCGATTTCTTTGTTATTAGTGTTTTTGAAATTAACAATTCCTTTTTGAATTGCATATATATTAGTCATCTCAACCATAGTAGGCTATTTATCAGGGAATCTGTAATGTACCTTTTGAAATATACAACTGGATCTTTAGGTTTCGTAAGGTGTGAGTTGTCTGGTTCTTGCCAGTTGCATTCCGCAGGCATAATTTGAAGGTGATGACGCCACTTGATATCTTCTTTTGCAGTGAGCAGAAACGGATTATCTTCCACTTCTAATAATTCCTCGTAATCTTCTGCACACATCTTCTTCAGCATGCTCTTCATTACTGTCAGCCAAGGAATCTTGTTGAACTGCTACAAAAATAGTAAAATTAATATTTGTAGATTCTACAGTATTTGTAAATTGTTCAGCATTTGTAGTACTTGAGCACCATTGTGTGTATATAGATATTTTCTTTTTCAAATTGAATAAACCACAAAAATACATTCTAATCACATCTATATGAAGTTATTGAAAGGTTTAAAGGAAAGTAGTGAGTAAGCATACTAAAGAAAAATCAACAAACCAACCAGCAGTTTGGAAATTATAAAATAAAATCTTATACAAAACTGTGTTTACATCTCAACAATGGCATTTACCTTTCTCTGAATCAGTTGCAGACTTAGGAAGTGCAGTAGAGTCTTCTTCATCACTGTCCTCAATATCGGAAATATCTGATACATCACCCTGCATTAACTTATCCAATAGGAGTTGAGCAGAGCGTGTAATTTTAATCCCTGGTACCTCTCCAGCATGACACCATAATGAACCAGCCTCATTTCTCATATTATGTTGTTGTTGACCTGGAAGACACATGTAAATTACTTCTAAGCTTGCAGAGGAAATATACTAACAAGTACATAATTTTTGTTGTATAATATATTGCTTCAACATGAGACTAAGGTAAAATTCGTACAATATGACATAAATTGTACTTATATTATGTTTTAGAATAAATACATACACCGATATGTTTCTACAGGCATATTTATACAGATGACATTTTTACACCTCTTAGTACATTTGTACATGATCACGTACACATACTTTTGAGGTTATGTTGTTGTGACTAGGTAACCAACTGGTACCAATGTACACGATTATGTACATCAATATTTAACTGCCATTCAAATATTTATTTGTTCTTATTTTTTAATTTCAATCATAATATTGTTAATTTTACACTTTCAGCATCAAGAATTGCCTGTTACACTAGTTGTAGCAATGATGAAAATATAAAATAATAGTAATAAAAAGAAGCCTTACCTTGATCAGCATATGAATGGTCTGCCATGATGTCAACAATGTGTTGTGTTCTCAAGTGCAGCCAACTTGCACAAAACAAAACAATTATTTTCCCTTCCAGATGTGTCCATGAACATGTACAAATATTCCAAAGGAAGAAATAATGGTATACTAAAATAAAAATATATAAAAAAAATGGCATGTCCATGATCACGTACAGTGGGTCTGAAAGGGTTAAAGAGAAAATTATATCGGTACATAGAACTATACATAAAATTATCATAAAACATTAGAATACAATCCTTAGCAGTTGTTAGCTAGCTGATCTGGAACATAGCAGATCTGTAAATGATGAACAGCTCTTCATAAAAGACTTGCTGTCAGAACAGGGGAAAGATTGCTGTCAAACTAATATTAGCATAGTTTATCAGTTATCATTTACTAGGGAGTGGGGACATTTACACTTTGTTCAGGATGCCACAAACATCAAATGTAAGGCTGGGGTAAATTATTTGTCTATTCTTCTTCATAGAGTTTTTTGTTATTGGATACTTTCATAACACTAAAAGAAGTACAGTGGCACCTTGATACCACCGACCTCAATAAGATGAATTCCTTGATAACTCAAAGTTTTTTCAATCCCCTTGAATGCTTGAATGTCCCATAACACTCAATGTTTAAAATACCTCTATAACCTGAAATTCCTTAGTTAAAAACCTTGATAAGCTGATTTTTCGTTGATTTGAGGTCAAAATACAGTACTAATTAACCTTTATAACATGAATTTTAACTCAACAGAACCTCTATAGCACGAATTTGACCTCTGTAAGAAAAATTACCCATGGCAGCGAGCTCAGTAGGCCGAATGTTATGAAGCAGGACCTTGATAACACGAACTTTTGTTAACTTAACTTTGATAACATGAACCTTGTTTTGACGAATTCCTTGATAACACGAATTTTTTATAATCGCATTGAGATTCGTGTTGTCGAGGTTCCACTGTACTGATATTGTGAAATACTGGTATTTACAGAATATTTTCTACACAGACAGTTTCATAAATATAACATCAGGGAAAGTAAAGATTCAAAGTTTCCCTGCACTGACTAATAATATTAAGGATTAAATACACCCAAATATTAAGGTAGATACATAAAAATATTATACTGGTCTTCAACCTATTAACACTAAATTCAGTAAAATATATTTTCTGCAGTTAAATGGGAACTGTAACAAGTGAGGTGCCTGATACATGAGGCGGAGATGCTGGGATAATAAAACTGAAGTAATTTTTATTGCCCTTCAGGAAATGTGGGAATCGCTAGAAATACAATAACTGAAATATGCAGTGGTTGAAAGAGTGTAGGTAATATGGCATTTCGTTGTCATAGGAATTCAGAAAACAAAACATGGATTTCTGGAACGTTTTTCCCTACCCCCTGAAATACATTGAATATTGTTTTCGAAGAAAGTTTATGTATTGTTAGCCACCAATAATACAGTAGAACCTCGCTAATCTGTCACCTGTGGGACAGGGGGTATGGTCGGAACGCAAAAAAGGTCGGATTATCAGAAGAATACAAAATGTTTATTATTTTATTAAATGAGACAGTCTAAAATAAAATAAAACTTATACAGTAGGCTACCAGTCTATATGATTGGTTATGTATAATAAATGTGTAACGGGACAGATCAGGGAAGTAAATAATTTTTAACAATTGAAAGAAATGTTAACTCAACCAGTGTTCACCCTTTGGGGAACCTCTTTTAACCGACATGCTTACAATTTTATTATGAAACATCAGTCTGTGTTTGTGTCTGGCGTCAGTTAGTCTAGACGAGTTACATAATCCCCTACAACTCAGGACATCTGTGAATTACAGAGAATGTGAATGTATTCGTCATTCAAACCCAAATAATCATTTCTGCAACAGTTTTGTTTATAGAACCCTGGAGGAGAACCTAAGGTAAGAAAAGAAGTAAATTGTAATATTTGTGCAATAATAATAAAGTAAAGAAAAGTGAATTGTTACAATTGGCGTCCGAACTAGGACGAATTTATTTGCTTAGAAAATTGAATTGTTACAAATGATAATATGTACAGTGCAGCAATAGTGTAATAAAAAACAAGAAACACATTTTATTGGTGAAAAAAATTGGTAATGTTCTTTTGTTTGGCAGACGACTGTCTAGACTTAGCTGCAATGTTCCTCCATTTCTTGATCCACAAGATATCCATAGGTGTAGAGGACAAGTTCTGTTTGATGTACTGAAGAGCAACATCAAAAGCTTTCTTGGCTTCCATATGCGATACACGGGCAGGTGGTTCGTCATCATCATCAGGGTCTACATTTACGGTTTCTTCATCAACTCGCGAAATAGCGGCAACGATGTGATCGTCACTTAGTTCTTCATTTGTTTCACAATCTTCATCACATTTAGCAATCCACTCATCAACGTCATTTGCTTGGATATCATGTTGCAAAGTTTGTAAGTCGTTGACAATTTCCGGCGTGTCTGTGTCTTGCTCATTCCCAGTTTGTTCACTCTCGATCATCACTTGCGGCCAAAGTTTACGCCAAGATTTTTGCAGTGTGTCAGGTTACATTTCATCCCATGACTCAGCTATTGTGTAAATTGCATCTTTGATTCTAAGGGATTTCATAGCTTCCAAAAGGTTACAGCCTTCTCCTGTCTTTTCCAAAATTGAGCTGATGTACTTTCGGCGATAATGCTTTTTCAGCCACTCGATCACTCCTTGATCCATTGTTTGGATAAGGGAAGTTACATTGGGTGGAAGGAATGCAGCTTTTATTTCTCCTTTTATCAACTCTTCTTCAGAAGGGTGTGATGGTGCATTATCTAACAACAACAGATCTCGAACAGGAAGTTTTTGGGCCTTTAAGTTTTTTTCAACAGCAGACACAAATTTGTCAAAAAACCATGACTTAAAAAGTGTACAGTCCATCCAAGCTGATTTTTGGTTGCGGTAATAAACTGGTAGCGATGATAAATTAATGTTCTTGAATGCCCTTGGCGTTTTGGACTTGCCAATGACAAAAAGCGGAAGCTTGTGTGTACCGTTAGCATTGCTGCAAGTAGCAATGGTTAGCCTGTCTTTGGCAAGTTTTGATCCTAGTATCACGGTCTCATTTGATCCAGCAAGTGTTTTTGTCATTAACATTCTATAGTTTAGGCCAGTTTCATCTATATTATAGACTTGGTCAGGTGCTAATTCATTTTCTTCAACAATTTTTTTAAATTTTAAAGAAAACTCTTTTGCTGCCTTTTGCTGCCTCGTCATCAGCTGATAGTTTTTCACCTGATATTGTGACATATCTAACGCCATGACGGGTTTTCCACCGATCCAACCAACCTTCACTAACTGTGAACTCACCTTCAACTTCCAATTTTTGTGTGCAGAATTAGTGCCTTTTCTTTGACAATAGGCCCAGATAGCGGGGTTCCTTTCCTCCTTTCTTGGCAAAACCATATCCATAACACGTTGTCTAGCAGTTCCAATTTTGGCTTTTTTAGTGTTTTGCGACTTTTTAGTGCTTTCTCGCCCTCTACCGTCATGGCGAGGTCACCACACAGATTCAATATCCTTTCTATTTTTCCTCCAGTCCTTTATTGTAGTAACTCCCACATTGAGTTTCTTAGCAATTTTTTGGAGTGATTCCCCCTTGTCCAGTCTCTGTAGCACTTTTAATTTTTCACTTAAGGGAAGAGTAACATGTTTACGTTTTGCTCCTGACAATGCAAAAACTACAACAGTATGCACACACAGTATTAAAAGTGTAAAAAAATATTTGTAAACACTAAAACTGTCATCAATTACTATGTACACCAATTCACACAGGATGAGTAATTAGCACGCACTACTAGACACTAGATGCTGGCTCACTGAGGCAGCAAAAAAACTGACAAGTATGTAAACAAGCTGGTGAGTCATCAACAAGTCGGTGCCTGAGCCGTGGTCAGACCAACCGGAGCGTCGGACCAGACGGGGGTCGGACTAGAGAGGTTTTACTGTAATGAGGATGCTTTTCAGTTTGTCAGAAGAAAACATGTGCAGAACAACAGAAACTGACAGGACTTGAGACAATAATGTGATAATACTGTTAAACAGAAGAAATAACCTGGTAATATTTACATTGTCTGAAATGGAGTAATCCTCTTCTGGGGGAAAATTCTGACTGCAACTGAAAGAATCAGAAAGTATGCTCCAATTTAATAGTGACATGCTATGTGGTCACTGTGTGGTTGTGAATCAAGTAGTCAATCCTATTATATAAAATTAAATGATTACTTTAACTTTTAGTTCTGTTGTTAACCCTTTCAGACCCAGCAACTGGAATGATGAGATAAAAATTATTTTTTTGTTTATTTTTACTAATTTGCCACTAAATAACATATATAATATGATTTTATAATATTTTTATGATTACATAAGGCATACTGAATTGTCCTTGATCATGGACATACGTACTCGGCGGCTGTAATTGATAGTACTCGAGGAATAATAAGAGAAATACACCTGGATAGACTCTTCTATTTGTCTTATTTGTAATTGTAAATTGAAGCAAGATATTTTATTATACAAATTTAAAACATGTTATTAACACAAAATAATACAAGATAGCTGTTATTACATATAAAATAATGCATACTAATTGATATGGAATGTTCTGAAACAATTACGATCCTTTGACAAACACAAATACACATTGCATTTCTCACATCTATAATGTGATCTGCTTTTACATCCAATAGTTTTACATCGTCCAGCTTCCTTTTTGCCACAGTGCACAGGCAAGTGATCAATGGTATCCAATCTTACTGAAGCTGGGGGTCATTTTTCATGATGAGCTGCCAGTGTATGCAATTCTACCTTATTGTCTTCTAAGCTTGGTCTTCCCCTCTTGCGCTCTTTGACTGTTGTTCCTGACTGAACTAAGGCATAAGCAATCGACATTCTGAACTCGAGCAGATCCATTTGTGATTTTTTATCAATCTTACATATGCTGCAGTCTCTTTTGTACTCCAACCAACCATTGCATACTGCAAGATCAATAAAATTAAATATTAACCTTAGAGTCCATTTTCTTGATCTGATAAACGTTCTGTATAATTCTAGCAGGAAATCTAGTTTGTCTACTCCTTCCTTGGAATGATTGTATAGTTGAATCACCTCCGGTTGTACTACATCAACGTATACTTTTTTGTTTTTATCCCATCGCTTAGTAACATTGGTTGTACCAATTCCAATAAAATTGGATGCCATAGTAACTGGTCTATTATCAAACCAGCGTACTAACACTATATCATTATCTGAGCTTGTTAGTTCCTGCATTGCTCCCCGTCCTCTTCTCATCAGATCCTTCTCAGACATGAATGGAGGTTTTGCAAACCGATTAACCCGTGCTGTACCAGCTGTGTTAATTGACATCCTTTTTAGAGTCTGTAACAAATGATATGTTGTAAAAAAATTATCAATATACATACGTGTTCCAGGACTAACTGTATTCTGACTCAGATGTAAGACAATAGATGCTCCAAGGCCATACCGAGACATAATATTGCGATCAATCTCTGACTTTCCCTGGTATAAAATAAAATTATATGCAAGTCCACTCTTTCCACACAAAAGAAACACCTTTATTCCCCATGGATTTGGTTTACCTTTTGTGTACTGTTTTGCTGAGTGCTTACCCTTAAATGGAATTATCTGTTCATCTACACAGACATTTTTTTATGGCTTATTTCTTGACATCTCTTTACAACAGCATTGACCACTGGCCTCACTTTTTTGAACTTATCAGTGTTGTTTACATCAATTTCTAAATTATTTATTACATGTAAATTATTTCTTAGCTTAAAAAACCGGTTTCTAGTCATTGAGTTTTTGAAGAGCCCTATTCCGAGCATGTTTTCCCAGTATAATCGAATTCTAGGAAATTTCAAAGAACCAATTGCTAAGTGAAGACCAATAAGGACTTCGATTTCTTTGTTATTAGTGTTTTTGAAATTAACAGTTCCTTTTTGAATTGCATATATATTAGTCATCTCAACCATAGTAGGCTATTTATCAGGGAATCTGTAATGTACCTTTTGAAATATACAACTGGATCTTTAGGTTTCATAAGGTGTGAGTTGTCTGGTTCTTGCCAGTTGCATTCCGCAGGCATAATTTGAAGGTGATGACGCCACTTGATATCTTCTTTTGCAGTGAGCAGAAACGGATTATCTTCCACTTCTAATTCCTTGTAATCTTCTGCCACCTCTTCTTCAACATGCTCTTCATTACTGTCACCCAAGGAATCTTGTTGAACAGCATCTGCTACAAAAATAGTAAAATTAATATTTGTAGATTCTTCAGTATTTGTAAATTGTTCAGCATTTGTAGTACTTGAGCATCATTGTGTGTATATAGATATTTTCTTTTTCAAATTGAATAAACCACAAAAATACATTCTAATCACATCTATATGAAGTTATTGAAAGGTTTAAAGGAAAGTAGCGAGTAAGCATACTAAAGAAAAATCAACAAACCAACCAGCAGTTTGGAAATTATAAAATAAAATCTTATACAAAACTGTGTTTACATCTCAACAATGGCATTTACCTTTCTCTGAATCAGTTGCAGACTTAGGAAGTGCAGTAGAGTCTTCTTCATCACTGTCCTCAATATCGGAAATATCTGATACATCACCCTGCATTAATTTATCCAATAGGAGTTGAGCAGAGCGTGTAATTTTAATCCCTGGTACCTCTCCAGCATGACAACATAATGAACCAGCCTCATTTCTCATATTATGTTGTTGTTGACCTGGAAGACACATGTAAATTACTTCTAAGCTTGCAGATGAAATATACTAACAAGTACATAATTTTTGTTGTATAATATATTGCTTCAACATGAGACTAAGGTAAAATTCGTACAATATGACATAAATTGTACTTATATTATGTTTTAGAATAAATACATACACCGATATGTTTCTACAGGCATATTTATACAGATGACATTTTTACACCTCTTAGTACATTTGTACATGATCACGTACACATACTTTTGAGGTTATGTTGTGACTAGGTAACCAACTGGTACCAATGTACACGATTATGTACATCAATATTTAACTGCTATTCAAATATTTATTTGTTCTTATTTTTTAATTTCAAACATAATATTGTTAATTTTACTCTTTTAGCATCAAGAATTGCCTGTTACACTAGTTGTAGCAATGATAATAATATAAAATAATAGTAATAAAAAGAAGCCTTACCTTGATCAGCATATGAATGGTCTGCCATGATGTCAACAATGTGTTGTGTTCTCAAGTGCAGCCAACTTACACAAAACGAAATAATTATTTTCCCTTCCAGATGTGTCCATGAACATGTACAAATATTCTAAAGGAAGAAATAATGGTATACTAAAATAAAAATGTATAAAAAATGGCGTGTCCATGATCACATACAGTGGGTCTGAAAGGGTTAGAAAGAATAAATATGAGAGAAGAGAAGAGTGGAGGAAATTATCATAAGACTCCATTCTTCATTTTTTCCACTAGTTAGCCTCCATTCAATAAAAATTAAACTATTGATAATTCATTGCCATCATTTTGCTTTTTTTTTTTATAAAACATTCATAATTTTATTGAGTGAACATCATTATCAATTAACCTTAATTATTAATCACTATTATATATAATTCATTAAATTTAATTTTTTAATTTTTAAGTTATGTTTAATTGTGTGTTGTAAATTTACAGATCCTAATATTAGAATTGCAGGGCGTAATGAAGGTGTTAGACTTGCTAAAAACAGGATAATGTCTGTATTGGACACCAAGGTATCATATTACAAAATCTTTATAATTAAATCTTTTAGAGGAAAATAAATTTTAAACTCTCCTTAACAATCTATCACTGTACAAAAAAGTTATGTTTACAATGAAGTAATAGGCTATATATGTTAACTACGAAACAAGCAAGATGTAACTAAAAAAATTAGAGTGGCCTTTAAAAATTAAAATGGTACTTATATTAATAGTTATGTGTAGACTATAAATATTATGTAAGATTGATTGAAAAGTAATAACAATTAATGCAAAATATCTTAAAAGAACTTTTTTAATATAAGAGGTAATTATTTTGTCAAGTAACGTAAACAAAATCTATAATTAAGTCTTTGTACAAGTTATAGGTACAAAGTACTGGTAATTAACAATTTTTATCATTAACTGTTACATCAATATTAATCATTAATTTTTAATGTAATTACAGTATTTAATAATTTATTGTGCACTATTTCAATTACTGAATACCAATTTTTAGATACAATTTGTGTTAGAGGCTTTTATGTAATTAGAGGCCTCTGATGAAGCTTATAAAAAGTGAAAGCTAGCTCATTTTATTTCACAGTGAAAATAATTTAGTATTTCATAGTGGATTATTTAATACTCAGACTGTTATGGAAAACAAAATCAAAGAATTTTAGTATTATTAGCTTTCTTTAAATTTATACTCATGCTCATATATCCATACAGTGCTGTACAAAAGTGTACCTCTCCATCTTTGTGTCTGTGTGATCAAACAGAAGTTATTGGCAAAGATCCAATATTAACCATAAAAACATTATCTTCAAAATAAACTTCTTCCAGAGTAACCGAGTAATTATGAAGCTGGATGTAAGCTATACAGATCATTCACATATAATTGGAAGAGGTGGTCTGAGCATCAAAAGCGTAATGGAAGACACAGGTTGCCACATTCATTTTCCTGACTCAAACCGAAGTAACCCCACAGAAAAAAGTAACCAAGTGTCGATTGCTGGTGAAATGGAAGGTGTTGAAAAGGCCCGTGCTAGAGTCCGAGTAAGTTATGTATTGTACGCTGCTATTAATGTATTTGGATCAGGAGTATAATGAATAAATTTTTATTTAAACATAATACTGTATTCATATTTTAAAACTATAATTTAAAAAAAAGTGTACTCACATGCGTCTCCTTTGGTTCCAATGGATTTGGAGGATTTGGGATATACACATTAGCCTAGCACTATGTTGACAAGCACTACTGACGAATATTATGATGATTGTGTGTGTGTGTGTGTGTGTGTGTGTGTGATAAATGTTAGAAACATTGTTAACACAAATACCAATGCTTTAAACGTTTTAAAAAGTGCAGTGGCTAAAAGTTGTTACTAAATAAGAAGAGATAAATCAACATTGAATTTATTTTTCCAAGGTAAAAAAAAAATATGTACATTATATACAGAATGTATTTGGTAAAATGTAGAAAATAAAAATATAAAACATAAAAAGTGAAAGAAGTATAGAAAGACATTTTTTTAGGAACTTACACCACTAATCTTCAGTTTTGAGTTGCCTGTGATTGGTACACTAAGTTCTCCACCAGATGCGACATCACCATATATCAAATATACGGAAGAAACATATAATGTTCAAGTGATGTTCCGCAAAAGAGCCAAATTGCATTCAGTTCTAGTCCTCGTTAAAGGCTGTGAATGGGAAGTGGAAAGAGTGAAAGAGGCAACACAGCAACTTATAGCTCGGATGTGCAGTGACACACCTGATGTAAGTTAGTATTAGTTACAAAAAGATATTTTTTTAATTACTTTTTTGTGTGACTGCAAGCATGGTAGACACAATCATTTTATTGTAATAGTTTCTAGAATTTTTGAAACATTAGTTTTTATCAGACACCAATTAAATAACACTGCAAATATAAATAAGCAAATAAAAATAATTGTTACGATTATTTTTATTATAATTGCAAAAATTGTTGACAGAAATATTTTATCACATTATGTTTGTTGTCTTCTGGAGCTTTTGAAACGTGTAGTTCTCATTATGCATAAAATAAAGGACAGTAATCATGTATCTTATTAACATGTTCTGTTGTAAACATCATTTACACTAATAGTATAAAGTATAATGTCAGATATTACCCTTTATTCATTTTTAAGACACACAATGTTTTATTCACTATATATTTCTGATCATCTCAAACTAAAATAAACCTAACCTCTTTTAAAACTAAAGGTACATTTGAAGTTTGCAAAACAGATGTAAATAACAAATTAAAATGTAAAGAATGTTTATCAGAAGATTCCGGTATTAAAAGAAGGTAAAATATTAAAAATTCTATTTTATCCTTGACAGTCTGCTGAGCAGAACACAGAATGCCAAATACTACCTTTACTAAAAACTAATGTAAAATATATATCCCCAATTACGGAATAGTAATTCTTTTAGATGAAAATTTTTTAAATTTAACTTTATTTTTATGCCTATTAGTCCTCGGTTTTTTGTTCAATTTTTAATTCATGATTTATTTCTGTGTTTCCAAATGTCATAGATATGGGTATTTTTAGTTTTGACAGAAGTTACATTATGTAACAGCTGAAGACAATCACAGATCAAAATGTCGTATTTCTTAAAACCGAGTGATGGTTAATATTTGATTTAATTCTTGATACTATAATAACATACTACCATAGAAAATTAGGTTTGAAGATCATTTAGATTGTGTTAATTTAGAAATGGTTTCAGAAATGTTAGTCACCTTAAGTTTTATTGCTTAGACCTGTGCATTTTTCTTTTTTTCAGTACTTATTGATGTATCTGATGATGAAATTTAGTTTCTGTTGTGTTTTTTAACAACATGTGATATGTCATTTTTTAACAAAAGCATTATCATTTGGAAATTAGACAGAGCTATCATATGTGTGTAACAGAACTTACTTTCTCATTGTACTGTCTCAGTGTATTGACAACTGAGCCATAGCTTACAGATTTCTGGGTCTTGTTAGTATCTGTTCCTGTTATAAATCTTCCCCCAGTTCTTGACAGTCTCTTTTATGTTGTCTTCTACTGTATATTGTTGAGGATTCCCAGAGTTGATTCCCTTTACATCTCATTTCAAACATTATATTTTTTGTACAAAATCATTTTATGCATATATATATATATATATATATATATATATATATATTATATTTCATTTTTATAATGAATTTATCTCAAGATATTTCTTTCCTTATTAGGAACATGTTTCGGGTACCATTTTGTACCCATCCTCAGCCTTCCGGATTTTGTTTCTGGTGAAGTACACGTGTGTTGGTTGGTTGTTATTGTGGCTTCCTGTTGGCTTCTGGTACTTTAACATGGTTTTATTGTGTGTGATTGTGGTGTATGTATTAGTATTTTGTGTATTTTCGATGCTGAGTGCTTTGAAAATTGTGTCATGTTATGCGTATATATATATATTGCAACGAATCACAGGATCATGATAGGCGGGGCAAGTTCATATATTACACAGACAATGGACATTCATATTATTCGTAGATGGTTAAGTTTGGTTGTTATCAATTGTATTTAGTAAGGTTAAGGGTTTAGTTTAGAAAAACTGTGCATTATTATTTATGGTGATTCATGTACTGTGTTAGTGGAAATGTGCGCGCGTGCGCGAGTGGGAAACGTTTCCCGTGCGGAGCGTGAAGTATTATCGTTGTTTTGACATTAGCTGAACTGAGACATGTGTATCGCTACAATCCCTATACCTGTCGGACTATTGTTTACGTTCATGTGTATTATTAATATGTAGGCAGCATGCATGAGATACGAGTAGTCTGATTACCGCTATGCATGCTGTTACAAGGTAAATGCACTCTAATGCATGAAAAGTGCATGGTCACCTTTACTAACCATGTGACTTCCATCCACCAATAGAATGCTGACTGGTGGTTGGAAATTTTCTTATGCCTGTCGTTACACAGGCAGTTCTTCTACGCCATCTACCGCGAACGGTTCGTGCACTCCTTGTACAAGAATTCTACCGCTTGCAAGGTGTTGTAAAGACTATTCGTCGATAGTGAAACGAGAAGGCTCAGAACTGTGTATGTAGTACATCTGCACACAGGTGTGTTTAAACGCATTACGCGTATAATTACGTAGTTCTTCTACGCCATCTACCGCGAACGGAACGTGCACTCCTTGTACAAGAATTCTACCGCTTGCAAGGTGGTGTAAAAACTATTCGTCGTTAGTGAAACGGGAAGACTCAGAACTGTGTGTGTGGTACATTTGCACACACCAGTGTTTTAACGCATTGTGCGAAAATTTACAAGCAGTTCTTCACTGCTGCTACCGTGAACGGTACATACAATCCTTGTACAAGACTCTACCGCTTGCAAGGATCTGTTAAGACTTTTCGGGATAGTAACGCGTGTGACGCATAACAATTGATTTTATATCTTTACACACGATATTAATATTGTAGTATTACGTGTGTAAGAAGTGAGTGTAACTGTATCACTGTGCGAGATTTTCCGCAGTGACAGTATCATTAATTGTTACGCAATAGTTCCATCAAGACGTTTCCGTGCTAGTGCAAGATTTCCTCATAGGGTGGTCTGCTGATCGCGGTAGACCTTGATATTCGCGAGAACACTTGAAGAAGCCGGAGAGGTATAAGCTCAATATACCGTTATTGATTAAACTCACTGTCACCTGAGATATTACTTGGTCTTAAACTCTATATAAGTTTTGCGAGTAATAAAATCCGTAGTACCGTTGTGTGTGCGAAGTGTCGGATTCATCGTGGGAATTGCAGGACATCAGCCCAGCTGTTATAGGACATCAGCCCAGCTGTTATAGGACCAGTCCAGCTGTTACAGGACATCAGCCAAGCTGTTACAGGACGCCAGCCCAGCTGTAAACGTTTCTGGTGAAACGTCTGTCATTTGTAAGCCACACCTGACGAACCAACTATACCGCAAAGACCAGCCATTCTCTTCAACAGCATCATCGTGGGAGTCTTCTTATGTAACGTATCACGTCTTGCGTATGAACATTATTTAACATTTTAAAAGAGAGACTCTATATCATACATTACATTCTGTACATTTCAAATATACCATATAAACTATAACTTGTGTTTGTACAATAAATAATCTTAAACCCTCCAATATAGACTTGTAATTTGAAATACACATACTATCATATCCTATGCGCCAATAGTTTAGTAATTTGTGTTGTCGCAATATATATATATATATATATATTACATTTAATATTTATAATGAATTTACCTCAAGATATTTTTTTCAAGAAACGGACTGTAGCAGAAAGTGATTGAATATATATATATATTATAATGATTCATAATAGCGTCCTATCTGAGCGTTATATGAAAGTGATAGACGGTACGAGTGTAGCGCCGTAAGCAAGAGAGAGAGAGCGTATAATCGCAGCCATCTCACTCTAACCACGTCACCGTGACATCAGAAACCAGTACAAACATGTAATTTTACTCAAAGCAAATTGTCAGTTCAACCTGCGATAACTTCAAAAGTTATAAATATACGGCAATTCTGCAAACAGCATTGTATTCAGCAAGTGAAGCTTTATAAGTAGCCGCAATCTCAGTTAATATAATTAACAATTGAAGAAGTTATACGGATGACGCACGCCAACAGGAATAATGAGAGAATTATGCTACGTAGGAATTAGGTGTTTTCACACACACACACAGATAAAGACCTAAGCAACAATATTCTGTGGTCAGATCTTTGAAAACACATTTGCAAATACCTGTAATCAATCGATTTGCAAACACAGGAAGTACGATTTTAACTAGAAATTCTCTGCAGTTTGAAACCTGTCAAGGGGTGTTTGCTCGACCGGTTCGAGATTGTCAAAACTGGAAAAACGCGTGATTTATTTGAACAACCAATCAGCAGCCCATATTTAAAACTGACGCCAACTCAAAGCGAGGGGTAGCATCACTCTTCGATCGGATCTTCAATGCGCTAGACATGTATAAATTGTATAAATTACGTACAGAAATTTTCAATCATGCAAAAGCGTAATTAAGTATCGTATTCGAGAAGTAGTCCGCAGTGAAGATGAATTAATACCGTTCAATAACACTCGCTGCGTAAACAAAGTTAATTAATTAAATAATTAATTAATTAAGCATCAGCCGTGAAGGACCTGTGCGACAGAAGGCTACAGCATCTGTAATTGCCAGGGCATCTTCTACAGCATTGATCAACATAAATTCTTCTGTGCAAAACCATCAAAAGGAGGACCTCTACGGATTCCTATCTTCGGTCAACGCATCAAACAGTAAGAAATAGATTCATTGATCAATGAAATAAGCACTAAATAAATAATAAAAGCAATAAACAATAATTAAAAGACACTAAGCATTTCACACTTTGTATTTTAATTATAAGATTAGCTTTAACATAGTATAGGAGTGTTGAATGGAAAGTGAGGTGTAGTATTGGACGTGCAAATTATTGTAGACCTGTTCTTTAGCACTCGTTTGGGAGATAGCAATCTCTTAATTAAATCAGATAAGAACAATAGGTCATTTGAACGTCTTAATCGTTACTTTTCACACTCAATCAGTAATTATAAGTGTTAGGGTAGAAATAAGTCATACCATTAGCATTTACAAGTTTAAAATAATTGATTAAAACATTAATTAAAATAATCAAGCAAATATTCAAGTGTTATTTGTAACGATTCCCCTTGAAAACCACAATCACTGAACGAATCGTGAGAAAGAGTGTCTCCATGCGCTGAGCTAAGCTGAAACCGTGTCATTTGTATCTGGGATTTGTTCTGGCGCCCATGTAAAGTAATATCACGGGTAAGTAACATTTTATCTAACATTACAAATATTAGATAATTGTGTTAGATGAAATAAGGCGTCGTATAGATTTGTCGCTGCAACTAAGGGGCCCGATTAAAGCACCAAATTTATAGATGGAAATAAGTTATATATAAATTTGGCGCGGCCAATTAAGAAGCTCGATTAAACACAAAAGAAAGTTATATAATTTGGCGTTGCTTTTACCCAAGCGATTAGTTAAATTGTAATATTAATAAATTTGGAAAGAAGTGGAATTCAAGGTTACAAATAACTGTTAAATAATTGTTAAATTAATTTGTTAAAAATAGATTTTAAAAATGGCTAAATCATCAGCAGTAGATATGGCAGCAATGGAACAAATGTTTAAGCAGTTGACCACTAAAATGGATGAAAATAACAGTAAAATTGAAAGTAAAATTGAAAAAATATCTAGTGAAATAAAAGATACAAATAATAAAATTGAAAGTACAAATAGTCAATTAAATAATAAAATTGATGAAACTAATAAAAGTTTAGAAGAAAGTAATTAAAAATTAATAACAGATGTTAATAATAAAATTCAGCAAACTAATAAATATTTGTCAAGTGAAATGAAACAAATAAATGAAAATTTGTCTAGCCAAATAGAACAAAGTAGTAAAGAGGCTACATTTAAAATAGATGAAGAAATATCTAATCTAGCTAATAAATTAGACAGTACTAATAATAAAATAGATGAGAGTAATAGTAGGTTTGATAAGCATACCGAAGAGGTTAAAACTACGCTAGAAGAGTTTAGGAAACAAGTAAACACTAATTTTCGCCGTCAAGACGAAAAACTAAATAAGTTTAGAAACTAATTTCATGAAAAGTTAGAACAAAAAGTAACCCTCATTAATCAACAATTCAGTGAAGTAACAGCTGAATTGAAAACACAATCGCTTCTAAATAAAGAAGAAATCCAGAATACTAGGGAAGAGGGTACCCAACTGGGTGAGAATAATAAAGAAGTTAAGAAACAGGTAGAGAGTAAGGCTAACAGTGACGAAGTACATCAAAAGGTGGAACAACAGTTAAAGGTAATGCGGGAGGATCTAACTAAGGCAATGAAGTCACAGCAAACCAAAGTAGTAAGGTGTGGCGGCTATAAGGAAGAACTGGAAAACCTTGCATTTTCAGGAAACCCACATGAGAATCCTGTGGAATTTCTAAAGCTGTTTGAGGCTTATGTAGCTCGTGTAAATCCACTGATGGACGACGAGGACAAGAAGGACATGTTAGGCCGATTTCTCAAGAATTGGGCAGGTACGTGGTGGAAAGTCATCTCGGACAGAGTCCAAACCTACTCAGACTTCAGAGAAAAATTCCTTGCTCAGTACTGGAACGTTCAGATACAAAGAAGGGTACGCGATCATCTAGAATTTGGTAAGTATCACCCGTCAATGAATATGACAACCACCAATTATATGCTAAATTAATGGCGCAAGTTAAGCATCTAACACCACCAATAGAAGAGAGAGACCTAGTATATAAGCTAGCGCGTCATTTCTCAGAATGCACTAGAGGAGTGGATACTCTAGAAAAGTTCATAATGGTTGTAGATGAGTGTCAAGATTTAGAGAGGGACCTACAGCATGTAAGTAATCAGCTGAGTAACTACTCTAGAGGTGATCATCAAGAACCAACTTTCTACTCAACTAAGAGGAGAGACAATGAACGCTCGAAAGAAAAAAGGTTTACCTCATATCCGGGTAACAAACCACAAAATAGGACGGAATTGGAGGAGAAGGGTAGAAGTAAAAGTGTAGAAAACAAACCAAATAAAGGGTATAAAGTATGTAAAACAACTATAACCTCTACCGAGCAGCAACCGTCGACTAGTAAAATGAATACGGGAAACCACTGCAGGTAGAAAAGAAACAAAACTAAACCTAACATTACCTGCAGTGAAACAACCAAAGAAAACAGGTAAAAAGAAAGTAGCTAATAATATAAAACAAGTGAGCGATAGGGAGTTCTTGTTAAAAGAGGAGCAAGAAGTGGGTAGAAACCATTATCCTGAATGTCCGGAAATAATTTGTAAGATCAGTAATCTACTAGTAAGAGCGCTTATAGACACTGGCAGTGAAGTTACCTGTGTTAGCTCAAAGTTTGTAGATAATTGTCAGTTGCGAAATTGTCCCAGACTACCCGTAAAACATTGTAATGTACAGGGAGCCACTAGAGCCAAAATGCAAAAGATAACTGAACAAATATATTTACCTGTCAGTATAAATGGTAACCAAACCCAAATTGTAGCTCTTATAGTCCCGAAACTCATTCATGATTGTATTATTGGGGTAGATACGTTACTTGAATGGAAAGCAGAAATAAATTTTAAAAGAAATACCATTACGATGGAAATTAATACAAATAAAATTAATGTAAACATTAAAGAGTTTAAGCATTGGAACTCGGTAAGTGTCATAAAAGGGTATATAGAGAAACCTGTAGTTGACGTTAAGAGTAACCAGCACTGTATTGATGATACTCCAGAAATCAACATAGGGACGGAGTTGAACAACGAGCAACAGAACAAAATTCAGCAACTCGTTGGTGAGTATAGTGATGTGTTCAGAACAGAGCCTGGAAGAGCTAGGTTCTATGAACATCAGTTAACACTAACTGAAAATGCATATTTGTACAAAGGACTTATCCAATCCCTCTACATTATAGAGATGAAGTGGAGAAAGAGATCCAACAGATGTTAGCGAATGGTGTTATAGAGAGAGCAAGTAGTCCCTATATAAACCCTTTAGTAGTTGTCACCAAGCCGAACGGGAGTATCCGATTATGCTTAGATGCTAGGAAGTTAAATTCTTTATTAGTACCAGATTACGAGTGCGCTAGGAGTGTGGAAGAATTGTTTCAAAAATGTAATGGGGTTAAGTATATGACCAAACTGGACTTAACATCAGGATTTTGGCAAATTCCCATCCGAAAGTGTGATAGAAAGTATACGGCATTTTTGTATAAAAATAAGTGCTACCAATTTAAAGTGGTACCTTTTGGCCTGAGCACCAGCTTAGCTGCAATGGTAAGGTGTTTAGACAGTGCCTTAGGTAATGAGGTAGAGAAGTATACATTAGTGTTTGTAGATGATATTATATGTGTGTCACAAACATTCGAGGAGCACTTAAAACATTTAAAGAATATTTTTGAAAAATTAAGGTCAGCAAACATGACGCTGAATCTAAGGAAATCAGAGTTTGGTAAGGAGGAAATTAAGTTCTTAGGTCACCGAATCTCAGTGGAAGGCATAACCACGGACCCAGAGAAGGTAAAAGCCATACAAGAATTTCTAACTCCAAAGAACTGTAAGCAGCTAAAGTCATTTCTTGGTTTAGCTAACTATTATCAGAAGTTTACAAGTAAATACGCGGAAAGTACTGTTCCATTGTTAAAGTTGTTAAATAAAGGGATTAAATGGAAGTGGACAAAGGACCACGATGAAGCGCTGCAACAAGTGAAAAGTCTTTTTATAAATACTGTTGTATTAAATCATCCAAGAGTAGGAGAAAGATTTTACTTGCAAACAGACGCCAGCAATATTGCTATTGGAGCACACTTGTATCAGATTGATGAGAAGGGCCAAAAAGCGGTATTAGGATTTGTAAGTCACACACATAAAGGGGCAGAATTAACCTATTTTACGACAGAAAAAGAGCTATTAGCGATAGTGCATAGCCTGTCAAAGTTTAGAAGTTATATTCTGGGTGCTAAACTTACTATAATCACCGACAATAAGGCGTTAGTATTTTTATTAAAGTGTAAATTGCTAGGTGCTCGTCTGACTCGTTGGATCTTGGCTATACAAGAGTATCAATTTGAAATACAATATTGTAAAGCGAAAGACAACTTGGTAGCAGATGTACTCAGTAGAAATCCGCCATCAGAAAACAACATGGAAACAGATAAGATTAAATGTAGTAGCAATGATATTGGTATTTACGCGGTAAAACATATAACAAAACCTGAAGTAGTTAGACGACTTAAGGAAATAGGGACTCATCAACAACAAGACCCTAGGATTAGTGTAGCTTGGAGGAGTGCAGTTACCAACTCCAAACCAGGATTTTCTATATACGACGGTAAGCTATATAAGCTATGTTCCCATAAGTGGAAGTTACTATTACCTAGCTGTATGATAGATGAACTTATTTGGGAATGCCACTTGTCATTGGGCCACGCTGGATTTAAAAAATGCTATCTAGCCTTAACAGAAAGTTTCATAGGAAAGGGGTTAGCAAAACACATGAAAAGATTATTGCCTACTTGTGACCTGTGCCAGAAATGTAAACACCCGAACTTAGCTACAATGGTAGAAATGCAAACAATCCAAGCAAAAGTGAAAGGAGAGTTACTAGCCTCACATTCTAGTGACGGTAGATTTCTTTTCTAAGTTTGTAAAATTATACCCAGTCCAAAGAGCCACGACAAAAGTGACCCTTAGAGCATTAACGAAGTTCTACATCCCATAGTATGGTAAACCAAGGAAAATATTGTCCGACCAAGGAAAACAGTTCACCCATAACCTATGGAGAGAAACCTTGGAAGAACTAAATATAAAACCTATTCTTTCATCCATACGTCACCCTCAAGCCAATTTAGCTGAGAGAATAAATAGAGAATTAGGGAGGTATTTTAGAATATTGTGCAATCAGAACCATTCTGCATGGGTAGACTACTTAAGTTTTATTTCAGATTGTATAAATAATACATGTAATGAAACAACAGGGTACACACCTTCAGAATTATTTATTAATAAAGAACCTGTACATGTATGGACCAAAACCATAAAAAGTCCACCCAACTACAATCTACCTATTCCATACGAGGTAAAAACCAGGATAGCAGAAGAAAGAATACAGAGAGAAGGCCAAAAGAGAGTAGAACGATATAATCGAACTCACAAGTTGGTAAGGTTTGTGGAAGGAGAGGAAGTGCTAGTGAAAGCGAATCCTGTATCCTCTGCCATAGATAATACCACGGCCAAGTTCTTTCCGATATTCATGGGACCTTATAGAATAGAAAAACAGATTGCAAGGTACACATATATGTTAAAAGATGTGGAGAAAAATAAAATTATAGGAAAGTACCATGGGGATAGTTTAAGAAAATATAAACAAAATATTGACCAATAAAGAAATAATAGTTTGAGACAATAAGGTATGTGAGTCAAACATGGTCAAATAAAATAAATATATAATTGTTTTGAATCAAGGTCAATGATAATAATAATAAATTTTATTTAAATAAATGTTAGTATTGTTATTTAAAATTTTGACATTAATTAAGCCAAAATGATGATTAAAATATTAATGGTCATATAAATTTCCAATATACCATGTTAGGTTAAGTAACATTGTAATCTTTAGTTATAAGATAGATGTAAGGAAAATGGTATAAGTGCAAGTTTTGTGCGGGAAAAAGTGCGAACTGTTTGACTGTTCAAAGTGAAGTTGTTTGACTGTAGTTAGGAGAAAGAGGACCATGGATATTCTTCCCGGAGTATACAATTACTTAATTTAAATTTTTAGCCGCTCATGAGACCAGCTGATTTTGACGTCTGCATCCCAATTTGAGGTTAAATAAACCAATTGTCGGTAATACTTTTCCGGCTGTTCGTCCTCTTCTTAGTTTCCTGAAACTCTGTAACAACTACCCTCTACAAGAAATAATACACATTTATGATTTATAACAAGGTATTCAAGGTATTTATTTATTAAATACACTGATTTTTATCTTCTCCCAATACAAAAAATTATAATCGATTCTCCCTGTCAACACCACATTGGTTCGATCTTATTAGGTAAACATTGGAATTATAACAAAATATTTTTTATCCTTGATTAAATATTAAACAATAAAGAATTAATTTATTAATTTCCCCAGGGTTAAGGGTAAGTTCTTTGTGTTATGAGATGGTCAGAAATGAATAATAAAATACTACGCTTTACAAGAAAAAAATAGATTATATTTGTTTTTTTCTGTAGTATGTAGTTCCGGGTTTATCCGCTAGAGTTCAGGTTATTTCTTTACTATAAACACGAAATCAGTTACTGAATGCTGAAACTGCACAAAGATTTGTTATGAGGATTTTTTGGTTAACAATTATTAATAAAGTTTGTTTCACCTCTTTTCTTGAAGTGTTTACTTGGATGGTGCTGGTTCTAGTATCAAAGTTATAGTTGTTTTGTAATTTAGTTAAATTTTATAATATACGGTCTCACCAAAAATCTCGAAGTGCAGTCAAACTAGGCCTGACCTGGTGGTTGGATTATTTCAAATTTTCATCGAATAAAGGACATAAATGTTGATACTTGAAGGAATTCTGATATAAGGTGGACACTACTTGTTAATTTTTATTAAATCTCGCACTATTTCCAAAAATATTTATAAGGTTTTTTCCAATTTTAAATGGCATTACACTTTTTCCAAACTTACGTTTTCCAATCGTTTTAAAAATTAACAATTTCTTGTTAGTTGGTTGCTGTTAGTAACCAAGAATTTTTATATCATTTTTTATTGGTGCATCTATATACTTTTGAGTATATAGGCTGTTTTTAATTATTATAAATTTATTTCTTATTTATAGAAAAATAATCCTTTTTAACTTTTGTTTATTATCCAATTTAATTTATATAATGTTTTTCCTCCTATTTCCTCTTAACTTTATACATAGGTCTTTAATATTTTTATTTCCTTTAATTGTATTTATTTATTATTTGCTTATAGTATCCTTACACTAAACTATTTTCCTCTGCCATTTTACTCATACAGTATTATTTTATTTTAATATTATTTTATATCTAACTATTTTATATTTAACCCTGGGTTATCTTATATTCAAACACAATTATTATATTAAACATAAAATTATACCTAGGTACAAAATCTTTGTGGCCCACACAATACAAAGTATACCAAATTCAAACAAAATACAGAATTGGTCAGTAGCAATATAGTCTACTGCCACAATAAATTGTATCTCCATCCACAGCATAAGTCTGTGAGATGCTCCTTTTAAAACCACTTACTTTCTCACTCTGTACACTATATCTCACTTTGTACCCTTTATATCACTGACTTATAGTTTATAGTGTTTTGTAATACAAAGTAATCTATAGCTATGTATATTATACCCATTTCTGACCTTTATAGTGGGGTGATTACGTTATCATTTTTGGGCATGGGTTATGTAACGTTACATAAAGCCCCCCCCCCACTAGAACAGATTTATTTTTGTGTTACTGGTATCAAAATAAATTGTTGACCTCTTCAATCTTCATATTCTTCTATTAATCTTCATATTCTGGTTTTATTCTTCATGATATCTTTTATACACCTGTTATTCGGTTAATGGTAATAAGCTGGATTTTATATTCAACTCTCTCTCTCTCTCTCTCTTGGAGGCATATTCATCAATGATTTACTTCTCTGGGTAGTGGTCTTCCACATATTACTTGATAAGGGCTGGTCACACTAATCATAAAAAACTTGTTTTGACACTCATATTTCTATTTACTTCTATAAATTCGCTTTCTCAATTAAGCTTCTGTTTGCTATATTCCTTCTATTTTCTACATTCATACTTCTGGAATCTAAATCAATCTTTTTCAGCTATTTTATAATTATCCCTTAAATATTCAATTTCCCTAACATTTTTTCCTATCCTGTGCGGTGGTTCAGTTCGGGTGGCCACTTTGGGTCCATTACTCCGCTGTCCATCCTTACACCTTCTGAGACCAGGGGAACATCATCCCTGCTCAGGAAAATTATTGCCGGAGCATTTCTACGGTCAATTCATTATAATAAGAAACTTATAAGTAGTCGATCAGCGACTAATACTAAACACTTTTGGGATTCTTCATACGGTTGCTGTTTGCATTTAATTATATATTTCTTTTCTTCTTGATTCCTTCTTCTTTTCCATTAACTAATAGCATATAACATTATTGATAGGCATTATTTTAAAATCCTTTTAACTTTCCTTCTTGTGACATATTTTCTCCGTATCATTTCTTCTTATTCATCTTCAATTCCGAGAAATTCTAAATTATTGTTGTATTAATTATTATCCTCCTTCAGCTTCATTGTAGTCATTAAATTATTCGTTATTCTTCTTATTTGAGCACATTACCATCAATTGTTTTTATTTTTTTTTTTCTTCTGTCCGTTACCATCAAAAATATTATTTTTTCTATCATTCCATTTTAAAACAGTTCTTTATAAATATTATTTAATCATCTGTTCTCTTTTTCTTGGTGGTTTGTTGTTTGTTAAATCAAATGGTTGCAAAATATTTTAAGTAAGTTGTACTTACAGGCTTTTGGAATTTTGTGGTTGTTCTTTCCAATGGGTCGCTTGGTCGGTATCAGAAAATCAGTCACCTTTTTTCTGGTTGGTTATCGTTTAGTTTAACCATAGTCCATTAACTCAGGTAGTCCCTTTTCTCGGATTACTGGGGTGTTCGGATTAACTATTATTTTCCCGATTTTAGGCGCCAAATTGTTTGTTTTAAAACAATTAAAATTTTTTATAACTTTTCCTTCTTTCTCAATGAAACCGTATTACTTACCGCTCTGTATCTGCTGAATTCGAAATTCGCTTTCTTGTAGCAGTATTACCAACCTGTAATTCTGGTAAAAAATTTTCACTGTGCTATATGAAATAAATTAACACATAAATATTGTCACATGAAATAATAAACAGGTATACATTCTTAGTATTGGTTATTGGATAGCGGTTCTACCTTTTATATTGGTTATTACAGGAAATTATGAAAATATATACAGTTATGCTCCGGCTTTGAATGATTTATAACTCAGCGGTTGGCTATGTTAGTTTGGGTCGTTGACTGAGCACCGAGCGTCTAATGTCGAATTTAATTTTACAATGTTTATTCAGTCAAAAGTTCTTTGGATTACAGCAAAAGTTAACAAAATGATTCGAGAAAGTACAATCCTTCACATAGACTTAATCAAATATTACGTTTTTTCTTTACACCACTACTCTTATTAACTAAAGTAATATTGTGAGTTCAACTCGTAACTAGAGGTTAAGTTTTATATCATTGAAAAAATATTTTGGTATTTCCAAATGTGTTATTAATTTAAATGAACAGTTTTTTGATAATTATTATTTGGTTTTTTAAAAGCCATTCAGTGTTTGAGTGTTTGAACCAAGTTGATTATATTGTGCATCAGTGTTAAAGTGTAGTGAATCCAGTCTTTTGTTTTGTTAATTAATTAAATTTTATACTTTACTCCTTCCTTAACATCTGATATTTTCATGTACGCTTGTGGCTATTTCTTCTTCCTTTTATTTCTTTTTTTGTTTTATATTTTTTATCTTCTGTAATTCAAAATTTTGTTTAGTTCAATCTTGTTAATATGTTTTGCCCATCTTGTATTCCATTTTCATTAATTATTATATGGTTTATCTCATTTGATTGATTCTTTTTGCTAATTCTATGGAGCGGCTATTTTTTCATCTGTACTCTACTGAAGCTAATAACGGACTGTGTATAAAATTGTAACGGTTTTTTGGTTCTAACTGCAAAACCTATCCTTCTCATTGGTTGAAACAATTTTGCACCCATTGTTAGACATAGCTTGTGTTTTCGCCCAAAATGGATAAATATTTTCTAATTAAGATAATTTGCTTGTATTACTATTAATACTTCTGTTAGTAGTACCATTGAATAGCATTTCTGTTTAATATTATTTTGAAACCAAACATGACTATGTTCTATTCAGTATTGGCTGATTTAGTATTTTGATACTTTTGTTTTTTATACTTATTTTGGTTTATAAGTGTGTTTTTGAAAGAATTTTGTGTTTTTAATGTTCCTTGGCTCAATATATTATGTTTACCTAACTTTTTCCCTAACTGAATGTTGTCATTTGTTTACATTTTACAATTTTCTCACGTTTCTTTAGGCCTACACTTGCCTACAATGGTTGACATTGATTATAATTTAATTTTGCTCTTGTTCCTATGTTCTTATTGCTTTGTCTTAGTTTGTTTACAATTATTATGAATTTACATACATTGGTTTATCATTAGTAGTTCCTTACAGACATATTATTGCCTTTTACATTTATATCTAAGAAATTAACATTGCATATTTTTAGGATTTCTTCATCCTTTCAACACATTATTACTGCTTTTTAGTATTATTTTCCCAACTCAACATAACATTACTTATTCTTAAGATTCTTTTAACAATTATAACAATTTCATAGTTTTATAATACTCCTGCTACCTTCTACTATTCTCTTTATAACACAACTTTAATAATTGAGTATCCATCTTTTGATGTCTACTCTTCTTTTTATAACATATAACTTGTTTAGGTTTTGTTTATCCCTTTAACTTTACTAATTTAATATTTTAACACTAACATTCTTTATGACAGTTACTTATTCCTATATTTTTTTAACATGATACCTTATTCTATCTTACTTACTAGTGTTTTGTCTTTTTCCAAACTAATTTCTATCACTGTACACCTACTTAATGTATTTTAACATATTGTTTATTATGCTAAGCACTTGTCCTTCGCACCTTTCACCTTCATATTATTTATTACTGGTAATTGACATTCTTTATTTATACATTTTTACACATGCACTTGGGTTGCTTTGCTTTACCTAATGTTGTTCACTTATTGTTTTTTTTTTGTAACTCACTCCCTACCTACTTTATGCACTATTGGTTCAATTTAATATGAATGTTGTGATTATCAGACTAGCTCTATCACGTTTTATTCTCTATACATTTATTTATTATCATTTGATTTCATTGTTCAGTTTATTTACTATTTGTCTACTTAACATTTAGTCTACATTTACATACATAGAATTATACTATTTCTGCTGGTGGTTTGTACCTTCAAGTTTCAATTATTCATTCAATTATTGTCAATTTTATGACATTTTTATCATAGGTTTAATTATATTGATTTGGTCATTTGGCCAATCACTTGGGTGTGGTCATTGTCATTGTCTAGTCTAAGTTAATGTCATTATTTTGCTATTTATTAAAATTGTATCTCTTCTTAGCTGCTATATATATATATATATATATATTATAACAGGACCAAATATCATTAATTTGGAGTTATATGTTAAGGGTATACTATATTGATGTTTAAATAAATTTTAATAGTCGAAACTCCACTCATATGTTATAGCGATCATAATAATGCATTGTACAAGCGCACACGCGGCTGTTACATAATCAACTCACTGTGTAATGCATACGACCACACCCAAACTTTCAATTATTAATATTTCGGAAACCAGTAAATTCAGGTGAAATCCATTATAGCCAAAATGTTTGCCGAAATATTAATAATAGGGTGTGCGAAATTTATGCAATATAATTAAATAATAACAGAGTTAATTAATTTTATGTTAATAACTTCCGTAATAATTGAGCTACATAAAAGAGCTTTTGATATATTATAGCTATAGGAATTTACAACAAATTGTATATTTTAGAATTAGCACAACTTGGTTTGCAGCCAAGATAATTGCAATATAAAAGTGCCACAGGAAATCCGGAACGACAATTCAGTTCCATTGTGTTAAGAATATTAATAATAATATATATTCTCCGTCTGTGGGAAAGTAGTTCATTCTCACGGGCTGAGGTGATTCAAATTTTGTGTAGTAGGGAGAGTGTGTCAGCCAATCAAATCATTCAAAGAAATCCGAACCAACGCGGAGTTTTGGGGCTGATCAAACACTCTACTGCCAGTATTCAAGAAGAACAGACGTATATCTTCGATTGTCTCAAAACCATAGTTTTGTGAAGACTCATCTGAAGACTCTACGTGGTCAACACGCCTAATTATGATCATCATAAAACAGATCAACTGTAACGACTCGTAATTACAGCGTCCAGTCAAGATACTCTTTCACATCAACAAACAAGCTTATTGTGCACTACACTAACTGTGGGCATAAGCACGCAAGAGATCTACAAGACTACAAGACATTACTTCAAGAATACGACAGAGAGGCCGTCTAAACCATTTGTGAATCAGCTGACACGCAGAGCTTCAACTCGAAACGACACACACACACACACGCTGACGTGGAACGTGCATCGACGAGGGACGTGAAGCAGTTCTCGCAGAAAGCTACAGACGTAAAAACTTCAACAAATAGGAGGAGAGCAGAGTGTTGCTGATTTCCGTGCTCACCGCCAAAACCCAGGATGCTCAAGTAGATCACTATCTCTAGCCGATTGGACAAAGACAGCGAGGGACATCCGGAGCATCTCTACAATCCACTTCAGAATCAGGAAAGTCAAAATCAAGTTATTTATTTTTCAACCGTTAAATTTTTCTTTCTTTTTTTAATTAAAATCAATGTAAAATAAATCATTCAGATGCCAGAAATCAAAGACTCTAGTTAAATAAGAATTATTCATGTGTGATAATCTGTATAGCCAGTATAAGTAATTAATAAGCTGTAAGATGTGGTTTCTGTAAGTAAAACTGAAGATGTAAAGGTAGTCTGATGAAAATAATTATATTAAATTTAAACGATCAATTACTCTTTTCAAAAATTGTAAATTAAGTTTTGTTTCACAAATTATTCAATTCAGTCTATGCATAATTTATTCTCTATAATATTTATTATTAAAGTTGAAATTCATCTGATGCAGAGTCAAACTCCAATTCATATGATGATGGAGATTTCACCTTTGCATCATGCAACAGTTGTTGGCAATGGTGGAGTAAACCTGAAGAGAATCATCCAGAACACAGGCACTCAGATATTATTCCCTGATGCACATGATCCCAGCATTCCGTCACTGAAGAAGAGCAGTATTACTATAACTGGTAGCATTCACAATGTCTACCTAGCAAGACAACAACTTGTGGTAAATACTATTTGAAGTGAACCTTGATTTTGTCTTTCCAGTGTACTTCAAAGTAGAGAATATTAGTTTTAATGATGCGGTCAGTCAGTCTGTCTATCTATCAGTTCTCTCTCTCTCTCTCTCTCTCTCTCTCTGTCATTCCCCTCACCTTCTTTTCCTGTTTGTCATTATAACATATCTTTCAGAACAACATATTCTCATAGTCTGGTGTAAATGGTGTGAATGTATTTGAAAGGAAGAGAGGTGTGAGAGTGAAGGATATGTGTGTGTGTGTGTGTGTGTCTTACTTTTGTAAAGATCTGTGTAAAGACAGGAGTACCTGACTAATCTAAATTTAGACTAATATATTTTGCACTTTTCTGACTAAAAGACATGAACATTTCGATGAATATTACGATTGCTATTTCTGTGTTTTATATCAAAATATTCGTCTAAAAAATAGTGTACCATACATAGGCAGTAATGGCATAGGGCCGTGCCCCCCTAAAATTTTCTGCCATGAGACTTTCGCTTTTCAAAATGTATGATTTCACTGTCACAAACTTAAAATTCAATGCTCCTGAGGTAGGTGATGATCCAAGCGAGTCCAAGACATTTTCATAAGAGTATTTCTTCAAATATTAATGAAAATTAATAAAAACTAATTTTTAAAAAAGTTTCTGCATGTTTTGAATGCAATACACAAAGTAATTTATAAAGGTTCTGCTGGACAAAAAACATGTATAGTGCATAGTGCAACAAGCAGGAGCATTATAATAGAGTTTTACTGTAGTTATACTAATTTGTTACTTATTTCAAATAATTTGTTTATGAAAAATGTGAACAAAAATGAGAAGAGTTAGAAAAGTAGAGCTAATTATTCAGAACTATCTATCGACTGATATGCTTGAAAGAAGGTAGTTTATTACAAAAATCAAATAACTACAAAAACATGGAAGTGTAAATTTAGTGTAGCTAGTTCCAGAAAAAACTATTTGCAAAAAAAAAACTACATAAAATAGTCTGTGTTCAGTACATAAAATGTACTGTGGAATAGTCTGTGCTCCACAAACATACTTGAATGTTTCAAGGTCCCCTAGTAACACACACATTATATATCATATACGTATTTAGTAAAACAGTTATCATTAAGATCAATAAGGTATTTGAAGTTAACGGTTTTATTTGCTGACTGAAAGATTCACATTCCTTCTGTATAAATTTGGTTACTTTTTCCAGTACGAATTTGGCCTGATACTAGAGAATTTAGATATTAGTCCAAAACAGAATGAATTTTCAAACAAAGTGAAATAAAAGTAACAAATAACTCTTTTGAAAGATTTATAAATGTTCTGTCAATTTCTTACAGTCTTCTTCATAAAACCATGTCACCCATAAAGATAAGAATCACTGAAAGTTGCAACCAAGCCTGCTGTAGATTATTAACCTTACACTGTTTGAGTTTCAGTATTGTGTGTTGTACAGAGCATTTATTAAAATGCCAAAGCAATTTAAAAGCATTCAGGATTTTTTCAGTTCAAGTTTGAAAGCTATAGAAGCTTTAGACTTCTTAAGGGATTGAAATTTGTTTCTTATTCATTTGTGTTCATTTACACACATTTTAGGAATATGTAAGTCATCATCTGATTACTTTCAGGTATAAACTTACAATATAATCCATATAATGAATTTATTTAAGACTGTTTACGAGAATTTTGAACAGCTGGTTAAATCAGACATAAATTTCAAAACTGTATGAGATGTTGAATTTACAAAAACAGTCCATGGATGGAAGTGCTGACACCCCCACTGACTGTCCTAACATGTTGCTATATCATCTCCAGATTATTATAACCTAAAAGTGATACTTTAGGTTAGTTTACTATACTTTAGGTTTAGATTACTTTAGGTGGCTAATAGGTCAGTAACCTCAGTCACTAACAATCAATAATCTCTACATACTTTAGGCCTAACATTTATTCCATAATTTTAAACAAGACTTCAGAGACATTTAAATGACAATTTTGACATTTTAAATAAAATAAGTTTTCTACATTAAATAAATAAAAACTTTTATGTGTGCACAGTCTTGAAGCAGACTGTTATAATGTATTCATTATATGGCGTATTACCTTTTTTCTAAATAATTTAGTTGCAACTTTTAAAGTTTAATTGTTTTGTTAATAGAGTTTACTTTATACTGCTTTAATTCTATTCTCTCAAGACTATACTAGTGCAACGTGTAGTCTAATACACAATCATATTAATTTAGTGTAATGTCATGGAGTTCGAATTTTTTAGGGTTCACTTCCATTGCTTGTGATATTTGATGTACCAGAAGATAACTTTTTAGCTGACATTGAACAGATAAATGAACTAATGGAAACTTTAGATGTACAGATCACGGTTCGCAATAAACAAAAACGGAGTGGAGTATCTATTGCCATTAAAGGAATTGAACGCAATGCTAGTAAGTTTCTGAATGGATTTAGCTGGTACAATTTAACTTTGTGTAGCTTAAATGTATGACATCCACTCTTTCTCTCTCCCTTTCCCTCAAGAAAAATTAAACTGATGCTAAAATATTCTAGGTAACATTTATGAGGCGAGAAGACAACTTCTGGGTTTAAAGGAAGAAGCTGTTGTGGCCAACATTCCAAGTACATATCATGTACCAACAGCACCAGCATTTTGGGGCAATGGTGGTAATTTCTTTATTTACTATTATAAATTCTGTAGTAAGAATAGATTCTTTAATCTTTATAAATTACAAAACTTTACTGTTGATCTTAATATTTCCTTCTGATATGTTACAAATCTAGTGTTTTAATACTTCAACTTGTTTTAGCAAGCCATGTACTCACAGTAGGCTACAAGGCAGTGGCAGCTTTACAGTAAGTACTGCAGAGCTGTAAAATCACCAGTCACTTTGCAAATGTTAAATGCAATTTATATACTATTCACACATTTTATTGCTTTGTTGTGAAATGTGTTTTTATCATATTCAACTTAATGTGTATTAACTAGATGAAACTCCATGGTCTGCACAAACCAACATGTTAATTATAGTTCCTGTTCAATTCTGTGAATGAACTTTGCCTATCTTTACCACACAGTCTTTCATAACAACAAGTCAGATTGTTTGCTCAATCCTTTGTGTGAAAAGAGGCTGCATATATGGCAAAAGATGTGGTGATATGGCAACTTGAAAATTAAGAGTAATTATTCTATTTTTAAAGTTAGCATATAAACCAGAGAACTGATAATTGTATCACAAGTAAACGGCTGTTGTTTGTCCTTGATCTACTCATGACATAAGTAACGCCTTCAATGTCATGAGTAAATGATATTATAGGTATACAACGTTGAAAATGACCTGCACAAAACAAACATTTTTGACACACTTGGGACTTTTATAGGAGAAAGTCACGTGATGCGAGGCAACTGTATGGTAGGAATCATTCACTCCCTGAACAACATATGTGAACTATTCAGCATGCCATTGATTAGGAACGGAAGGGGCAAGACAGAGAAAGTGGGAAAGAGAGGAGCATTACTTCTCCACTCTGCACATACTGAAATCGGTGATGGCTTTTTTCAAAGTTGTCAGGCTGTAATTTATCATCATTATCTCAATCTCAAAGCAATGTTGCAAAATCAGAAATCTATACTAATGATTTCTAAGATGATAGGTGAAGAATTCAAAATAATTACATTATATCTACCCTAATTTAATCTTTTTCTCATATGGTATAGAATATATCCTTAGAGTGTTTTATGAAGTTCATGGGACTTGAATGTTCACAGCTAAGCAGTTCTGATATCAGTAATGTTGGTTGTGTTTTGAATGAACCGTTACCTTACCTCTCACTGCATCCTTCGCTTAGCTGAAGTCTTGCCACCCTCTCCCCATATCTTGCCACACCCTTCAATAGCAGGTGGTGTGGAACTGGTATGCAGCCAATGATCCGATGATACAGGCACAAATATATGTGATATATAATGCCATCTGGTAGAGAAGTCAGAATTATATAGCTGATGAATAACCAGAAAACTTACAACCTGCAATTGCACCTGACAACTAAGGAAAATTTTTTAGTGAGGTTGTTGTGAAAATTTTCACTTTTCTGTTTATTTTGCGAGTTATTCTGTGTTCATTTTTACAATTCATATATCATATACGAGGGCAGTCCAGAAAGTAACTTCCGTTTTAGAATAAGTAATAAAAAAAATGAAAGAAAAATTTTTTATTTACACACTTGAAAACTACATTCTTAGACTATTTTTCCACATAGTCTTCATTCAAGTTCAAACACTTATCGTAACGATTTACGAGTTTTTGAAAACCCTCATCGTAAAAATCTGCCGCCTGCGATTTCAGCCATTCATTAACGCCTGCCTTCAGCTCTTCGTCGTCTTCAAAGCGCTGCATTGCCAACCACTTTTTCATACGCATGAACAGGTGATAATCGCTCGGTGCCAGATCAGGGCTGTATGGGGGATGATTGAAAATCTCCCATCCAAATTTTCCCAGAAGTTCTTGCGTTCATGCTGCTGTATGCGATCGGGCGTTGTCGTGGAAGAACAATACCCCGGAGCTCAATTTACCGCGTCGCTTGTTTTGGATTGCTCTCCGCAGCTTTTTTAAGGTTTCACAGTAAACCTCGGAGTTGATTGTGGTACCCCGTTCCATAAACTCTACCAGGAGAACCCCTTTTCTGTCCCAAAAAACTGTCACCATCATTTTCCTTGCTGACAAGGTCTGCAAAAACTTCCTCGGTTTTTTGGGTGAGCAAGTATGGCCCCATTCCATGGATTGATTTTTTGTTTCACAATTAACGTACCTAACCCAGGTTTCATCCCCCGTTACAATACGGTCCAGTAGAGAATCACCATCCTTGTCATAGGCATCAAGAAATGACAATGCTGATGCCATCCGCTGGTTTTTGTGCATTTCTGTAAGCATTTTCGGGACCCATCACTCACAAAACTTATGGTAACCAAGCTTTACCGTGACAACTTCATGAAGCAAACTATGTGAAATTTGAGGAAACTCATGTGATAGTTCAGTAATAGTAAAGCGACGATTTTCTCGGATTTTTTTATTGATTTTCTCCACCAGTTTGTCAGTAAGAACACTCGGCCAGCCACTTCGATCATCATCGTGCACATTGGTGCGGCCATTTTTAAACATAAAAAATGTTTGGGTAGCGCTAGCCCCACCCCATCGCTTCCCACACTGAATCGTAAGTTACTTTCTGGACTGCCCTCGTATTACACTTTCTCTGATCATCTATCACTTGGTCACTCATCCATCAACACACAATTTCTCTATCATTAAAAATAGTTTATATTAGTATATAAATTACTACATTTACCTGAAAAAGTGTTTGAGCAACTGATTTATCACTTTTATTTTAACACAAAAATAAGAATCACAGTGAACATGGAACTTTTTAAAAAAGTTTTATGATCTAACATAACACTTCTTAAACTACAATAGCAACTTCCAGCACTATATTGGTGCCAATAAGAAGATTCATTGTTTAGTCAATAATACAGTCCTGGCTACTGTTACAAAGATATTGCTTAGCATCTTACATGGTTTGTTACCATGATGTCATACAACTGAAAAGTAAAATATTGTTTCTGTTTCAGGAACGTGTAATTTTCCAAATGCTCGTTGTTGTGCTAGTCCTAACATGTTTGTGCCGCCTAACTATCAGATTCCACCTGGGACTAAACCAAATTGGTTGTTATCACAGTTTGGCTCTCCAGTCAGCCACCATCTGTTTCCGTCACACCAGCAGCTGCTGTTAAATCACTTGTTACCACAACAACATCGTACCAGTGGTGTTCAAAATAATGAACGTAATCCTCTTGGACACTTCTCCCTATCATTACCAGATATTGCAGGTAAGTATACTGTGTGAGCATAATAAAACACTTATTGTGGGTGATATTAAAACTAGTATGATCCCTGAGCTGCAGAACTCGCTCACTATTTTGAGCAAGATTCATTTATTATTAGATAAATTTCAATGTTCAGATATTTTTATTAGATATTTTTTTCAATTTTCAGAAAAACCATGAAAACTCTAATTACTCTACTATTTTTAAGTAAAATAACAATTGTAAATCAGGTAATCGCTATTGCTTATTGTTATTATAAATATAGTAAACACTAAAAATTAAAAATTCAACTAAAATCACAAAATTTGTAAAATTGATTGTACATTTACACTACAAATAAATATGCACAATAAATATTACCATGCTTAAAATAGTAAATAAGAAGGTATGACAGTAAAAAATGTATTGAGATTATTATTTTTCTTGTATTGCTGTACAGAACATTCTAGAAACATGTGGAAAGATATTTCCATAAAGTTAAACGAAGTCTATTAGGGACTGTTCAAGTCAAGGGAAACATTTTTAGTCCTTTTAGACCTCCCTCCCCTTGTAAGTAAAAATAAGTAGATGCCCTTCTCCTCTTCTTTCTGCATACTTAAGGTTTGGCAAAATTCTTGTAATTTTGTGGCCATATGCTTTTTAAATCTTAAAATGCATTGTACCATTTTGAATAGAAATGTATAAAATTCAATTATTAAAATTAAACATCACAGAACAAAAAATTGAAAAAACAAACAAAATTGTATCAAAGTTTTTACAGTGTTTTTAATTTTTAATTTAATATTTATAAATTACTTTAAATAAATGCAAACAGTGTATTAGGAATATGTTACATTCACTCTTTAATTAAAATACAACAAATAAATTATTAAGTGTGCATTAAATACTGATGAGAAGTTTATCATTACTTTTAATCTGTTTACCAAGATTCTCTAATCCATGTATCAAAATAATCACAAACAGAATTATCACTGTTGCACACCACTATAGAAAAATTATTCTGATTGTACAATTTAAAACAATCGGAATAATTTTTCTATAGTGGTGTGCAACAGTGATAATTCTGTTTGTGATTATAACCACTAACACAACTTTCTTAATTAAACTTCAAAATAATCAGTTGTTATAGTTCAACTGGTTAGCTTACCTGTGGTTGGATTTCTCGTGTCACCTACCTGTTCTTTGTCAATATCTTCATCGCCATTTTTTGCTTGAATAATGCACACTAGCTTGATGGTACATCGGCCAGCTATATAAATTATCATTGATTTGTTACGTTGTCGGTACTGTCCCTATGAATGCTTTCTCCTATAGCAATCTGCAGACTTATTGTGTGACAAAGACCATATTATCAACAGGTTTGTTTGAGATATTTGGCTTCACAGGAAGGAAAAAAGTCATGTGGAACATGTAAAAATCCTTCTTTATAATGTCTATGTTTTAGTGCAAGGTGGAGGGTCAGGCTAAATAATTTGCCCTCATCACTTACTATAAGGCCATGTGCCATTTGTGTCATTTTCATTGGAGGTGGGATAAAGTGATTTACGTGTACACAAAATGTATCCCTTCTTGGTGGTATAAGCATGTTTCATCTTTGCGTATAGTAATTTGTAATAAATGTTGACTTCAATGGACAATTTTTGAATACTAGTTCATTTCTAGACCAACTAGAAGTTCATGCTTGCTTGTTTTAATGTACATGGTATTGTCCATAGGTGGTTATGGTATTCCATAGCTCTGCAAGTACCTTTCCAGCAACCTTAATATTAAATTTCTCCAAATGATCATGCATCCTAGGTAATCCAAGTGGAAGCCAAAGTAAACATAAGACAGAACAAATCCAGCCAACTCCCAGTTACTGGTGCAATTTACGTATGTTCAACTCTGTTAAATACACTTTGTTCTGAAGTATTTGAAGCATTGTGTAATCCTCCCAAATAATATTTTGTAACATTATGTACAGGAAAAGATATATTCTGCCATCATGGATTTTCAACTGGCCCTTCATAATCACTACATCCTTAACCAAGCCATTCTCTGTTCTAATCAGTGATTGAAACTTACTAATATAAAGAAAACTTTATGAGCATTTATATTGGCAGAGGATGAACTATACTTTACACTTCTAATTGCCATGAATGTTGACCCAAAGTATCTAACAGCTTGTGGATTTATACAGTTATCATTTAATCAGGTTCAGTACTGGATTAACAAAAGGTATTAGTTTGCGACACACTGTTATCACTTAGCCATGATCAGGTAACGAATTACAGTATTACATATAGGACTACATTAGCAATGGTGTTTCTCTGTCTGACACTGTGAGGTATGTAGGGACCCAAGTCGTCTTGTCGTCTTGAGAAAAAAAAACGTACTTGAGCTGGTCCAAGGATTGAGGCTAGACTTTCCAGGTAAAGCTGGCTTATTTAAACCATTACCATCAGTAATCAATGCAACTGTTATCAGTTGTAATTAATTTTTTATCTCCACCAATGCAGTTTCTGCGCTGATTTTAAAGGCTAAACCAACAATTGAATGGCAACAACACAGTAGTTCAGCTTCATTGATGATGGTAAGCTATGGTAAATGGATGGTTAGAAAATGTCAATGACACTTTATTATGGGACAATCTGATTGGTGCACCTAACCTAACCTATTAACTATTTGGCTAAGACAGTATTAATGTATAGATGTTACAACAGTATGACTGTCAATAAGACTTAGGTGTTGCTCCGTCTGTGCCCAAGGAAGGCTAATAGGGACAGTACAACTGTGTTTTAACTCTCCACAGAATTAGAATTTCGTTAAAGCAAATAGAGGTTTGTTATGCTACAGCTGAAATTGAATATTGTTTTATTTAACTCTTGTGTTACAAGGGTTTTTTAGTTTATTCAGAGTTTTTATTCTATGAATTTATTCTGTCCTTCACCTAGCATCTGTTCATTTTACGGCATGTTTGTCTTACATAAGCATTCCCCTCAAGGAAGCAAAGCTTGAACCCTGCTACTCCTTCAATATTTGTGTAATAGTTGAACGACTCCTTATTACATATACCATATACTTTCTAATGAAAGTTACTGGTTTTATTGTCTTTTGTGTAGTGACAAATAAAGATATTAATTGTTTTTAAAATATTATACTTGTTATTTAGCTTTAGAATGTGACATTCAAATTATGAAAATTGTGATTATTGTTATTTATTCAATATGTTGTATCACAAAGGATTCTGTAATTTATTTCTCATCAGCTTCTTTTAATGTGGAATGACCTAAAGAATCCATTTGTATGAATTTGGGAGAAAATTAAAAATCACCGTTTTTAACTATTTGACATTTAGTGTGAACTCTTTGTCACAAACACAATACTGGAAATCTGAAGATGTAATTAAATTAAATTATTTGTTCTAAACAATTGTGTGTGTTTTATAATAATGAGATCCAATGAAAGATAAAGTCTGTTGGTTTAATAAGAAATAATTATGTAATGTATAAAGTGGAGTCCTTAAGTCATGCAGTTGTGTAGGTCCCTGCTTGCTAAGTAAGAAAAAATAAGAAAAGAAATGAAATATATGCACAAGCACATGCAGGTTGTAACAGTTACTAAATAATAAATTAAATTCAAATGCTGCGTATATGCCTCATGTTTGAAGCACCACTTATGTAATACTAAATAAATTCAATAAGATTAAAATGGTCTGTTGCGTTTTGTTATTCTGTGTTATCCCACGTCGTTGGGTCAATTATGTAATAATCAAAAAATTAAATGCTGTATTGGGTTATTCTCGAGTTGTGAGCGCCAAATATGTAATTCAAAATAAAAAATAAAAAGTTGATAAATGTTTAAATTCAATGTTGTAATAGGTAGTGTATTTAAATTCTTCCTATAACCCCTCTTGTTGTAAGCACTAATTTTTGTAACGTTCTAATTTATTTACGTTTTTTTAATTTACCTTTAATTACTTTATTTTATTTTTAAATATAAAAATAATTCATCAAGTATTTGTTTGTAGAATGTGTGATTACTTTAGTAATTGATTGAAATAAATAATAATTTAAAATCTGATTATTATCGGGCCTCACTTGGTACCCTTGACCACTACCAGACTTCGCTTCCAATTATGTCTGCAGAAGAACTCGTATTTTAATATTTTATTAATAATTCCAAATAATTACAACAACTCTAAACTCGTTTACTTCAATATTCTTTTATTATAGAATAAATAAATACTCTTTGAAAGTTATTAGTTAATTACCCAAACTGTACAATTACTCGCTCATAGGTTAGCAGTATCAAAAAATTCTCAGGGACTAGGTTAATGTTTGTTTATTAATTCAACTTAAATATGTTACTGGGTTCTTCTGACTACAATAATTTACTTGAAAAATGTCCTCAGTGAAGTACAAAACATCACGGTTCCTCGGTATATTACAGAAAATAAATAATTACTTATAATTAATCAACGAACAGTTTTCAGTAGTATAAAATACTAGTGTTCAGTGTCTTTCTAGGTTAATAACGAATTCACTTCTTAATTCTGAGTGCACAAAAATAAATATCTTACAATTAATAATTACAAAAGTGTTAGTGTTCAGTGATTGTTCAAATAATAAAATAGTGTACAATCAGTGTTACACTTAGGTTATATAAAAATAATGAGTTGGATTGATCTCACCAATTCTTATACACTTTTTAAACTCTGGTAGGTTGTTTTCACAATTAAATATTGGTAAATCACTCTTCATAATTCACGGATTAAGTGATTCACTGAATTTCATAACTCACAATTATATCTTGTTCACCTAACCTGTCTGGTGTTCGATACTCGTTAATAATTTCCTGGACACAAGTAATACAGGGAGTGTGTTCTTTACTCTTCGAGGTGTAACAATCAACTAACTGGCGTGGGTTAATTTTTCTGACTTCTTGGACCAAAACTTGCAAAATTCCGATTGGTCGAAGCCCTAGGCATTGTCATATGATGGCGTCGGATTTTTCTAGTTCCAATATACCATCAAATAATTATTTTGATACTCCCACCTTATACTAAATCTAATTTTAATGAAATGGTCATTAATGAATTCCCCTTTTTCCACTTATTACGGTATTTAGACAACTCACAAGATGGGTTTCTGTTCAGTATCTTAGAAGCTACAATCTTGGATTTTTTATCTAAATTTATGTTTTATTTATAAAAGTGGCCTTTTTGTATCCTTAATGTTTTAACACAGTTCCTATTAATATTGTAACATATCAGTTATGATTAACGAATGGGTAGATTAGTGTTTTTATTTTAAATTATTTAAATTTGATTTAGTAGTAGACTCTCTTCTTCACTCCTCACGTTGTAATGTAAACATCGATGATTAGTGTTGTTTAGTAAATAATTGAATTAGTAATGTTTAAAGTTAAATTAATGTTTATGTTTGAAAGGATCTTGTTTTAAATCATTGATATCTTGATGTATTCACCTCCCCACTTACCATCCGTAAACGTTTGCAATCTTCTTAATATGTTGCTCTATCTCACTGGAAATACATGAATAACACACAAAATACTTCACCTTGATAATAACACATACACATTAAATAAGATGACAATGATATTCAATCGTGAATTGAATATTCAAATACTGGCCGCTTGAATATTGCCGCCACCTTGAGAAACAATTGCTTCTAAAAATGTAAGTTATTTGTACCTATTTAATAGAAATAAATACTCTCTGTTCACTGGTAATAAATTGAGGTGTTTATTAACATTAATAAAATTCAATGAAATCGCTTTTTTTTTTTAAACAATTAACTTACTAAATTTTTAAAACAACAAAGTTAATTAATTTCTGAAAATTCCTCAGCTCAGGGCTGGTAACACTGGTACAATGTACAATAATATGGTAATTCAGGTTATGTTTATTTTGGTTATAAGCATTACCAAATTTCATGAATCCTTTGAATGTACATGATGCAAGATACAAAGATGTTTTATTAAAGAACAATATTTATTCATATAGTATGATTAAAAAGGCAAAAAAATTAAAAATCGTTAAACTCAGTACGATATTAACATTATCGTACTATCATACGGCAGGTGTGCTGCAGTCAGATACTCAAAGCTGTGTACACGTGTTATTAACGTTACACTATAAAACAATATTACTGGTTTAATTATTATTATTATGAACTGGAATTGATAAAAAATAGAAAAACTCTTATTACTGAGTCTATTCACAAGAGTATTATTAATGACAGAAGTGACTCTCTGTTGGCAAATAAATGTGTTGGTTATAGGTTAGTTTACCTATAAATGAGAGTAAGTTAACAAAATAGAATAATTAATATTATTAAAATTTCAATACTATCTTCACAAAAACATTATTTATCGTAATAAGATGTATAATTAACGGCAATGATTGTTCTCGTAAATTAAATTATTATTTATCAAGTACATACTACAGAAATCGTAGTCAAGTAAGCGACTATATTTTGCAAGTATTGTTTGCGGTATAAATTATTATTTCCGCTTCTGTTATTATTTTTCTAACATAAATATTAAAATATTTTAATTAAATACCATTAATAAATCAAACGAGAACTTTTATTCATTGAACCTGATAATAATTCATCGTTCGCCAGTTAACCATGCATAGTATGTTTGCTTGGCTAACGTAGTCTGCTATAATGTTCGTTAACCAACGAATATTATATTATCATTTGATTTTAAAAATTGTTAACGTATAATACTCCCTGCATCTTTCACTTAACATGGCCTTTATTATACACTGGCCATGTTTTTAATAATTCACTTTATCACTCGTAGCACTGTCACACGATAAAATTGGTGTTCAGTTGAGGTTAGTTATGGTCATATACTCTTATACGCGCACATTTTAAAATATTTTTCTTGAGGACTGTCGCAAGTTCCGCTCGCATCGGTGGCTGGAAGACAATTAGTTCCTCTCATCAAAGCTTCTGCTCTCGTCTGGTAAAATCAGATCATCCTATTGGTGTAGAAGTCAGTACTCTCTACCCCAAATGCCTTTGTTAAATTAAAATTTTAATTTTTAGCGTCTATGCTTTGGGTTCGAGACTCAGCTATGACGCGTTCATTCCCAATCGGAAATGACAGGAAATCTTATAATATTCATAAGTTTCTTATTAATTGTCTGATTGTCATTTGACTAGTTGCATTGTTTTGCGGATACTTGTGTCTTTAATTTAAGTCCAAACAAGTAATAAATCCGTCCATTATCAACTCACTTTACTTTATTCAATATTTATATAGTGGCTCTTTATAAAAAATAAGTTTTTTCCACTATATTTTGGTGTAATTATATCCTAATGCTTATGATTAAACGTCTAGAGTCCATATCTCTTATAATTTAATACATAATATTAACATATTTGTGATTTAAGCAGAATGGATTAATGGCGTATAAGCCATCCATGTCCAAGCATTTATATTTGCTCACATCACCATTATTCCTTATGCTATTACATCTCTTTGGTACTAGAATGTTAATTGATACTTTTACATATATTTGCTGATACTTTACTTCAGCAAATGTTATCTTATTTACACATATAGCGTTGTCTAAAATACACTATGCTATTATTTCGCCATTCTGTCACTCTCATTTAGTTATTTTTCCACATATCATAGGCATTATTGATAATTAAAGTGTGCATAAATATTGTACATGGTCTGTTTAGTGCACTTACTAACATTTTGTTAGCTGAAATTTCTTGAAGTTACTGTATGATGGTTGTTTACACCTAGTCCTATGATTACAGTTAATTAGTTTATCATATTACAGTTATTAAATTACTTGTACAATGATTGTGAGGTATTCTCGTAGTTGAATTGAACATTCTCCTAACTACTGGTAAACTTTCTTACTCTCTTTTTACAAGTTTTGTTATGGTTTTTTGATTAACTCTATGGTCACATGGGATTCTGTCTAATTGGTTTATTGTTATTATTAATAATCTGACTTATATAGTTGTGTTCTTCAGTTCATAGGGTATTCATTGTCTTATACATTTGTTCTTATTTGGTCTCTGGTTGAAACAATTACTGATAATTACTTTATCTAATTATTGTGTATGATTTTATGTTGTAGGTCCAGTTCAGATGAGGTTATGTGTCATTGAGTTGGCAACAATATGCTTCTTACTTTATTCAGTATTCATCTTAAATACTGTCATGTCATTACGGCATGTTACTACAATTGTTTATTACTATGTTTTACACACTTTGTACACATTTTACACTATATGTTTATACAATAATACTTGGTTTTTTATCTAACTATGTTACACATTTTGGTGGGTTGTATCTTGGCTTGTATACATTGATTTGTTTCTTTTCAACAAATTAGTTTGTTTACTACTTATTGGTTTTAACATTTATCTACAATTTGTCCTGTGTCACTATGACATTCAGGCACATTCCGTATCAAGGATTATAAAGCTTTTATCATTGATCCTTTTGAGCAATTATTTCTCCTTTCAGTACCATTAAATTGGTGGTCTTATTTGTGGTTTTACAATCTTGGATTACAATTGGTACACTAATTGTTTGTGTATTTCACTTGTTAACCATTGATTTTTCACTTATTAATTTTTATTCACTTCCCTCAGTTATAAACACTTCACTAATATTGTCTGTGTTGCTTATTTGGGGTTAGTGTTATTACATTATTTATTGTTGCAGTTATATAAAGTATTCACTGTTATTGTTTGTGATCACTTACTAAGGTTCAACACTCGGTTTTTTATTATATTGGTTTCCCTATGTCCTTCTTTGATAGGTAGTTTTTATTACTACTAATCTTATAATCATTATTCTCATTTTGGTTATTATATTAGTTGTGGTGCTTTCCATATTTTGGGAATGCTGGTGTCTTGTTCTAATTATATTTAATCTTCACTCTTCATGGTACATTTCTTCTTCTTCTTCTGGTTATTCAATTGTTTATTCTTCATTTTAATTGTTTGTCACTTGTAAGGCATTTCTTGGTTCCTCACTATTTGTGATAACTCATGTTCATTTAATATAGTTATATTTTCAACATTTTCACTCATTATTTTGATAATCATTACCTTATATTTATTTCACTATTATGACAAATTAGTCTATCTTCTCACTATGATAATTGCATTTGATATGTCTCTTCCTTATGATGATATAAATTCTTGGTATATCCCCTCACTATTTTGATCTATTGGTTCGTCTCATCCTTACGACAATAGTCATTTTCGGCATATCCCCTCACTATTTTGATCTATTGGTTCGTCTCATCCTTACGACGATAGTCACTTTCGGCATATCCCCTCACTATTTTGATCTATTGGTTCGTCTCATCCTTATGATGGTATTAATTCTTGGTATATCCTCTCACTATTTTGATCTATTGGTTCGTCTCATCCTTACGACGATAGTCATTTTCGGCAAATCCCCTCACTATTTTGATCTATTGGTTCGTCTCATCCTTACGACGATAGTCACTTTCGGCATATCCCCTCACTATTTTGATCTATTGGGCCTAGATGCTAACGTATTATATTATTTCATTGTATTCTCTCTTTCTTCTTTCTACTCGATGATATATTTTTATGACTCTTCTTTCTTCTTCGCTGGGTTGCTTTAACATTATTTATTTATAGATACACTTTTGATTTTCATACTTCTATTCCTTCTTCCATGTTTGATGAAATATGCTTATGGTACACTTTCATTTGACGTATTATATTATTTTTATGTAACCGTTATTTTGATACGTTACATATGCCTCCTATTCTGAATTCGTATACTTATTTTCTGAGGAATTCATCAATTGTTGTATATTTCCAAGTTGACTCTTATGTTGTTCTTATATGCCTTCATTCTCTTCTATTTGAATCATAATTATTTTTCTTTCCATGTAATTATCTCCCTTGTTTATTTAATTCCCTAATTCCCTAACATAATTTTAGCTGGTGCAGTTCAGAGTGGCTCACTGTGGCATACATCTCTGCTGGCCATACTAACATCAAATAAATTCAGAGGTACATCATCTCTGTCAATAATATAAATGATTGCTGGAATAATTCATCAGTCAATTCATCTCAAAATATAAAGTAGTCGTTCTTTCGACAAATAATAAATATCATTGGGATTATCTCACGCATCTGCGGTTTATACATTATTATATTCTCCTCTTCTTGATTCATCTTAACTTAATTCTTCACATTTTACTGGGATAGTTTGTTTACATTTCATCACTGGTATTTTCACATGATCTCCTTCATTAGTATTTAATTTTTCATTCTTCTTTGTCATCAATTAATCTTTTCTCTTGGTATTACATTGAACGTCACTTCATAATCTTCTTCATCTTCATGATTCACGTCTCTGTGTTACATTTCATTTAGTATAGGGTCTCTTTTGGTTTTTTGCCTTGTTTTTGGGTATCATATATCTGTCCATATCAGTAATATTCATTTGCTTCCACTTCTCCAACTTCTGATGTTGCCTTTTTCTGTATATCATCTCGTATATTTTTTTCTTATATATTAGTAGTACGGGTAAGATGGTAAATTACTGTTGACTGGCTCTAGGAACTTATTATATTTGCCATAGATGTTATGTGTCGTTCTCGTATATTTTTTTTTTTATATTAGTAGTACGGGTAAGATGGTAAATTACTGTTGACTGGCTGTTGGAAATATTTACGTGCCATAGGTGGTGGGCGTCGGTCTCGTATATCTTCTTTTTTCTAATATTAGTAGTACGGGTAAATTACAATTTTCTTCACATTTTACATTGTTTCTTTGGGTTACACTTTTATAACATAATATCTTGTCAACATTTATTCTTACATTTATAATTTTCATTTCGTACTTAGTATCAACATTAAATAATTTCCATTATAATATTCCATCTTTTTACATTATTCAATCTTCAATATATCGTTTTATGGAAGTCTGATTATAATTACCTTTAATTTTCTTCGTTACAGGATCTTGTATTTCATATGTACTGTTCATATTGTTTTTGGTAACAGTATATGGGCCTGTGTATAGCAGTAACAATTTTTTAGCAATTCCTTCTATAGCACTTGGGAGTTCTCTGTTTTTTAATAGCACTTTATCTCCCACTTCGTATGTGATGATCTTAGGCTGTGATTTTTTATACTTGAGTCTGAGTTTGTCAGCTCGCTCAACTGCATTGTTATAAAATTTTGCTTTGTTAAATTCATATTTGCTTCCTTGTGGAAAATTAATTATTTCTGTTATTTCTTGGGGTGGTCTTTGTTCAAACATAGCAGTATAGGGTGTTTCATTAGTTGACTGGTGACAAGCTAAGTTCATGAAATCTTCGGCTGGGGACAAATATTCTTCCCATCTCCTCTGTTGGTTGTAGCAGTATGTTCTTAAGATTCTGCCTACCTCTCTCAAGACTCTTTCAGCCGGGTTGCTGTTAGGGTGGTATACCGATGTCTTATATGTTTTCACACCTTGGTCTATTAAAGTATCCCGCCATTTTCGGCCTCTAAATTGCGTTCCATGGTCCGTGATTACGGACTGAGGTTTTCCGATCTCTGGGTTGTATTTTAATGTTATAATTTCTAAAATCTTGCTTCGTTGCCCTATTTATGGCGTAGAGTTTAGTGAATTTCGTGTAGTGATCAAAAATTATCACTATGTATTTGTACTGGTGTCTGGCGCCACTGCGTGGAAATGGTCCACAAATATCCACAAACACCTTTTCGAGTTTCTTTGTAGATGTAATGGGTATCATTACTCCTTCCTTCTTTTCATTGTTACACTTAACTAGCTGACACAGATGACAATGTTGTATGTATTTTCTCACTCTACGATTCATATCCTTAAAGTATACATGCTCTTTTAATGCTTTGACCACTTTTATGGCCCCCATATGTCCATATCTTATATGGTAGTCAATTACAATTTCTTTTTCAATAATTCTAGGTATTAATATTTTCCATTGATCATTGGATTGTTTGGTTTTAGTGAACAATAAATCATTATGGATACAATAATATGGAACAACTTTTTCATCTTGTTCTGTCAATCTCTGTATTATATGGCTGATTTTGGGATCGTTTTGTTGGTTGATTTGTATATTGGTTAGTATGTCTGCCAATTCGGATCTGCTTTTCAAGATATGGTAAACTTTAGCGATGGTCTCCTTTTCTCCTTCAAATGTTTGGGCCTGTATGTTTACTCTGGACAACACGTCTGCAGCTATGTTGTTTTTACCAGGGACGTATTCCCAATGTATGTTGTACTCTTGGAGTGTTAGTGTCCACCTCGTCAGTCTGCCATGCTTTAATCTGCAGTTTTTTAAGAATGATATTGATTTGTGGTCCGTACGCACTGTGATTGGGTATCCCAAAATATATGTTCTGAACTTCTCGCAAGCGAACACTATGCTGAGGAGCTCCTTCTCCGTAGTGTGATAGTTGCGCTCACACTTGTTGAGTGTCCTGCTAGCAAAACTGATCACTTGATGGTTGCCTTCCTCGTCTTCTTGATATAAGATGGATCCCAGACTTACATCACTTGCATCGCAATTCATGTAAAAATCTTTGTTAAAATTTGGGTGATGTAACATTACGGTTTTGAGGAACTTCTCTTTTATCATCTCGAATGTTGTGTCCTGTTCAGGTCCCCATCTCCACTTATCTTTTGGTGACAATTGTTGGGAAAATTTAGATGTCAACTCCGAATAATTATTTTGAAATTTTCTGTAATAATTGCAAATCCCAAGAAACGATTGCAACTGTTTCTTGTTTTTGGGTACAGGAAAGCGCTGTATCGCTTCCATCTTTTCTTGTGCTGGGGTTATGCCCGTTTCGGACAAATTAAATCCTAGAAATTGCACTTCATTGGCTATGAGTTTGGATTTCTATAGTTTTAATGTGATATTGTTCTCATCCAATTTTTGCAATACTTGTGCCACCCTGTTGCAGTGTTCCTCCCAGTTGTTGGAGGTAATGAGCAAATCATCAACATACACTGTAGTGAATTGGAGTGTATTCTGACCTAAGATTTCATCCATACATTTTATGAAGACTGCTACGGAATTTACCAGGCCGAAGGGTAACCTTTTAAATTGGTAGTTACGCCCTTCAAATATAAAGGCCGTATACTTTCTGCTGTTGGGGTGTAATTCCACCTACCAATACCCACACACTGTGTCCCATATACTGATGTACCTTATGCCATGGAATTTCTTAAGTATCTCGTCAATTTCTCCAGGCGACATCCTGTCATTTATTATGGCCTTGTTTATCTCCCTGGCGTCTAAACAAATCCTTACTGCGCCATTTTTCTTTGGTACTGCTACAATTGGATTGGTGTACGGGGAGTTACTTAGTTCAATGATATCGTTTTCTATTAACCGTTGTAATTCTAAGCGGACTGCTTCTTTTAGCGAAAAAGCTATAGGGTAAGATTTTCTTTTGAATTCAGTTTGTTCTTTGAATTTTATTTCGCACTGGAAATTTTTCACTTTCCCTGGCGTATCCGAAAATACATGCCTGTATCTGTTATAAATTTGGATTAATTTTGCTATCTGTCCATCTGTTAGAATCCTGTCAACTCTAGCTGTTTGGAATTTCTTAATTTCTTCTAGCTTTTCCATCCATAACGGGTCTCCTTTGCTATGACGAATCTCTCCGTTGATCGGCATTTGTTCCCTCTGGTCGTGGCCTTCCCGGGTGTAGTATATGATGTGTTCAGGAGGTGCCTTCCTGTTTTCGATCAACTCTGCTGTCCATCTAATGTCACCTGATTTTATGAATACCTTGGCTCTGTTCATATCGATAATGGCCGCATATTTCCTTAATATGTCGCAGCCAATTAATAAGGTAAAGGGTAGCCCACTCGCTACTAAGAAAATCATTGGGATGGTTTCGCCGTTGCTTGATATCTCTAATTGTACTTGGTTCCGGATAGTTTTATTCTGCCGACCCGTTGCTCCGATTAAGATAATATTGTTTATCGGCAACGTCGGTATTATTATTTTATTCCCTGTTTGTATCCGGTTTAACTCAACTCTATCAATTAATGATACATTGGCCCCTGTATCTATCATGGCCGTCGCTTTGATCCCGTTGACGTTAACTGATATATAGGCGATTTTGCTATTAACGGTGTCATCGACGTAATTTCCTTTTTCTTCCATTAAATCTTTGCGAATATTTTTTAAGTAATTATTCTGGAGAATTACAATTGATTCCGTTGTTTTTCTTGATACGTTAGACCCAATAGACCGGTTCAGTGAGGGTGATGTCGCGGTTTTCACTCCTGTTGCCCATTTAAAGGCAGGTCACCATTGTCCGGGTGCCTGTCTGATGAGTTGGATGCACTCTGTTCTTGGGATCCTGGTCCATTCCCGTTGTGATAAACTTCTGCGTTCCTTTGTTCTCGCCGATTATCTTCGCTACTTTGGCTTCTGTTAGTTATATATCCAGATTCGTGATCTTCTCCCTCGCTGTTGCTCCGGCTGTTATTACTGTGGTAACTCCGGCGACCCTGGTAGTACGGTCTACTATTGCCACCTCTACTGGCATTAGCGTAGTGTACCCTTCTGAAGTTATTACCACCGTTATTTCCATTGTTTTGTCTATAATTATTATTATTGTGGGGGTTATTATTATACGGCCGGTAATAATTGTTATTTGGTCGATAATTATTATTTCCCTGGTAATTATTTGGCCTAGGGTTATTTTGATTTCCCCGGTCGCTATGGTTGGTATTATTACCACTGTTATTTTGTCTGGGATTCTGATCATTATTGAACCGCGTCGGGTTATTGAAGTTCCCTCTATAGTTGGGCCTATCATTGTTAGTATGAGGATTATTATTACCCGGTCCACCCCGGTCATACTGTTGTCCTGGTCCCTGACGGTTTCTTTGATAATACCGCTCTCGCTCGTGGTTTTCCAGGAGCGCGGACATCCCTTATACCGGTTTTATTTGTGCATTCAATCTTCCCTGCGATACACCTTGATTGAAGTGGTATGCCAGTTTAGTTACCAGGCACTCCTCCGGTATTGCTGGCTCCAAGTTCCTCGCTAGGCATATCTTTCCTAAAAAATATGTTGTCATAGATTGTCTGCCATAGGGGTCGTACTTGCCATTACTTATATCGTCTCTTATTATGTTTTGGGTGGATTCTGACCAGTATTTCATTTTAAACGCCACCTTGAACGCTGCATAGCTATTTACTTCATGTCTGGTTGCCGTCCACCAATTATTATCAAAAACATTTCTGAAGTATTTGTCTAGCATTCCTTTTCTTATCGTCCATCGATTCTCTTTATTCCGGTTCAGCATCTCGTCCACTCTCTCCAAGAATTCGAGAGGATTTTTCTTATAGGCTCTAAAATCTATGCTCTCTCGTCCATCCAGGTGTGGTAATCCCGTTATTACATTTGGGTATGTTCTCAGACGGTTCATCTCGTCCCTGAGGTCGCCGAATTCTCATTGCTGCCGCTCGGTTAATCGTTCTCTGTCGTTATCTACCTGGTTCTTTACCGCGTCTACCGTTGTTTTCATCTCTTCACACTTCTCCCCTAGTGTGGTGTGTGCGACTACCATGTCTGCTTGTCTGCGCTCTACTACCTCTATTTATTTATTACGGGTTTCTTCGAGGATGTCAATATGGTTGTGGATATCCGTTTTGGTTCGCACAATCTCCTGTTTGTTGATTTTGCATTCTCGTCGTATGTCAGACATCTCTCCCTGGATTTCCGTCGCTAACACTGCCATCCTCTCGTCCGTCGCTTCTAGGTTTTCTTCTATCTTCTTATCTATTGTTTCTAAGGTCGTTCTTGCGATCTCTTCAGTTCTGCAGTCATTATCGGCCATCTGTTGCCATATCTTCTCGTTATCGCTTTTAATTGTTTCTATTTTCTTATTGATTTGCTCGTTCAGTTCATCTATCTTCTTATTCGTCTCACCGATTTTGACTCCCAATTCTTCAGATAAATTTTCTCTAATTAATTCTATATTTTTCTCCAATAATTCTTCCGTCTTCTTCTGGCTATCTTCTATTTTCTTGCTTATTGATTCCTCTATTGCTCTTAATATTTCCAAAATGTTGGCGTCCGCCGTTTGCAGTGGTTTCTCCGGTTGGTTTACCTCTGGTTGGTTTACTTCTGGTTGCTGGACCTCCTCCGTCGGTTCAGGTTGTCTGTCTTCCATCGTAAGTAATATTTCTTCCACGTCTTCTGCCGACGTCGCTTCCTTCTCCTTCATTCTAGCTTCTTTTTCAGATTCCGCCGCTCGCCTCTTCGACGTCGATCTTCGGTACATCTTTATATCTTTGCAATGTAATTGCCGCCGAATTAGATTTAATAATTATTTATTTATTTCTTTGTTTTGTTGAATATTGTCGTCCTAGTTCGAGCTCAGACGTTGGGCGCCAAGTTGTAACATATATATTGTAACGTAACAGAGTTGAGGTCCCCCAACGTTACATAAAAATTGAATGAAACATGGTCAAGGACCATACCCTGAATTAAGGTTGCTCAGTAGTTAATGTATCTGAGAAGTACCTCAAGTCAAAAGAGGCAATGACTAATGTTAAATATAAAAAAACCAGACCAATGAATAGTTAAATATAATAAAATGCTTGTTTTTATACTGTAACATGTTGAGGTACAGAATATTTATGTTATATTTTGAGTATGGTAGAAATGAACTGATGTTGTTTAATAGTAATACTTCATCAATAATTGATAAATTTATAAACATATAAATATGTTTATATTTATGTTAAATTTGTCTTTAGACAATCAAGTATAGTTACCAGTGTTAGGCATTATACTAAGTTCTAAGTATTGTCTAAAGTTGAATAATACTGTTGTTTTAATTAATGTTTGTAAACTTGGCCAGGAGGGCGATCAGTGTTTAATGTTTGACAAGTAGTTCTGACAATTATATTATAAATTAATGAAGGGTTCCAGAACCAGTTAATTAATGTAATAAAGTAACCACCAGTAAATTAAAATTAATGTAATTAACCATTTAACCAATAATTAATTGTACAGTAGGTCAGGTAAAAGAAAATTAAGTTAAAGAACCAAATAATGTTATAACGGTTGTAAGAAAATCTATAGGCCTAAATTCCATATTAGTGAAAGGAAATTAATACCTTTTTAAGAAATCCAGTCCAACGAAACTATGGTAAAACATTTACTGTTTAAGAAGGAAGGTTAGGGGAGAATTTTAGGTAATTTAATATTAATCCAAGCATGGAGTATTTTATTGGAAAAGAGTAGTAATATTCTATAATGCCGGCTCAAGGATATCTAGAAAACGTAGTTGTTAAGGCAACTGAAATGGACATGAGTTGTTGATTTTTGAATCATTCGTTCTGATTGTTACAAGCTATTAGGTTGAGATGGGCCGATACATTTAAAAAATATGAATAATAAATTTGGAAGAAAAATGAATCAAAATTAAAAATCCTCTTTGAAAGATAATTATAACTTAATACTGATGAGTAATAAAATTAAATAACCTTCAAAATTGTAACTGAATACACTTAAAAAGAATTGAAAGCCTCTCACCTCATTCACCAAATAATTCCGCTGGATTCGGTATTAAACCAATTCCTTCTATAAACAGAAGATCAGTTAAGAGAATTAAAGCCTGAACTAACGGAATTATTGAAAATACAAGAAGACCTAGTTTGGCAGAGTTAACCTTCACTGGCAGCAGAAGAAGCTGGGATCCTAATTTCATTTCACCGGGACCGAGAATTATCAAGATCATAGAAGAAGATCAGAAGTCCGAAGAATTCCTGAGAGCTTCCCATTACTCTCCACAATCAATTTTATTAAAGGCAGAACACTTTTGCTGGATGAAGATGATTTAAACTGAGTCTTGGCAACTGTTTACAGACGTCCACAGCCAGTCGAAGCTTTCGTCGATTCGGTAAAAAAACAACCTATTTTAATTTCACTATATTTAGAGTAAATAATTTTGTTTTGTAATACCTGAGTAACCTTAATTGTGCATTTTACCTGGCCTTACTAATGGTTCCAAGAACTTTACGAACCCTGGGATAAGAACTAATTATTATTATTTTTCATTTGTATAAGTCTATGGAGTTGGATTAATTGATAATCGATATATTTCTGCGTGATCGATTTGATTATATTGTTATTTTGGAAATAACGGGTACTGTGAATTAATAGATAAAATAAATAAAGGATCTTGATTGTATGAGATAATATTTGAAGTTATTGCAGAATAGATACTGTAAGTAGTGGTTGTAATAATTTACAATAAAAGGTTTATTCAAACCCGATGAACAACTAACCTATAAGTACACATACATCAACGTAGCTGGAAACCCACAGAGGGGAAATTTCCCCTCTGCTGACAAACTTCCCACTACTACGTGAGTACGCGTGTACTAGTTGGTACAGTCACCACTGCAAGCAGTGTTCGGAACGCTTTGTTTGTGTCAGTGTTTGTTTAAATTTCAATAATTTAAGAGCTGTTTTAAATATAAAAATTTCACACTCGTGCGCTCATAGCCCCCAGGTGGTAGCAAATATGCCTTATATTTTTATGTCTTAAGAAAAATATCCACTGTCACTTTAAAAAGAGAACCAAACAACGAAATGCAAATACTACTGGTAATCATGTGCTACTGTAATTTCTAAATTTTGTAATGCAAATTATTTTCTATTTAATGTTTTTGGATCTGAAGAACAACATTTATAATCGTTAACGTACTACAAATTAAACACAGAACACTAACAAAGCATACCGAAAATTATTGTAAAATTATCGTAGGCCTATAAATATTCCGACATTATCAAACTAATCCATTCATCACCTCCTATTTATGCAGTAAAATAGATCATTGGAACTACGTACTATAGAAGTAGGCCTACACAAGACAACAAAAATGAAAAATGGAATTATGTTTATACAAACTACCTTTCATGATTCCAAGGTCATCTTCAGGGCTCTTTTTCGTTTCATGTCAGTAGACGATCAGTAGTATGCAGCCCTATGGTCACAAATAATTGCTAACTGTTCAAATAGAAAATAATAAAAATTTTTACTATGCAAGTCATATAGTAATATGACTTTTTTTATAGTTATGTACTTTTTTGTAACAAAAAAATTTCAACTAAGTTAACAGCTATGACAGCAGGTAAACCACACTTCACATTAAGTCTTCAATTCCTGATAGAGTTTCTTCACTGTCCGTGTCCATTTGACTACATCCGCTGGCGTCATCCTCATCTGTGTCACTGGTTTCCCCTCCAAGTTGAATGATGAAATTTTCAACAGCGTTTTCTATTTGTGGTTGAGATGTAACGTAGTCTTCTTCAACCTTTTTTACATGGTCACATTTTTTTTTGCCAGGATTCTCTGGTGATTTCCCCGAATTTTTGTACTGTTAGCTGCTTCACGTCTTCAATTGTGAACATTGTGTTGTTGGTTGCTACCCAGTTCTTCACCTCAGCCCAAATAAGTTCTATTGGGTTGAGCTCCGGATGATATGGAGGTAAGCGCAGTACAGTGTGGCCGTGTTCTTGAAGGAGCGAATCGATTACATATTCTTCGATCCTTGGTTTATGTAACAAAATCAACTGCAGTAACTGTACCTTCAGCATCGAATCATCGAAAGGTATTCGGTTACTTCGAAGCCACTCTTGCATTTTACATTTAGTTGAAGCGGAGGTTGGACACTTTTTTGACTGCACATTATGGTATGGTGCATTGTCAATGACAAGTACACATTTTTCTGGCAGGTTTGGTATTAATTTTTCTGTCAACCACTTTTAGTAGTTTTCAAAGTTCATTGAACTGTGATAGTCTCCTGAACACAGACTTGATTTCCACATGGTGAAGCAGTTTTCAATAAAACCCATCTCTCCTCCCGCATGAATTATTATAAGTCTTGCTCGTTTAGTGAGGGGTATAGCGACACCATCATTGTTATTGTCTGCCCACGATTTCTGGTTCATCATGTGACGAGTGAATATAAGTCTCGTCCATGTAAACTGCTGGTCGCCCTTCTTCTCTGTATTTCCTAATGTTTTTTAAATATTCGTGTCTGTGGAAGGCTATGTGTTGTTGTTCAATAAGTACATGTCTGTTGTTTCTCGTCTTTTTCCATTTAAAACCCAACTGTTTGATTACTGTCCTTAAACTTGTCTTCCCTCCATTAAACCCTATACTTTTCACTAATTTTGAATGTAATTTTGGTAGTGTAGGTAGACATTTTTCGACGAGGTAAAAGCCGTTGATCATTCGGCGTGTAACAGATTTATCAAAATCGTCCAAATCTGTCACAGGCTTTTCTCTCTTCCTTTTCTTATTTGGCATTTCAAATACTGGTTGCCCTTCGCTTCTCTGCCTCTTCGCTTCCTGGTTTATTCTCGCTAGTGTCATCCGACTTACACCAACTGCAGCCGACACTCATTCTCTAACTTATTTACAGTCTATTAAAAACCCTCCATGATCTGCTTCCTTCTTCATAAACTCCATCACATTGTATACAACTTTGCGAGTTTGGCTTTTAAGCACCTTTCCCGACAACTTACTCATTGTTAAGCAATCACTAATAACAAAAATTAAAGATATAAAATGTATCGCGACGAAAAACAATACAAACAAATTAGTTTTAAATAACGTCACAGAAAGGTAAACCTAATCACTAAGATAGCTATTAAAATACAAAACCACAGCACAGATTGCAAAACACAAAACACAACAGCAACTCAGTAACTTTTGGAATGCTTGCAGACTGTAAATGTAAACAACACCACACTTACAGTCACACTGCATGGTGGGAGATGCTCATTCATTGCGCATGCGCTAACCAGGCAACTTCCTAAATTGATGTGTGTATACGCTTATTACAAGTGGCAGCGCTAAATACTTACAGCTGGTGGAACGTGAGATCGCGGAACTAGCGTGTTTTCAGTGCAAACTTTGAACAGAATTTCCTACCGTCGAGTGACTAGGGTTGACAAGAATATTCATTACATTCAGTTAATACACGATACATATCGTTAATATTACCCAACTACTGAATACTAAGTTAGATCTATATCGTAGTACGATTATAAGTTAAAAAAAACATTATTATAATTATATTTGTCTAATAACATATTTTCAGGAGGTTTCATCGGTCACAACCGAATAGATATACTAATTAATAACACATTACTTAAACCAGGTAACAACATTTTTAATTGTTACAAATTGACGACTCCAACGTGGGGCTGAATTAAGAAGGACTCTTCATTAAGATTTCTTTACAATATTTAAGATTAACGAATGGGTAGATTAGTGTTTTTATTTTAAATTATTTAAATTTGATTTAGTAGTAGACTCTCTTCTTCACTCCTCACGTTGTAATGTAAACATCGATGATTAGTGTTGTTTAGTAAATAATTGAATTAGTAATGTTTAAAGTTAAATTAATGTTTATGTTTGAAAGGATTGTAATCATTGATATCTTGATGTATTCACCTCCCCACTTACCATCCGTGAACGTTTGCAATCTTCTTAATATGTTGCTCTATCTCACTGGAAATACATGAATAACACACAAAATACTTCACCTTGATATTAACACATACACATTAAATAAGATGACAATGACATTCAATCGTTAATTCAATATTCAAATACTGGCCACTTGAATATTGCCGCCACCTTGAGAAACAATTGCTTCTAAAAATGTAAGTTATTTGTACCTATTTAATAGAAATAAATACTCTCTGTTCACTGGTAATAAATTGAGGTGTTTATTAACATTAATAAAATTCAATGAAATCCCTTTTTTTTTTAAAACAATTACTAAATTTTTAAAACAACAAAGTTAATTAATTTCTGAAAATTCCTCAGCTCAGGGCTAGGGATGAGCATCGCCACAAAACCATCGATGTTAACATCGTAAAGAGTACATCGATGTTAAAAAAGCATCGGTATGAAAACATCGATGTTTTAAGACTGAAAACATCGATGTTTTTATGCCAATGTTGCAATTCAAATAAAAATCTATGCTTTTTACATGTTTGTAATAGTACAAATAATTGGGGATGAATAATAAATAAAAATAATTAAAGAGAAGAATAATATACCCGATACTTTACTCACTTACCTTATCAGAACCAAAAGCCCTTGGGTCACCACCACATTTTGACAGGCGGAATGTGGAAACCTCAACACTGTACCCGAGAAAACAATTTAAATACATCTAACTTCCCCGCATCAGATTTTCCAGGGCCGTTGACGAACACGTTGAGAACAGGTTATGTAAAGGCGAGGTGACATTAAAATAATTTAACTCACATTCATAATTAACTAAATCTGGTCATTATTATTTATTATTATAATGATTATAAAGTGTTTGAACAAACATATATAAAACCACCTCCTTTAACAAAAACAGAAACCTCTTTAAATCTATGTTAGGTTGGTTTACTCCTAGTGAAAGTTTAAATTAGTATTCCCAAAGAGAGATAGGCCTATAAATTCTCTTATTTTCTTTTAAACAGTAAAAGCTTAATAAAATCACAGTGTACAGTACCACTGTTAATACGTTTAGCTTCAATTTATTTATTGTAACAAATTATACAGGTATATGTATAATAAGTATATAATAACAGGTATTCGTAGTTCGTACCTGTTATTTTTTTTTGGAACGGTTACGTTGGTACCTGTAACTTTCGAATGCAGTGTTGCCAGGTCTTCCGAAATTTCGGAAGATCTTCCTATTTTTTGTAATATTCCAGAAAATACGAAATTTGGTGTAAATCTTCCGAATTTTTTCCGACGCGAGTTTCGGTGAGAGTAGGGCACGAAGCTGCGATTCGCGCGATAACGTACCTGAAGTTAACTGCATGCGACGCGGGTCTTTTTCCGCGGCGGGTCATTTTCCTACTCTCGTTTCAGTGCAATGTCGCATTTCTAGAGTTTTGTTTTTCCGTACGATATGACGTCAAATCTAGTGTTTCCTTGCAACCGTAATTATAATTGCTTTCAATAAAAGTTTATAGAGGTCTTGTCCAAAATTATAGTTCATTCCTCCTGTCACAAACAATTATGACCACCTATACACAATGATGTAATAGGCATTTTGCAATATCCACTTATTTTACCATACTGCTTATTCAACAAGAGTGACTAATCCTTATTGTTTAGTCTCAAGCTGACAGAGTCGCACGACATGACTGCACCTGAATAAACAGATACTGTAATGTCTAGACTACACCAGGTCATAATAACGTCAAGTCGCCGTGATAAACATGAAAATATGTCACTTTCCGAACTTAGTGAAAGATATTCAGGAACTTGACACCGAGTGGAGGATGCTGAGAAACACAAAGGTAGACATAGACAGTGAAAATCCAACAGAATTTTGGAATGCCGTGCGTAATGTGAAAAAGGGGGATGGTTCACCAATGTTTCCGAAGCTGTCTACCTTTATGCGGTCACTTCTGTGTTTACCCCATTCATCCACAAGTATTGAGAGAGTATTTTCTACTATAAACCGTACGAAAACTAAAATCAGAAATAGACAGAGCACCCAAACGATCTCCAGACTTCTGCATACCAAAAGAAATACAAAATCTGCAACCTGCTTATGATTTCAAAGTTGACGCGGAGTTTACAAGTTTGGTGAACAACAGTATCTACATGACTGGCGGGGAAGAAGAAAAAGTGGAGGAGGGGGAGGTTTAAAATATAAGACAACGTTGGTGTGTTAAAATTATTTTGTGATAATAATTATGTATACTGTATATATTCTTTTCACTTAAGCTTATTACATTTTCTTGAGATTTGACAAAACAACTTCCGAAATTTTCGGCAATCTTCCGAAATTTTCATGTCAAATCTTCAGAAATAATTTTTTTAGACCTAGCAACACTGTTCGAATACTAGTTTAGTGCACCTCTATAAAGAACAGAATATGAGATAAAAAATAATACAAATAATGTACATGGAAAGACGCGTACAATATATAATTCATTTTAAAAATACCTTTAACGTTGCAATATATCTTTCGGGTGGCATAATTAACGGGTAGATAATTATGAACGATGCCGATTATATTAAAAATTCAAATGTAAACTATTTAAATTATGTTTTAGTGGATGGTTAGTGAGGATCGGTCACTAACCATCCACTAAAACATTCACTGATTGACGGTCACTAAAAATTTAAGGATTGATTTAAATTATGTTCTAACACTATCGCAATTAAAAGAGAAAAACGCTACACCCAGTATGAAAAATAACTAAAAAATCTAAAACTAAATCAGAATGAAAACCAAATACGACTAACGTAAAGAGTAAACCGTTATTTCGTATGTATGTAAGCTAAAGTTAATTTTGAAACTGTTGAAACCTATGTAACGGTCTCCTATAAAATGGGTTTGTTTAGTTTTACCGTATTATTACGTCACTACGTAGCTCATATACATGGTAGTTGTCGTTTACCTAGCGTAGGGAGCAAACTACGTAGACATTAATATCTAAAATAAAAATTTGTTGATTTAAAATAATAATAACATAATATATTATATATAATATAATAATAAAATACATCTAAACTAAATTTAACAATCAACTTAAAAAAAAGTCTTCATTACAAATTAAAAAAAGTGTTCAAAGGAAAACATCGAAACGAAACCATCGATAGTATGAAAACATTGCAACTGAACCATCGATGGTAAAAACATCGAACGTTAACCATCGATGTTTTTGGAACATCGGCTATCGATGCTCATCCCTACTCAGGGCTGGTGACACTGGTACAATGTACAATAATATGGTAATTCAGGTTATGTTTATTTTGGTTATAAGCATTACCAAATTTCATGAATCCTTTGAATGTACATGATGCAGGATACAAAGATGTTTTATTAAAGAACAATATTTATTCATATAGTATGATTAAAAAGACAAAAAAATTAAAAATCGTTAACCTCAATATGATATTAACATTATCGTACTATCATACGGCAGGTGTGCTGCAGTCAGATACTCAAAGCTGTGTACACGTGTTATTAACGTTACACTATAAAACAATATTACTGGTTTAATTATTATTATTATGAACTGGAATTGATAAAAAATAGAACAACTCTTATTATTGAGTCTATTCACAAGAGTATTATTAATGACAGAAGTGACTCTCTGTTGGCAAATAAATACGTGTTGGTTATAGGTTAGTTTACCTATAAATGAGAGTAAGTTAACAAAATAGAATAATTTATATTATTAAAATTTTAATACTATCTTCACAAAAACATTATTTATCGTAATAAGATGTATAATTAACGGCAATGATTGTTCTCGTAAATTAAATTATTATTTATCAAGTACATACTACAGAAATCGTAGTCAAGTAAGCGACTATATTTTGCAAGTATTGTTTGCGGTATAAATTATTATTTCCGCTTCTGTTACTATTTTTCTAACATAAATATTAAAATATTTTAATTAAATACCATTAATAAATCAAACGAGAACTTTTATTCATTGAACCTGATAATAATTCATCGTTCGCCAGTTAACCATGCATAGTATGTTTGCTTGGCTAACGTAGTCTGCTATAATGTTCGTTAACCAACGAATATTATATTATCATTTGATTTTAAAAATTGTTAACGTATAATACTCCCTGCATCTTTCACTTAACATGGCCTTTATTATACACTGGCCATGTTTTTAATAATTCACTTTATCACTCGTAGCACTGTCACGCGATAAAATTGGTGTTCAGTTGAGGTTAGTTATGGTCATATACTCTTATACGCGCACATTTTAAAATATTTTTCTTGAGGACTGTCGCAAGCTCCGCTCGCATCGGTGGCTGGAAGACAATTAGTTCCTCTCATCAAAGCTTCTGCTCTCGTCTGGTAAAATCAGATCATCCTATTGGTGTAGAAGTCGGTACTCTCTACCCCAAATGCCTTTGTTAAATTAAAATTTTAATTTTTAGCGTCTATGCTTTGGGTTCGAGACTCAGCTATGACGCGTTCATTCCCAATCGGAAATGACAGGAAATCTTATAATATTCATAAGTTTCTTATTAATTGTCTGATTGTCATTTGACTAGTCGAATTGTTTTGCGGATACTTGTGTCTTTAATTTAAGTCCAAACAAGTAATAAATCCGTCCATTATCAACTCACTTTACTTTATTCAATATTTATATAGTGGCTCTTAATAAAAAATAAGTTTTTTCCTCTATATTTTGGTGTAATTATATCCTAATGCTTATGATTAAACGTCTAGAGTTCATATCTCTTATAATTTAATACATAATATTAACATATTTGTGATTTAAGCAGAATGCATTAATGGCGTATAAGCCATCCATGTCCAAGCATTTATATTTGCTCACATCACCATTATCCTTATGCTATTACATCTCTTTGGTACTAGAATGTTAATTGATACTTTTACATATATTGAGCCGCTCATCACCAATGACATCACAACACAATTTCAACTTTCCGAATTTAACACATTTTACAAGTTTGACTCCCTTAAAAAATTATAAAAAAAACTACAACTTACCTGGATGACCGGCTCCAAACTTTGTCAACTTACAAATTGACGACTCCAACGTGAGGCTGAAATAAGGAGGACTCTTCATTAGTATTTCTTTACAAATTGGCGCTCAACGAGTGGGCTTTAGTTAAGCAAAAAATCATCTTAATTGTTACTTAACTCGAGCAGGCAACCATTAGAGGCACAGGAATGCAATAAAGAGCTATGATACAACAGGAAATGAAAATGCCCGGACAAGAAAGACGACTAAGCTACGCGGAATGGATGACGGCGCTATTTAAAAAATTCAGCAAGGATATGGAGTATATTAAGAAGAACGCCACCGATCATGAAAGAGCGCAAATGAGTCGCGCGAATGCAATGGGAACACCAAACGACAAAATGACTTTGAGAGACATTTATGATTAAATGTGGGAGTTAGAAGCCAGGTGTAATAAAGAAAAGACTATTGGGACAGCCCACGAAAAAGACGATAACAACTGGAAAGGATGACTGAAGAAGATTGGGAAAGATGGGACAATAATGAAGAACAAATGAAAACCGAAAGAACAGGAGTATACGCCCAAGTGACAGAACAATATACTCAGGAAGACTATGAACAATGGAAACGAGAAATAAGACCACCTGAAAACCAAATACAAACAGAAAACAAAGAATTCAAGGAATGGATCAGGGTGATGTTTGAACTATCCTGAGAAGATATGTGTCACTGGAGGAAAGAACACAATCAAATAGATGAATTTATGGGAATGCCAAATCATAAAAATTTAGAACAATCAAATAAGCAACAAGAAGTAGAAATAGTCAAAGTGAAGCAACTGAAGAAAATGTCAAAACAACAGGCGAGCAATAAAGAGGAAGCCAGAGGAGGATTAAATTGGGAAAGGTTAATGGAATTAATGAGTAGCATGAAGAAGGATAATAAGGAATTAATGAGTAGTATGAAGGAGAATAATAAACAAATTAATGAGAGTTTAAGACAAATCAAAGAAGATAATAGACGAACTCATGAGAAATTAGACAGTATTTTAGAAAATAACAAACGAATGTTAGAAAAGCTTGAAACTAAAATAGACAGTATAAACGAAAATTCAAAGAAACAAAACGAAGTTTTGAGTGAGAACTTAATCAAACCAATGAACGAGAAGTTTGACAAGAATAAAGAGAAAACTAATGAGTATAAAAAAGACAAAAGTGTATTGTTATCTGAAAGAAAACCTATCAGAAACAATGAAATGAAAACAAAGAAAATGAGGCAAACACGTCAAAAGAAAATATTCAATACAAAAGAAGAAATGGAGATGAAGGGTGGATTAATTAATATATTTAACCTTCCCATTAATAAACAAAGGGAGTTAAATAAAGTTAGAAATTGTAGACAAAACTCAATAAAAATATCAAAGGTAAGCCACCATAGAATAATAACAAAAAACTTAAATAAATTTAAATATTTAAATATATCGATGATCAACGAGTATCTAACCACATCAATTATATCTTCAATACGGAGTATACCAGCAGGACATTGTATAAATAATACAGAGGTTAAGGAGAATAGAATAGTAACATATATGAGGGATTACATTAAAATAGAGGAGATGCAATACCTATTAATTAAGAAGGATCTAAATATGACCGAAAACCGTGACTTCAAGGAAGACTTTGTATCAGCTGAGTTACGATGCCAGGTGAAAGAGAGGTATTTAACAAATACCAAAATCATTATGAATACCCCAGTAATCCGAGTAAAGGGAGTACCTGAATTAATGGACCATGGTTGACCTAAATAATAACAAACCAGAAAAGGGGACTGAAATTTTGAAAATCGACCAAGCAACCCATTGAATAGCGGAAGAATACCCCAAAATTCCAAAAGACGTAAGGACAACTTATTTAATTTATTTCGGAACAATATAATTTAAAATAAAGAGAATAAAACCCCAAAATTCAAAAAAAATGAAGAAAGTTCACCTTACAAACAAGTATCTAAGAAAACAATTTATGAGGTATATAAAAAAGAGAATTTTGAAGATAAAAACAACCAAATTTGAAAAATAAGTAAGAACACCTTACTATATAATTCAGGAGAAATTACTTTAAACTAATATAAAAGAAAAAAATAACACTGATTAAACCTAATAAAAATCATCAAAACTAAAAAAAAACAAAATAAGTTTATCTGATGTAATATAATAGTGAGAAATGTAATTTAGAATGTAAAAGGAATAATAATGATTGTGCCAGAAGAATATAATTACATGATGTAATGTATAATACTAACCAAAATCTCACAACCAGCTGTATTGGTAATAAAGGAATATGAGCCAAAGAAGATAAGAGAATGAAGAAGCCAAAATGGAACTGTCAAAAGGATCACAAGAAAAGAAAAAAAAACAAATATTTAAGAATTATCTGTAAGAAAGCCAATTAATAAATGTCAATAAAATAGCCAAGTATTGGAGAGGAGAAGTGTATAATAGAAGGAAGAATTAATATGAAGAAATAATATGATCTGAGTTAAAGTACAGTGAATAATCCCTAGAGTATTATTATTATTAATGATTTTATTGAAGGTCACATGATGACTACCTTGCGAGGTTTATTAATGAAGATTGACTGAAGAATATTCCAGCAATCATTTAATTGGGCAGAGATGATGTTCCTCTGATCCCAGAAGGTATGTAACGGACGACGGTAATTGGTTAGCCGATAGAGCACCACCGATTCGATTCCAGTTATAATGTTAGGGAGGTTTAGGAAAATTAAATATTAGAGGGAAAACTCACAAATAAATATAGATGAATAAATAAAACCAGATCCAAAATGTATAATTAATAAAGAATGTCACAAGAATGATTATAGAAATAAGATTTAAACTTGGGAAATAATTGATTTTAAGAAGGAACGAAGAAATAATATTAATACAACGGATAATTCTGAAATATAAAAGTACTATGAATAGGAAACCAATTGGTCAGATACAAGTTGTGCGTTTATTTCTTGCTAAACTTTGTTTATACAAAATAAACTTATTTCGAAGGGGGGTAATAAAAATTGAATGAAACATGGTCAAGGACCATACCCTGAATTAAGGTTGCTCAGTAGTTAATGTATCTGAGAAGTACCTCAAGTCAAAAGAGCAATGACTAATGTTAAATATAAAAAACCAGACCAATGAATAGTTAAATATAATAAAATGCTTGTTTTTATACTGTAACCTGTTGTGATATGTCGTTTTATTGATAATTAATTGAATTTATTCTAAAGATACTGTTCACTGTTTACTGTCGGGCGCCATCTTGTTTTTTATTAATTACAAGAAACATAATACAAAAAAAAACTAGTACTCGGGTTCTTTTCGGCGAACAGGAGATCAGAATTGGTTGTTCAAAATAAAGAAAACTTTATATGGTTTCCCATGATTTAAAGTTTATTAACAATTAGATATTCTCAATTCTCATTCTAAAAAACTCACATGAAAATCAAATTGAAATATAGTATAAACCTTTAATATAAAAAACTTTAGTATAAAAAAAGAATCAAGATATTAAATAGAACTAATTTTTATACACCTAGGAATAGTTTTGCAACGGAAACCAGCACTTCATTATATATATATATATATATATATATATATATATATATATATATATATATAATTAAACAAAAACCCCCACACTCACTCACATACTACCCCCAGATTTTAAGAGCTCATATTTTATAATTTTGAATGGTTGTAATTCTTTGTTTTTAAAACTTCTTCTTTTATTCTCTTTTTAAAAGGTATGAATATAATTGAATATGATATAATTTATTCTCTTATCTGCAATTGCATCCCTAAAAATCAGTCCAGCCACCGTACTTTTTTTTTTTTCATTCATCACTCCGCACATTTCGTACTTTTGCCGTAATTCTCGCCAGATAACTCGAAACTGTCACTTCATGTCTGTTAATTATTAATTTGAATTAAAATCACATTTCTGTTGTACTCGGGCGCGAAAATCACGCACAGCCGGCGAACACACAAAACTTCGCCTAAAACCGGCGAACCGGCGAACGCGGCAGTTGTTTGCGTCCGATGTGTTCAGATGTTATTTGCCGACTGCTTTGTTTGCTGTGAGTGTGACAAAGCTAGGGGCACACTCCACCCACATTCCTTGTTATGTAAGGCGCTGACGTAACGTTCGCCTGATGTCAGTTACATAACTTGTTTTGCTGTTTTGCGTGTCATTTGTTGACCTTGGCACAATTCCAGTTTGTTAAGTCTGTTTGCTTCAATAATTTAAGAATAATCGTCACACATTTACGGTCCCAAGCAGTGCTGCCACTGTCGCTATCATTTCAACCACTGAATTTACCTTTCGTTTATACGTTTTGTCCCAATTATTCGAGAAAAAAATGTTATTTGTTTTATTAAAAGAAAAAAATACAAACTTCTTTATTCCCTCAGGTAGGCCAAAATGCCCCGTTACAATGTTGAGGTACAGAATATTTATGTTATATTTTGAGTATGGTAGAAATGAACTGATGTTGTTTAACAGTAATACTTCATCAATAATTATGTTTATATTTATGTTAAATTTGTCTTTAGACAATCAAGTATAGTTACCAGTGTTAGGCATTATACTAAGTTCTAAGTATTGTCTAAAGTTGAATAATACTGTTGTTTTAATTAATGTTTGTAAACTTGGCCAGGAGGGCGATCAGTGTTTAATGTTTGACAAGTAGTTCTGACAGTTATATTATAAATTAATGAAGGGTTCCAGAACCAGTTAATTAATGTAATAAAGTAACCACCAGTAAATTAAAATTAATGTAATTAACTATTTAACCAATAATTAATTGTACAGTAGGTCAGGTAAAAGAAAATTAAGTTAAAGAACCAAATAATGTTATAACGGTTGTAAGAAAATCTATAGGCCTAAATTCCATATTAGTGAAAGGAAATTAATACCTTTTTAAGAAATCCAGTCCAACGAAACTATGGTAAAACATTTACTGTTTAAGAAGGAAGGTTAGGGGAGAATTTTAGGTAATTTAATATTAATCCAAGCATGGAGTATTTTATTGGAAAAGAGTAGTAATATTCTATAATGCCGGCTCAAGGATATCTAGAAAACGTGGTTGTTAAGGCAACTGAAATGGACATGAGTTGTTGATTTTTGAATCATTCGTTCTGATTGTTACAAGCTATGAGGTTGAGATGGGCCGATACATTTAAAAAATATGAATAATAAATTTGGAAGAAAAATGAATCAAAATTAAAAATCCTCTTTGAAAGATAATTATAACTTAATACTGATGAGTAATAAAATTAAATAACCTTCCAAATTGTAACTGAATACACTTAAAAAGAATTGAAAGCCTCTCACCTCATTCACCAAATAATTCCGCTGGATTCGGTATTAAACCAATTCCTTCTATAAACAGAAGATCAGTTAAGAGAATTAAAGCCTGAACTAACGGAATTATTGAAAATACAAGAAGACCTAGTTTGGCAGAGTTAACCTTCACTGGCAGCAGAAGAAGCTGGGATCCTAATTTCATTTCACCGGGACCGAGAATTATCAAGATCATAGAAGAAGATCAGAAGTCCGAAGAATTCCTGAGAGCTTCCCATTACTCTCCACAATCAATTTTATTAAAGGCAGAAAACTTTTGCTGGATGAAGATGATTTAAACTGAGTCTTGGCAACTGTTTACAGACGTCCACAGCCAGTCGAAGCTTTCGTCGATTCGGTAAAAAAACAACCAATTTTAATTTCACTATATTTAGAGTAAATAATTTTGTTTTGTAATACTTGAGTAACCTTAATTGTGCATTTTACCTGGCCTTACTAATGGTTCCAAGAACATTACGAACCCTGGGATAAGAACTAATTATTATTATTTTTCATTTGTATAAGTCTATGGAGTTGGATTAAATGATAATCGATATATTTCTGTGTGATCGACTTGATTATATTGTTATTTTGGAAATAACGGGTACTGTGAATTAATAGATAAAATAAATAAAGGATCTTGATTGTATGAGAAAATATTTGAAGTTATTGCAGAATAGATACTATAAGTAGTGGTTGTAATAATTTACAATAAAAGGTTTATTCAAACCCGATGAACAACTAACCTATAAGTACGCTTATTACAAGTGGCAGCGCTAAATACTTACAGCTGGTGGAACGTGAGATCGCGGAACTAGCGTGTTTTCAGTGCAAACTTTGAACAGAATTTCCTACCGTCGAGTGACTAGGGTTGACAAGAATATTCATTACATTCAGTTAATACACGATACATATCGTTAATATTACCCAACTACTGAATACTAAGTTAGATCTATATCGTAGTACGATTATAAGTTAAAAAAAACATTATTATAATTATATTTGTCTAATAACATATTTTCAGGAGGTTTCATCGGTCACAACCGAATAGATATACTAATTAATAACACATTACTTAAACCAGGTAACAACATTTTTAATTGTTACAAATTGACGACTCCAACGTGGGGCTGAATTAAGAAGGACTCTTCATTAAGATTTCTTTACAATATTTAAGATTAACGAATGGGTAGATTAGTGTTTTTATTTTAAATTATTTAAATTTGATTTAGTAGTAGACTCTCTTCTTCACTCCTCACGTTGTAATGTAAACATCGATGATTAGTGTTGTTTAGTAAATAATTGAATTAGTAATGTTTAAAGTTAAATTAATGTTTATGTTTGAAAGGATTGTAATCATTGATATCTTGATGTATTCACCTCCCCACTTACCATCCGTGAACGTTTGCAATCTTCTTAATATGTTGCTCTATCTCACTGGAAATACATGAATAACACACAAAATACTTCACCTTGATATTAACACATACACATTAAATAAGATAACAATGACATTCAATCGTTAATTGAATATTCAAATACTGGCCGCTTGAATATTGCCGCCACCTTGAGAAACAATTGCTTCTAAAAATGTAAGTTATTTGTACCTATTTAATAGAAATAAATACTCTCTGTTCACTGGTAATAAATTGAGGTGTTTATTAACATTAATAAAATTCAATGAAATCCCTTTTTTTTTTAAAACAATTACTAAATTTTTAAAACAACAAAGTTAATTAATTTCTGAAAATTCCTCAGCTCAGGGCTAGGGATGAGCATCGCCACAAAACCATCGATGTTTAACATCGATGTTAACATCATAAAGAGTACATCGATGTTAAAAAAGCATCGGTATGAAAACATCGATGTTTTAAGACTGAAAACATCGATGTTTTTATGCCAATGTTGCAATTCAAATAAAAATCTATGCTTTTTACATGTTTGTAATAGTACAAATAATTGGGGATGAATAATAAATAAAAATAATTAAAGAGAAGAATAATATACCCGATACTTTACTCACTTACCTTATCAGAACCAAAAGCCCTTGGGTCACCACCACATTTTGACAGGCGGAATGTGGAAACCTCAACACTGTACCCGAGAAAACAATTTAAATACATCTAACTTCCCCGCATCAGATTTTCCAGGGCCGTTGACGAACACGTTGAGAACAGGTTATGTAAAGGCGAGGTGACATTAAAATAATTTAACTCACATTCATAATTAACTAAATCTGGTCATTATTATTTATTATTATAATGATTATAAAGTGTTTGAACAAACATATATAAAACCACCTCCTTTAACAAAAACAGAAACCTCTTTAAATCTATGTTAGGTTTGTTTACTCCTAGTGAAAGTTTAAATTAGTATTCCCAAAGAGAGATAGGCCTATAAATTCTCTTATTTTCTTTTAAACAGTAAAAGCTTAATAAAATCACAGTGTACAGTACCACTGTTAATACGTTTAGCTTCAATTTATTTATTGTAACAAATTATACAGGTATATGTATAATAAGTATATAATAACAGGTATTCGTAGTTCGTACCTGTTATTTTTTTTTGGAACGGTTACGTTGGTACCTGTAACTTTCGAATGCAGTGTTGCCAGGTCTTCCGAAATTTCGGAAGATCTTCCTATTTTTTGTAATATTCCAGAAAATACGAAATTTGGTGTAAATCTTCCGAATTTTTTCCGACGCGAGTTTCGGTGAGAGTAGGGCACGAAGCTGCGATTCGCGCGATAACGTACCTGAAGTTAACTGCATGCGACGCGGGTCTTTTTCCGCGGCGGGTCATTTTCCTACTCTCGTTTCAGTGCAATGTCGCATTTCTAGAGTTTTGTTTTTCCGTACGATATGACGTCAAATCTAGTGTTTCCTTGCAACCGTAATTATAATTGCTTTCAATAAAAGTTTATAGAGGTCTTGTCCAAAATTATAGTTCATTCCTCCTGTCACAAACAATTATGACCACCTATACACAATGATGTAATAGGCATTTTGCAATATCCACTTATTTTACCATACTGCTTATTCAACAAGAGTGACTAATCCTTATTGTTTAGTCTCAAGCTGACAGAGTCGCACGACATGACTGCACCTGAATAAACAGATACTGTAATGTCTAGACTACACCAGGTCATAATAACGTCAAGTCGCCGTGATAAACATGAAAATATGTCACTTTCCGAACTTAGTGAAAGATATTCAGGAACTTGACACCGAGTGGAGGATGCTGAGAAACACAAAGGTAGACATAGACAGTGAAAATCCAACAGAATTTTGGAATGCCGTGCGTAATGTGAAAAAGGGGGATGGTTCACCAATGTTTCCGAAGCTGTCTACCTTTATGCGGTCACTTCTGTGTTTACCCCATTCATCCACAAGTATTGAGAGAGTATTTTCTACTATAAACCGTACGAAAACTAAAATCAGAAATAGACAGAGCACCCAAACGATCTCCAGACTTCTGCATACCAAAAGAAATACAAAATCTGCAACCTGCTTATGATTTCAAAGTTGACGCGGAGTTTACAAGTTTGGTGAACAACAGTATCTACATGACTGGCGGGGAAGAAGAAAAAGTGGAGGAGGGGGAGGTTTAAAATATAAGACAACGTTGGTGTGTTAAAATTATTTTGTGATAATAATTATGTATACTGTATATATTCTTTTCACTTAAGCTTATTACATTTTCTTGAGATTTGACAAAACAACTTCCGAAATTTTCGGCAATCTTCCGAAATTTTCATGTCAAATCTTCAGAAATAATTTTTTTAGACCTAGCAACACTGTTCGAATACTAGTTTAGTGCACCTCTATAAAGAACAGAATATGAGATAAAAAATAATACAAATAATGTACATGGAAAGACGCGTACAATATATAATTCATTTTAAAAATACCTTTAACGTTGCAATATATCTTTCGGGTGGCATAATTAACGGGTAGATAATTATGAACGATGCCGATTATATTAAAAATTCAAATGTAAACTATTTAAATTATGTTTTAGTGGATGGTTAGTGAGGATCGGTCACTAACCATCCACTAAAACATTCACTGATTGACGGTCACTAAAAATTTAAGGATTGATTTAAATTATGTTCTAACACTATCGCAATTAAAAGAGAAAAACGCTACACCCAGTATGAAAAATAACTAAAAAATCTAAAACTAAATCAGAATGAAAACCAAATACGACTAACGTAAAGAGTAAACCGTTATTTCGTATGTATGTAAGCTAAAGTTAATTTTGAAACTGTTGAAACCTATGTAACGGTCTCCTATAAAATGGGTTTGTTTAGTTTTACCGTATTATTACGTCACTACGTAGCTCATATACATGGTAGTTGTCGTTTACCTAGCGTAGGGAGCAAACTACGTAGACATTAATATCTAAAATAAAAATTTGTTGATTTAAAATAATAATAACATAATATATTATATATAATATAATAATAAAATACATCTAAACTAAATTTAACAATCAACTTAAAAAAAAGTCTTCATTACAAATTAAAAAAAGTGTTCAAAGGAAAACATCGAAACGAAACCATCGATAGTATGAAAACATTGCAACTGAACCATCGATGGTAAAAACATCGAACGTTAACCATCGATGTTTTTGGAACATCGGCTATCGATGCTCATCCCTACTCAGGGCTGGTGACACTGGTACAATGTACAATAATATGGTAATTCAGGTTATGTTTATTTTGGTTATAAGCATTACCAAATTTCATGAATCCTTTGAATGTACATGATGCAGGATACAAAGATGTTTTATTAAAGAACAATATTTATTCATATAGTATGATTAAAAAGACAAAAAAATTAAAAATCGTTAACCTCAATATGATATTAACATTATCGTACTATCATACGGCAGGTGTGCTGCAGTCAGATACTCAAAGCTGTGTACACGTGTTATTAACGTTACACTATAAAATAATATTACTGGTTTAATTATTATTATTATGAACTGGAATTGATAAAAAATAGAACAACTCTTATTATTGAGTCTATTCACAAGAGTATTATTAATGACAGAAGTGACTCTCTGTTGGCAAATAAATACGTGTTGGTTATAGGTTAGTTTACCTATAAATGAGAGTAAGTTAACAAAATAGAATAATTTATATTATTAAAATTTTAATACTATCTTCACAAAAACATTATTTATCGTAATAAGATGTATAATTAACGGCAATGATTGTTCTCGTAAATTAAATTATTATTTATCAAGTACATACTACAGAAATCGTAGTCAAGTAAGCGACTATATTTTGCAAGTATTGTTTGCGGTATAAATTATTATTTCCGCTTCTGTTATTATTTTTCTAACATAAATATTAAAATATTTTAATTAAATACCATTAATAAATCAAACGAGAACTTTTATTCATTGAACCTGATAATAATTCATCGTTCGCCAGTTAACCATGCATAGTATGTTTGCTTGGCTAACGTAGTCTGCTATAATGTTCGTTAACCAACGAATATTATATTATCATTTGATTTTAAAAATTGTTAACGTATAATACTCCCTGCATCTTTCACTTAACATGGCCTTTATTATACACTGGCCATGTTTTTAATAATTCACTTTATCACTCGTAGCACTGTCACGCGATAAAATTGGTGTTCAGTTGAGGTTAGTTATGGTCATATACTCTTATACGCGCACATTTTAAAATATTTTTCTTGAGGACTGTCGCAAGCTCCGCTCGCATCGGTGGCTGGAAGACAATTAGTTCCTCTCATCAAAGCTTCTGCTCTCGTCTGGTAAAATCAGATCATCCTATTGGTGTAGAAGTCGGTACTCTCTACCCCAAATGCCTTTGTTAAATTAAAATTTTAATTTTTAGCGTCTATGCTTTGGGTTCGAGACTCAGCTATGACGCGTTCATTCCCAATCGGAAATGACAGGAAATCTTATAATATTCATAAGTTTCTTATTAATTGTCTGATTGTCATTTGACTAGTCGAATTGTTTTGCGGATACTTGTGTCTTTAATTTAAGTCCAAACAAGTAATAAATCCGTCCATTATCAACTCACTTTACTTTATTCAATATTTATATAGTGGCTCTTAATAAAAAATAAGTTTTTTCCTCTATATTTTGGTGTAATTATATCCTAATGCTTATGATTAAACGTCTAGAGTCCATATCTCTTATAATTTAATACATAATATTAACATATTTGTGATTTAAGCAGAATGCATTAATGGCGTATAAGCCATCCATGTCCAAGCATTTATATTTGCTCACATCACCATTATTCCTTATGCTATTACATCTCTTTGGTACTAGAATGTTAATTGATACTTTTACATATATTGAGCCGCTCATCACCAATGACATGACAACACAATTTTCAACTTTCCGAATTTAACACATTTTACAAGTTTGACTCCCTTAAAAAATTATAAAAAAAACTACAACTTACCTGGATGACCGGCTCACTTGCTCACTTGAACCAGGAGAGGCCTCCTAGTGGAAGAATGGCCACATGCTGGGGAACCATTAGGTAATTGGACCAATGAGGTGACCTCAATTTTCAAATTCCGCAAATAACAAATTTATTGATTCTATAAAATTTTGTTTTCTTACAATAAGAGATTTCATAGTATCCAGGCTGTGAAAGTATTCTCTTAGAAATATATAAAATCTGTAAAATATCTAAAATATTTTACATGGTATTCAAAAATAACCATGACATGCAACAAGCCTCGACAGTACATTTTTAACCTTCACCCAAATAGAATTTCTCTATTTGGAAATAATTATTTGAACATTAATAAATACAAAGAATAAATCCAGAGGTATTCGAAATCCAATACATTTAATAACAATAAGTCTTTTTTTTTCTTTTACAGTCCCCCTCTGGTTGTACTATAAACAATTTTAATAATATAAACAATTTTATAAACCATTTATCGAACAATTTTACCCTACAACAATTATTACAGCCACAACAATTGAAACAATTATATTACACAACAACATGCGCCCTCTGAAATCTCAATCACATGCTAGGAAGAAGAATCATATAATTAGGAAGGTAGAATGTAAACATGAGGTAGGTAATTATGTACTTAGATTCATTTTGTTTTAATTGTCTCCAAGTCACGTTACTAATATTTAGAATTAATATTAGGCAATTACCTGTATTAACTTCCGTCTTGTGACTTCTTTAGTTTTTTCCTTAAAACAACGCGTTTCGAGAATAAATTCTCATCATCAGGTTTTTTAAAAATTATAAAAACATCAAATTCACCCAAAAGGGGTCGTCAACTATTTAAAATACACAAACACAAAAACACCACACATAATTAAACACCGACACAGTCACGGCACAGTCCGATGCGCATCGTCTCGCCGCCAACGACCAACTGTTGCACTTTGTCTTATACGACCGTTATCATTGCCCGCTGACCCATCGATATCGATGGCCGTGTTGTACAGCAGATTCGATCGGAACAAAACTTTGTCATTAAGTAGCTGGTCCGTTTGTAACTTAGAAGCCCTGTATATCTCATGAACGCTGTGGAGGAATATTAGATAACCTTTCAGTAAAAATAGCCACACGTTTTAATGATATGGAAAAGCTTCAGTTTGTTACATTAATGGATACTTCAAAGTTCGTAACGTATTTTGAAAACTTTCCCACGGATGCATTAAGTAACTTAAAGGTGTGCTACCCTAATCTGTTTACTGATTTCCAAAGACTGAAAAACGAATTACAGCTTATTTATGAGGATAAGCAATACAGACAAATGGAAACACTAAATTTTATGGAACTTTTAGCTGTCAACAGGAACATCTTTAAAGAAGCTTACAAACTGTTTTGTTTAATAGTAACTATTCCATCCAAAAGCGTTTCCGTAGAATGAAGTTTTTCTTGTTTAAAAAGAATAAAATCATACCTGCGCAATACAATGACAGAGGACAGACTTACTAACTTATCAAAAATTTCCATAGAAAAGGAACTGTTAAATGAATTAATTAATGTACAACCATTTTATGACGACATTATCGACAAGTTTGCATATTTGAAAGAGAGGAGAATTGACCTTGTGTTCAAGAAATAAAATGCAAACCTGTAAGTACTTACTATTTTTAACTACTTTATTTGTAAATTTTATTAACATACTTTTCTTTTGTCTCTATATGTTATTCATGATTCCAAAACAGGAAGAAACGTATTCACATAAATGATGGGGGGGGGACTGCCACTGGTTCTGCTTCACCAATCCTCGAATCCACGAGCCGCCACTGACAACATATAACTTTCAACATAAACTTAGTACTTAACTATTGTTTTGTACTTCAATTGATTTTAATGATTAGGTTGGGTTATGCACTTTGGCATATTTTTATTCTTTAACGTATATAAGTTTGATATTTATTTTGGGAGAACTGTCACTTTACAATATATAAGTTTAATATTTATTTTGAGGGAACCGTCACGTTACAAGGTGTGTGTGTGTGTGTGAGGGAGAGAGCGAGAGCACATTTCTAATTTCAGTTAATCTTTATTTGTTTATTAAACTCCTTTCCAATTATTTCATATTTTAAAATACTGATTGCATATATACTTGCTCAAAAATCATCAGCAAACAATAGTGTTGTAACTAGTAAAACAATAGTACGGTATTGAATCAATATCTTTCAGTTCAAGCAGCAGTGTGAGGTTTGAAACAAGCAATTTCATTGTATTTGGCATATATTGAAACAGGAATATAATGAACTGAGACTTGAATATATTATAGAAAATTATAATGTTTGGTGAAGATTGTGAAATCAATAACAAAGGAAAACAAAGCTCACATGTTGTTACAGGATAGATGAAAACTATACAAGCAGAAGAAGAGAAGTACACTGTAATTGAGAAGTGTAATATGAGTATACATTTATAAGTATAATACTACTGACTCTGAACATTGTAGCCTTAGGCTAATATATGCTAATGTACCCTCAGGCTACAAGGTAAAAATTTTACATTTTTACCAACAAAAAACTTATTGCTCCAAGTCAGTGGTATTATACTTATAATTAATATATACTTATAATCAATGGACACGTTCATGGACAACAAAATTCATGAATAATGAGAATGAGACAAGAAATTTTTATATGAAAATCAATAGCAGCAGGGAAGGGTTTAAACTAAAGATTAAATATGGGCAGGAAAATGCTGAATTAGCAGAAAGAGGAAGGAATCCTGAAAAGATAGGCAATACACTTTGAAGAGTTACTAAAATCAAGAGAAATTCTAGATAATAATGAAGTAAAAATGGATAAGGAATATGGAAAAGAACAGGACAGTTTGCCAAAATGGAGGAAATATAAGATACAGCTAAGAAATTGAAAAACAGTACGTTATGGATGAAATACTGTACCAGTGAATTGATTAAAGAGAGACTGAGATATATTGAAAACCATATTTTTTGCTAGCAGGTTACAAGATAGTATGTAGGAATAGCCTAGTAGGATGTAGGTTACGTATTTGTAAGAAAGTAGATCAACTTGTTTATGGTAATTACAGAGGAATTATGCTCTCAATGTGACATATAAGATTAGGCTGCTGCAATATCTAGAAAAAGTTATTGGAATGTGCCAAAGTGGATTTTGTAAAGTAAAATCGACAATAGACCAAATATTCATCCTCAGACCGCTGGAAGAAGAAGAAGATCCTGGTTTAACGGAATCTGGAGACCATTATACTTACACAAAATAAATTAGAATACAAATAATTAAATTATAAATAATACAGTAACACAGAGAAACACTTAACTAAACAAACAAAACAGAAATAGGTGCAAGTAGTAACCGGTACACGCTGCTAACATACACCTGGAGAACACCCGGTACACCTGAAGAAAACATACGAAATCATGTCATTGAAGCATTCAAAGGCTTCATTTATTTATAGACAAGTGCATATATGATAGTGTGGATAAAACAGCACTGTATGGGACAATGATAAAATTTAATGTCCCATCACATCTAATAAAGCTAAAGGAGATATTGTCCAATGTAACATGTAAAATTCAGAAAGGTGTGTTACATCAGTTTAGAAACTAAACCTGACTCCACCATGTTTGCTTTCTAACCAGGCTCTGGACAAGCAGTGCATGATTTCCAAATAAATATAAGAGATGTAATTATTAAATATAAGTTTACAATACAAATAAATAAATATTATTACCTTAAGTGTTCATCTACTAGCGTACACAGTTCACACAGATCTGATTACTTTATCAACATAGCAGTAGCGTGGCGTCCATATAACGGCTGTTGCCAGCAGCAACAGTACAGGAAATGAAAAAAAATAAAATTAATTATATCAAAGAGTAAATACTTTAGTTATTGATTAATTTGAAATGTTTATAATATTAGTAAGGAAACTTGAAGAAAACCGTAGTATTGTTTTTGTACCACTGGGCGCTTGCACTGTCATTTTAATGTTGCGTTGCCAGATCAGACATCGTCAACGTTTGACCATGAGCGGTCATTGACCTTGTAATAGTTGTCACTGTACATACTAGTGAAGCAGACACGTTTGTCCACCCGGTGTGTTGCCGCTATATAAACCAGCAAAACACTCAGTTAGCACGTGTACCGGTTACTACTTGCACCTATTTCTGTTTTGTTTATTTAGTTATGTGTTTCTCTGTGTTACTGTATTATTTGTATTCAATTATTTGTATTCTGATTTATTTTGTGTAAGTATAATGAACTCTGGATTCCGTTGAACCAGGATCTTCTTCTTCTTCCAGCAAATTTTTAATTGTGTGATGGAAAATATACCACACTAAAAAATCTGTTGGTCAGCATACATTTATGGAAATGTGTGATATTATTAATAATGGTGGAGTTACTCCTAATATAAAGGCATTAAAATCAAAATAATCTGGTGGTTATGATTGGCATTTTAACACTGCATGATGCACGGGATATTCTTGGCTATGTGGGTGTACTAAGTTGATGAAACTTTTCTGCTCTATTTTGTTTTTAACAGAAAAAAGTGTGTGGAATAGTGATGGTGTTGGTGACATGGATAATCTTAGGACTGTCTGTAATTGACAGTGAGAGTGGAATGCCAAAGTACTAGGTTCTGAAGTTGGTTATTATCATAAATTTGCGACATTTGCTTTTAAATTTTTACTTGAAAAGTTTTCTGCTATATTTCTTAAGTCTAATGTTTTGTTCAATACTTCACAGAAAAATATAATAGATGAAGGCTACTGTAACAAGAAAACCTGTAAACTTTTAAGCTATTCATTATCTTTGCATGATAGTTATGATGAAGTTTGGGAAAAGATTGAAACTTTAAATAAACTGGACAAAGCATCATACACAAAACGGACTTGATGTAACGGGCCTATTTTGGGGCAATAACACAATTTGTATTTTTTTTATGATAATAAATAACATTTTGGTGATAGGGAACAAATTTAGGTAAATTTACGGTTTGGAGCGATCGCGACGGTGGCTGCACTGCTTGAGGCGTTGAATGCAGAATTATTTAATAATATTTTATAAACCAGAGAACAGATTCAATAACCGACAAACTGTGCCAAAGTCAGTTCAAGGACACAACAAAATCTGTCAACAAATTATATAACGGACGATCAGGCGATGGGTTGCGTCAGCGCATTACATAACGAGGTGTGTCACCAGTTTCGTCAGACACTCAGCAAACGAAAGCAGTTTGCTGGCGGAGTGATATAAACTTTAAAAACAATAAGAGTTGGTCGTACAACAACGGCGACTTCACAAATTAGCGCCTGTAGCTCTGCCCCAGTCTCATCTCATCACTCGCAGAGTTACATGTAAAAGTTTCGAAACGTAAGTGCGGGCCCGCAGACAAAATATAAATGTGACGAAAAAATGTAAAAAAAACTAACAGTTTTTCTTTTCAGTACAACAGTTTTATCTTTTTCCGGAAATAATTATTTTTTAAAACTGAACAATGTGTAAAAGTGTGACGCCACCAACTCGACAGAACAGCTAAGTAGCCATGCATCATAGCCATTTTTTTTTTAAATTTGAACAAAGTTTTCGTTTTTCAAAATTAAGTAATGGGGGAAATAAATTTTAATCAAATATAAAAAATCAGAGATCTCTAAAGTAACTTGGTGTGTGTGTTGCGTGTGTACGTGAGAATGTATTTAAATTAAGAAGGCTGGTTTGCGTTTATACTTTGATTTATAAGTATAATGATTTATACTTAATATCTTAATAGGTTAATTATGTTAATTAACTATGTTTCAAATTTTACTTTCATGTGAGCTTTGTTAGAATGAGAATTGTGTAAAAGATGAAGGAGATAAAGAGGTAGTTTGTTTGCGATCTTTTAAAGTTAAATGTTAATAAATCTAAATGTTTGAATATCTAATTGTCAATAAATTTTAAGTCAGGGTAAACCATATAAAGTTCTTTATTTTGGACAACCATTCTGATTTCCTGTTCGCCGAAGAGAACCCAAACATGGTAAGTACGTATATTTTTTCTTTACAGTTGGCAGGAAAGATGGCGCCCGACAATAAACATTGAATACAGTATACAGTTCAATTATATTTATTTAATATCAATTTGTTTAATACTGTACAATTGGCTTCTGGAACAGGGACAATTTTATATAAATACATTCATATAAAATACGGCCTACTTGGGAGAACAGAATGGTTGTTGAGGTAAAATAAATTTTTTTTGCATACGTAAAATAGACGTATAGAATAAGGTTATGTCATGTTTTTATAGTATGGGTAAGTAGAATATATATTTTTTTTTATAAGTATGTGTTACATGTAATAATATTTTACAAAGAAATATATTTAAAAGATCTTAAGAAAATGGCAGATAATAACGAGGTTGCAGTTGAAATGAACGAGTCGGCTAGTGTGGAAGAACCAGGGGTTCATTCAACCCCAGTAAATCAATCAAAAGAATTCAGCCTAACTGAATCAGCTATAGACGACTCGAGTAATCTATCGACTCCAATCTCAACAAAATGTAAACAAGTAGAAAATGATATGATGAGTGTTATATTAAAGCAGTTCGAGAAAATGAACAGTAAATTTGATATTCAAAAGAATAGTTTTGGCAGTCAATTCGATGAATTAAAAAACCAAATTAACGAAATAAAAAGTGATTCTGACGTTAAATTTAATATACAGAATGAGAAGTTCGATGTTCAAAAGAATAGTTTTGACAGTAAGTTCGATGAATTAACAAACCAAATTAAAGAAACTAACGAGCATTTAAACCGAATTGATGACATAATAGAAGATACATTTAATAGATTAGGACAGAGTATTGAGAAGTTAGGTGACAATGTTTTAAGTATGACAAATAGTAATAATGACGAAGTAGTGGAAGATGTAGTATTAAATAGTGATGATATTAATTACAATTCTGAGAGTATAGTGGGGGTAAAGAATAATGGAGAGACAAATGATGAAAATATAATCAAAAATAGTACTAATGAAATTGCAGAATGTAGTGATAATGAAATGTTAATGAGTGTTTATGAAGTAGAAAGAGAGTGGAAAAATAATGTTGTAGTTGAATGGGGGCAGAGGGTAAATTTCCCCATTAAATTTTTTGAACCAAGGTGTTCACAAATGTTGTTGTTTTTGCAGGGTAAGAGACCCATATTAGTAGATGAAGTAAAGAGTATATTGATGTTGTATAATGTTGTACCCTCTGTCTGTAATAATTGTGAGAATGTGATGTGGTATTATGAAGAGAGAGAGTTGTGTATTGAGAGTGAAATAGAACTATATAAGTTAAAAAGAAATTATGATGAATTGAGAGAAAGAGTAGTAGGGGTGAATATAAACTATATAAAGTACCTACCTGTTGGAAGAGAGATAGAGAATTATTTTGGTAATATTTGTATAAATAATAATGACTTATCTGACGTGATAGTAAAGGAATATAAAAATGAGAAAACAATTTACCTGACATTAACAAATAACACTGATGGAGACTGGACAATCCTAACTGATGTTGACAAGATTTATAATGGTATACTGAATGAATTACAGTTGATAGGTTATTATGATAGTAATAATTATAACAACTGGTATGTTGATGAAAATGATGGATGTTATAAATATATTAGGTATTTATATGACGATGGAGGTTGAACTCAAAACATTAGTGAATAAACATTGTTAAATATTATAATTTTGGTAACGACCTTGCAGATTTGGACAGTGAAATGTGAAACAATTGAACAGTTATTGACGTATACTTTGTAAATATAATGTAGGGAATTCATGTGTGTGTATTATGAAAGGTTAGAAAAATAATGTGTATATGTATTAGAAAATGTTGTGTTAATAATAATAATATTATGAATATTTTGCATTCTAATTAAATAATAAAATAATTATGAAGACAATAATTAATGATTTGTAGAATTTTGATAATAATTGAAATATGTTGTGTTTTAATAATCGATTGAGGTAAATAATTTGAGATGTTTAGATATTGTGATTGAATGTTATATGCTTGAATTTTTTTTTATGAATTTACATTATGTGATGAGATTTCAATTTAATAATAATTAATAAATAAATGAAGGTTAAATGGTTTATTTTGTGGAATAACATAATGGTTAAAAATATATGTTAATAATAAATTTGAAAATTTTGAGTAACCTAATTACAGCAAAGGATAAATAATGAAATGATGATAAATAAAAAGGTTAATGAAAAAATTTTAAATAATAATGCTTATAAAGTTTTATATAAATTATTTAAAAGAGAATGGTTTGTTTAATTTTTTTTTGCTAATAATCCAAGTTAATGTCTATTTGTGTATTATGTTATGTAATGTATTATACAAGGTGTGTGGCTGGGAGGTTATCCAGATGGATAACGTATTAGAAATTTGCTATATTTTAATTAATAATGATGATTTGCTACTCAATAATTTTGTTTTGATTTGAAAAATAGATGCACTAAATACTTCCTATAATGTGTTTATTATGTCTTATTGTGTTAATTGCATTTAGTATGTTAGGAATAAGGATTATAAAAATATAATAATATGTTTTCAACGTGTTTATAGATTTTAAATAAAAAATTAAGTAAATTCGTGATAGTTGCAATAAATTTTCAATGGGTTGCAAAAGATAGAAATGGGTGATAGTAATTGTTTGAATAAAATGTTTGAATCAGTCCAAGTTGAATTTTGTGGGACATACAAATCTGTCCAAATTGAAGCCAAAGTTAAAGAAATAGTAGAGATGAAAATAATGCAATGTTGTTTTGAGTTAATGTAATGTTATAGAATTTTGAGAAGTATAAGTGGAGACACAGTAGAAATGGAGAATTTATGTAGAGTTTTGAGTGATATATTGTTGTTTATTTTGTTGATGTTATTTTGTTGTAGTTGTAGTGAGGTAATGAGATTGAGATTTTTTGGGGATGGCAATTTTGTAGTAGGGGGTAGTGTAGTGTGGGAGTCCGCAACATAAGGGTTGGGACGGGATTTGGTATAGATTTAGTGGGAAGGGGTTGCCTTAGGTAGAATCCAGGAACCAGAGAACGGGAATTGAGCTTTTTTGGGGGGGGGGAAACACGTATCCTATGTACAAAGGGTTAGAGAGTATTTTTTTTTTTATATATAGAGAGAAGGTGGCGAATGGAGTTAAAGTAGTGAGTAGTTAGAGGTAGAGAAGGGTTAGTAGAATTTTTGATAGTGGGGTGTCATACTAGTTAAAGATTTTGTAAGGGAGCGTTAGAGTAATAAAAAGGGAAAATTATGGGTAAAATGCCAAGTTGATAAAGTGAATTAGAATGAATAACGTAGAATCACCCAAGTTAATGAAATGGAATAATAAATGAAATGATAAAAAAAAAAAAAAAAAAAAATTGAGAAACGAATAAATAAAAGTTAAATTGAGAATAAAAGGTAATTTTCTGATTTTTTATGCAAACTTAATGATGTAAAATGTGTAAATTTTAAATACAAGATGTTTATAACAATGTGAATTATTAATGTACTATGTTTTCTTATGTTAGGTTAAGTTGTTAGGTATTTTGATATGTTAGAAATAAGTAAGTAAAAACAAAACCAGTGCTTCTTAGCGCAAACCAGCACCGCTAGGGGGAAACAGATCAGTTGGGGATATGTTGTATAAGGCCACTATTTGATATTTTGATTTGTTGTTTCAGTGTTTGGTGATGCTGTGGCGGCGGACCTGAGCTGGCCTGTGCGTCAGAGCAGGGGCGTTGAGTATCTGTCTGACTCTACGGTGTTGGGATCTCGAGAGAGAAGTCCAGTATTGTCATGCAGATGCGGTCACAGTCACCGGACCAAGGGTGAGTTGATTATATTTTTTTGTAAACCATACAGGGGGTTGTGGCGACATATCCTGGCTGATCCCTTTAGCAAGTATGAATGTGTCAATGAGATTTTTTATGCTTCGGCATAAAATATCTCATTGAGGGGGTATTGTAACGGGCCTATTTTGGGGCAATAACACAATTTGTATTTTTTTTATGATAATAAATAACATTTTGGTGATAGGGAACAAATTTAGGTAAATTTACGGTTTGGAGTGATCGCGATGGTGGCTGCACTGCTTGAGGCGTTGAATGCAGAATTATTTAATAATATTTTATAAACCAGAGAACAGATTCAATAACCGACAAACTGTGCCAAAGTCAGTTCAAGGACACAACAAAATCTGTCAACAAATTATATAACGGACGATCAGGCGATGGGTTGCATCAGCGCATTACATAACGAGGTGTGTCACCAGTTTCGTCAGACACTCAGCAAACGAAAGTAGTTTGCTGGCGGAGTGATATAAACTTTAAAAACAACAAGAGTTGGTCGTACAACAACAGCCGCTTCACAAATTAGCACCTGTAGCTCTGCCCCAGTCTCATCTCATCACTCGCGCGAGTTACATGTAAAAGTTTCGAAACGTAAGTGCGGGCCCGCAGACAAAATATAAATGTGACGAAAAAATGTAAAAAATAACTAGCAGTTTTTCTTTTCAATACAACAGTTTTATCTTTTTCCGGAAATAATTATTTTTTAAAACTGAACAATGTGTAAAAGTGTGACGCCACCAACTCGACAGAACAGCTAAGTAGCCATGCATCATAGCCATTTTTTTTTTAAATTTGAACAAAGTTTTCGTTTTTCAAAATTAAGTGATGGGGGAAATAAATTGTAATCAAATATAAAAATGAGAGATCTCTAAAGTAACTTGGTGTGTGTGTTGTGTGTGTACGTGAGAATGTATTTAAATTAAGAAGGCTGGTTTGCGTTTATACTTTGATTTATAAGTATAATGATTTATACTTAATATCTTAATAGGTTAATTATGTTAATTAACTATGTTTCAAATTTTACTTTCATGTGAGCTTTGTTAGAATGAGAATTGTGTAACAGATGAAGGAGATAAAGAGGTAGTTTGTTTGCGATCTTTTAAAGTTAAATGTTAATAAATCTAAATGTTTGAATATCTAATTGTCAATAAATTTTAAGTCAGGGTAAACCATATAAAGTTCTTTATTTTGGACAACCATTCTGATTTCCTGTTCGCCGAAGAGAACCCAAACATGGTAAGTACGTATATTTTTTTTCTTTACAGTTGGCAGTAAAGATGGCGCCTGACAATAAACATTGAGTACAGTATACAGTTCAATTATATTTATTTAATATCAATTTGTTTAATACTGTACATTGAGTAAATGAAATTAGTATTTTTTCTGATGGCAAAGTTTCCTTTGGCTTTTCTTTGAAATAATTAACATTCTGAAAAGCCAAATTACTGTTAAATTTTCAGATATTGATAAAATAGAATCTCTTCCAGTACTAGATTGAAAAAAAATATGGCGATTTTTAAAAAACAATTTCCAAACAAAGCATTTCAAGTGTTATGAAAAAAAACTAAGGTAGAATCTTTAAAATTGCCCATTTGAAAAATGCCCTTTTGTATTGTAACGTATCAAAATAATGGTTACATAGAAATGATATAATATGTCGAATTAAAAATGTACCACGAACATATTTCATCGAACATGAGAATAAATAACAGAAGTATAAAAGCCAAATGTGTATCTATATATGAATAATGTTAACGCAAGCCAACGAAGAAGAAAGAAGAACCATAATAAATGTATCATCAAGTAGAAAGGAGGAAAAGAGAAGATAAAGGATCAATATAATACGTTAGTAATATAGGCCCAATAGATCATAATAGTGAGGGGATATACCAAATATGATCATCATAGTGAATACATGTATTAAATGTTATCATCGTAGTGAGAGGATAAACTAATTTATCATAATAGTGAGACATATATATAAATTAATGCTCATCATAGTAAGTGGACGTGTTAAAAATTATAACTATATTGAATGAACGTGATGAATAGACAAATAAATGTGAATTGTGACAATTAACGACGAATATAATTTAAATAATTGTGTTATCAATATAACATGAGTTATCACAAATAGTGAGGAACCAAAAGATACCTTATAAGTGATAAGAAATTAAAAATGAAGAATAAGTTACCGAGTAACCAGAAGAGGAAGTATGAAGAAGAAGAAGAAATGTACCTTGAGAAATGAAGAATATGTATAACTAGAACAAGACAACAACAGTCCCAAAGTATGGAAGGCACCACGACCAGAAAAGTGACAAAATAAGAATAATGACTACCAGATTAATAGCTATGAAACTATCCATCAAGGAAGTACATAATGAAACCAAGTGTTGAAAACTTAGTAAGTGATCACAGACAATATTAGTGAATACCTTATATGAGTGCAACGATAAATAATATAATGACGCTAGCCCAAAATAAGCACCACAAACAATATGAGTGAAATGTTTATGACAAAGGAAGTGAAAAAGTGTTAACAAATAAAATCAATGATCATCAAGTGAAATACACAAACATTCAGTGTACAAATTGTAATCCAAGATTGTAACACAGACTTACTTAGTAAGACCACCAATTTAATGGAACTGAAAAGAGAAATAATTGCTCAAAAAGACCAATGAAACAAACTATAAAATCCTTGATATGAAATGTGCCTGAATGTCAGAGAAACACAGGACAAAATGTAAATAAATGTTATAGCTAATGTGTAATAACAAAACAATTTGTTGTAAAGAAACAAACCAATGTGTACAAGCCAAGATGCAAACCCACCAAAATCTGTAACATAAATAAGTAAAAATCAAGTATTGTTGTACAAACATATAGTATAAAATGTGTACAAAGTATGTAAAACATGGTAATAAACAATAGTAATAACATGTCATAATGACATGGCAATATTTAAGCAGAATGTTGAACAAAATAAGAAGCATATTGTTGTCAAATCAGTAACACATAACCTCGTCTGAACAGGACCTACAACATAAAATCACACACAATAATTAGATAAAGTAATTACAAGTAATTGTGTCAAACAGAAACCAATTAAGAACAAATGTGTAAGACAGTGAATACCTTATAAGCTGAGGGACATAACTATATAAGTCAAATTATTGATACTAACAATAAACAAATCAGACAGAATCCCCAGTGACTACAGAGTTACACTGAAAACACTAATAAAACTTGTAAAGAGAAAGTAAAGAAGTTTACCAGTAGTGAGAGGAATGTTCAATTCAACTATGAGTATACCTAACAATCATTATATAAGTAATTTAATAACAATAAAATAATAAACCAATTAACTATACCAATAGGACTAGGTCTAGGTGTAAATAACCATCCTACTGCAATTTAGAGAAAGTTCAACTAACAAAAAGTTAGTAAGTACATTAAACAGACAATGTACAATGTCTGTGTACACTTTAATTGCTAATAATACATGTAATATATACTAACAAGAACTAAATAAGAGTGACAAAATAACGAAATCATAGCATGGTGCATTTAAACAATGCTATATGATTAAATAAGACACCATTTGCTGGAGTAAAGTATCAGCAAAGATACAAAAGGATGTTAAGTAACGTTTAAACACCAAAAGTATATAATAGTATAAGACATGATGGTAATACAAGCAAATACAAATGCTAGGACATATATGGCTTGCACGCCATGAATGCATTTTGCTTAAACCCTGAATATATTAATATTTTGTATTAAATAATGGAAGATATGAATTATGAACATTTAATTATAAGTATTAGATTAATATAACACCGAAATATAGTGGTAAAGACTTATTTTTTATTAAGAACCACTATAAGTGTATTGTGTAAAGTGAAGTAAATTGTTATTGGACGGATTTATAACTTGTTTGGACTTAAAAGAAAGACCCAAGTATCCGCAAAACAATGCGACTATTCATTTATCGAACAGACGAATAATAAGAAAATTATACATGTTATAAGATTTTATATCATTTCCGAATCGGAATGAACGCGTCATAGACGAGCCTCCAACCCAAAAACAGACGCTAAAAAATTAAAAGTTTAATATTACAAAGGCGTTTGGGGTAGAGAGTACAGACTTCTCCACCAATGGGACGATCTGATTTTACCAGACGTGAGAAGAAGCTTCAACGAGGAGAGTTAATTGTTTTCCAACATTCACGGTCAGCGGAGCACGCAGCAGTCGTCAAGAAATAGTTCAAATTTGTGCGCGTTTCCTAGTAAACAATTGGAAGCTAACCTCAACTGAGGAACTATCCCTGTACGTGTGACAGTGCAACGAGTGATATTGTGAATTATTTAACATTGCCAGTGTATAATAAGGGCAATGAATAGTGATAATAACAGGGAGTACTATCTATTAACGATATTTAAAAATAAAATGAAATATAATTATCGCCAATCGGTGAAGATTATATCGAACTACGTTAGTCAAGTACGCACCGTACATGACTAACCTAGCGAACGATTGTACATTGACAGGCACAATGAGTAAAAGTTCTCGATTAATTAATTATGTTGTTTAATTGAAATATTTTAATATTTGTTCAAGAAAAAGAATAATTGGAGTCAAATTAATATTAAACGCTGTAAGCAACACATATAAATATAGACGCTTACTTGACTACCATTACAGTTGAATCGAATTAATGATAATATCACTTACGAGAACTATCACTGCCTTTAATTACCAATCTTATTATGCTAATTATGTTTGAATGTAGTATTAAGATTTAAATAATATGAAATGACTTGTTCTAATAACTTACTCTGAACTATAGGTAGAGTTAACCTATAAACAACAAATATTTCCATGTCGACAAAGAGTCATATAGTTAATTAATAATGTTTTTTGAATAGACTCAATAATAAGAATTTTTCTATTTTTATCAAATCCATTTCATTAATAATAATTCAACAAGTAATATTGTTTTAAGGTGTAGCGTTTATGAACACGTGTTACACAGGCTTGAGTAAATAACGACAACACACCTGTTGTACAATAATACGATAGTTTTAATATCGTATTTGAGGTTAACTATTTTTAATTTTTTTGTCTTTTGATTATTCTATACGAACTAATACTGTATTATTCATAATAAACATCTTTGTATCTTGTATCATGACAATTCAAAGAACTCATGAAATTTGGTAATAATAATAACCAAAATTAACTTAACAAGATTTACAATAATATTGTATATTGTATCAGTGTTACCAGCCCTGAGCTGAAGGATTTTCAGAAAATAATTAAAATTTTTTTTGTTTTAAAAATTTAATCATTGTTTTAAAAGGAATTCATTTCAATTTAACTGATGTTAATAAAATCCTAGATATCTTACCTGTGAACAAAGCGTATTTATTTCTTTTAAAATAGGCACAAGTAACTTTCATTTAAGGAGCAATTGTTTCCCAAGGTGGCAGCAATATTTCTAGCGGCCAGTATTTAAATATTTAATCCAAGATTAAATATACCTATCATTTTATTTATTGTCTGTATGTTCATATCAAAGTGAAATATTTTGTGTGTTATGTTATGACTTTACAGTGATATAGACCCTATTGAGAAGATTGAAAACGTTCACCGATGGTAAGTGGGGAGGTAAACACATCAAGAGAACAGCTTTTACAGTCCTTTTAAACAAGCACATAAACATTATTTTACTTATAAATATAATCAAACAACAACACCAATCATCGTTATTTATATTACAAAGTGACGAACCCAACGTAGAATTTGAAAAGTATACCATACTATACAGTAATTATAAATATAAACTCTACTACTATCATTTAAATATATTACAACGTGAGGTATATAGGAGAATACACATCAACACTATCGTTATATTACAGTATATACACGTTTCTGTAAATTTAGAGACAAGTCGATATATAATGTAAATCTATAATTACATGCTAGTAGACTTACTAAAGCATTATAGGACATTATAAAACTGTGCGCCTTGTTACTTACAATTCCTGTTACAAGTGCTTCTGCAAAACAGTCATTTTTCAGCCCTGCGGCGAGTACATACTTACCAGAACAGACTATCTGGACTACCCCTTATTTCAATTGAAAAATTTCTTTTACAAAACCTAAAGAAAATGCTTGCATTTTATGACTCTTCTATAAACTTCTTTCTAGAGAAGATTACCGAATCGAGCTGCAGTACAAGTAGACTACAAATACAGCTCTAAGATAAGGTTCAAATAATTAATTTTTTGCCTATGTGTTAGGCCGAACAGCAACTGGCAAAAGCTGTTATATACCCATGCCACGCCTTTGCAACATAGGATCAAAGTATAGTACAACGTTGTAATGTATTCAAGGAAGCGCCAAAAAAGTAAGGTTGAAGATTAATTCAGAAAAACCAAATATATGCAAACTACTAATAGGTTGGAAATTAATAATTCTAGACAGTCCAACAACTTGACTAGAAAAGGAATGTATAATAGAGAGTAGGGAGATGAATTTATATACCCTGGGACTTCAAGTAATTAACAGTAACAACATCACGTTAAAAATTAGCAAAAGCTTACATTTGTCAAATAGAATATATTGTGATCCGAGAAAGCATCAAAAGTTAGCTACATTTCAAGGGACATTAAATGTGTAATCTACAAAATGTTTGTAAGGTAAGGTTAATCTAAGAGTCAGAAGCATGGACATTAATTAAAAGTAATGAACAATTATTAGGGCAAATAGAGTTGCTAAGCCGGCACCCACATAGTTGGAAGTATTATTTGCTGGGCTGTTAGGCCATTGTTTATAGTTTGTGTTTGACAGACGTTTCCGCCTTACCATCAGAGTCCATCATCAGTGTTGGAAACAATTGGCACTGTGTCCACCAATTCACTGCAGTAATGAGGTAAAGACTATGAATTTTGCCTAAGAAGGCCCACTTATATAAACTTTCATACCATCACAATCTAAGCTGGAAAGCAGCATCAACCAATCAGTATCAAGTGCTATCTGCTTGGCTTGGGAGCACAGGTTTAGGAGGCTCTGAAAGAAGCATGTTAAGACATATCTATAAGACCGCCTGAGGTTCGGGTTTAGTGCAGGCACCACAATATTGAGCACTATTCGGATATTGTAAGATCAACAAAATTAAAAATACTGGTAAATTAGGCACATAGGAAGGACAGAGGAAACAGAGCCAACAAAGCAAATTGGTAATAGGCCCAAAGAAAGACCAAAAATTAATTGAAGGATCAGGTTCAAGAGAACCTGGTAAGGCTGAATGTTAGAAACTGGTAAGGTAGAGGGAAGAATCATACAAATATAGCATGTATGATGTATTTTAGGAAAATCCTAAAATTTCTGACATTTTTTTATATTATTGACATCTTCAGATATATAAATTATATAAATATATAATAGTGATTTTCGGACATTAACTATTAAACGCTGATAAAAAAAACTACATTGTAAGTAACACATGAAGAGCAGGTTTGCTTTTCAGATAACGGTATATAGAAAAATATTATTTTAAGGCATAACCTGTTTTAACATAGAAAATGTTTATAAGGACGTGTCGCACATTTGCAGCCAATCGCTGGTGCGTGATCGAAAATGGGAACCGGTGAGTTTCCATAGAAACTACTTCTTTGTTGTCAATAACATAGTACACATATAAAACTTCGCTTATGAATGCGACTACATTTAACTTATAATCTGTACATTGGTAAATGAAGAATGAATTCATTGATTGGTGAATGGACATAAATATATATATTTTTTAGATTTATTGAAACATTTTCAATGCCCTTCTCTGTGCATTGCATTTGTGCAATGCCTGTAAATTTTTTCTATAACAGCTATAGTTAAGGTATTGTTATGTTTTTTTTTTTTTCTATCAACAGTATTAGGAAAAGTTGCTCTTTTTGTTCAACATCAAATATATGAGTAGGTTTGTAGAAATTGGTCAACACTATTTTTAAATTAACTAAGACTGAAAAAAAGCGCTTTAATCAAAAATGTTGTGATTATAAATTTAAATTTGCCTTCTTTATGTCATAAATTAAATTACAGTGAGAAGATTAGTTTTATTACTGATGTTTAATTTGAAATTACGTTTACCCTCTAAACCATGCTATGCAGATGTCAATGATAAAATAAAAAGATGATACCTACTTTTTTATTAGATGCCTATAATATTAAAACAAAGCTAGCTTAGACATTTAAAACATTTTTTTTGAATATACAGAGTGCATGCATGCTTTAAATGATTATTATGTTTTTGTTACAGGTGGTTACTCTACGTTCAGTACAAGCACAAGTCCACTCTCTAGTCCATGCCCAAGTCCTCGTAACAGTTCACCAGTGCCAAATTATGTAAACGGTAACAGAAAAAATGGTAACATTTATGAAAGTATGATGTTTGATTTACATCTGAATTGTGAACCAGCACTAGTCTGAACTTCTGTGTAGTATTTTTTTTAAATAGCTGGTTAAAAGCTGAAGCTTTTGAACACCCATCTTGTTAACCCTTTTAGTGGTAGCTCCTGATTTCCAGATATACAACTATTAAAGTGCTGACATTCAGAAGAATGTTACATAGCAGGTAATATATAAAACACCAATGATTGACTTTTCAGACCTCTAGGCAAATGTTATTTTAAGGAAGTGTGTAAGCTACAGGTATGTTTTTTATATCAACAGTATTAGGAACACTTTTGTTGAACATTGTGTATAAGATATAATAAATATAATGAGAGAATTTTTACTCTTACCTAAAAATATTTATTTATTTATTATTCAATATTGGTATTTTGCCCTTCAAAGCAGTCTCTACCAGAATTATATTACAATTTTTTATGTAGTGATGTAAAATTAGACAACAATTTATTTTTTAGACAAAAAAATATAAATATAATTATTTCACTTCCGACTCGGAACACAAAGTTTTTTATGGGTAAAAACGTAAAAGTTTTACCCATAAAAAACTTTATGTTCCGAGTCGGTAGTGAAATAATTATATTTAGTTAAGTAACGGACACGTCATGGACAACGAGATCCAAGAAAAAAATATAGTAGGCCGATAAGCACTAACTTACCAAAAAACCAGCCAAAACATGTGATCCTTATCTTTTAATGCCTTGACATACTTTTGTAGGAACACTTCATTCTAAATGATTTAGTCACAAAATAAATATGTAAAACATAAAACAAAACTATGAAAAACACAGAATTATTACTGAAAATGCACAAAAGATTTATTACATAAAATAAAAAGTACACAAAATTATGCTAATTAAAAATATGGAATATTCTGTCACCATGTATGCTTGGTAAAACAATTTTTCCTTGATCATTTGTTAACATTAAAGGCTACAGGGAACATTTGTTTACAAACAGAGTCTATATTTATTGATTCCAGTAAACATACGGTATATTTATCAAATAAATCAACATTTATAAAAGTGATAACCATAATCAAAGTTATGATTACAACAAATGATTTATAAATAACACATTTCCATAATTTTAAAAGGTCAGGATTTCAGGTAATAATATTAACTGAATGATAACATTATTCTTGATCAGATAAGTGTGTTCCAGGACATTTTTCATAAACTAATTTCTCTAATAGGTACTATTTCCTAATAACGTTTTTATTAATCTGTTTTCCTAATTTATTTTCCTAATAATGTTTGTATTAACAGAAACATAGTAAATTGTAAATAACACAAACATAGTACATAATTTATTATGTTAGTAGTAAATTATTGTGTTATCAACAGTTAACACTTTTGCATTATCATCAAAAAAATGTTTAAAACATTTTTTTAATGGAACAATCAAAAATTGTTAGTAAAAAATTAATTTCTGGTGGTTTTATTTTACTGTTGAGCCAGACCACCTACTGGGACAAAAAGGCACTGGGAATCTGTAAGAGTTAAGATAAAAAGAATCTAACCTTCACATTAGTCGAATTACTCTTCATATTGATCAAGATATCCTAAATATTAAAACTTCAGAATATTTGCTTTCAAGCTGTGAGGAAGTTGAAGTACAAGTTCTCAGATATATACAGAAAGAACCACTAAAGAACACCCTGAGTAGAAACTTTCTCAAATACTTTGGAATTAAGTTTGGAAAAAATGTTAAGGCAGGTCCAAAACAATGGATTCCTTCTGAAAAAAGTGGAATATTTGAAAGAATTATAATAAGTGGTCTCTACTCTGTTATATATAAAAATATTTAGTAAATGAAAAATAAGAACTGAATAAATGTAACCAGTTTTTAAACACAAATCACTCTGAAATCTTAAATAAACAGTGATTGACTTTCAATAATTATAGTTAATGTATATAAGCAAATAATTTCAGTTTAAGTTTAATTATTTTCAACTAAATTTAAAACTTTTAAAATTATAATTTGGGTTTTCAGTAAGTTTATCTTTATTAACAGATTTAACCATCATAATACAATTCTTGAAAAGATCTAGTCATTTGTTCAGTATTTATTTAATATAATATCTATAGTATCCTTGACAATATATATACACAATGTATTTATTTTATTTAGTAATTCATTTTACTGTTACACTTAAAATTATTATTTTTATTCATAACATAGATCAGTCAATTTAGTATTTTCAGCAAGGTAAGAAAATAGGAGTTTCAACTACAGAAAAAAAAGTACATGATGTTATTTGAAAAGCTTTATTAAGCTGTATCTCTAACCAAACACTCTAATGAAAGTAATTTTTCTTGAGTTGACATTAATTCAGAATGTTTCATGAAGCACTGCGTGAAATAAATATTATTACAAAAGACATAAGTACAAATCATCTTAAGAACCAAAAATTTGTTTTCTACAATATTTTAGATTCAAATGGTGTTCTTGGTGACAAAGCAGACTGTAAAGCTCCTGGGTTTGAACGACAGACTCGTAATTTCCTGGATTATCAACGACTGAGAGTACAAGCAGCTCAAGGTAAGTGACAGATATATAATATCACTTGTATTTATTTGTAATTTTTTTTATTCATTTCTACATTAAGACACTGAATCAGAATAAGAATTGCTTTCTGTGAAACAAACATCGCAAGTTATGGTCTTAAGTTACATTCTGCCACAATGGTATAAATGTGTAGCAATACCTGCAAGCAACTTGCAAATGCTGTAGTTGATTTCAAAATATAATTGAAATTAGAATAGAAAGGAAATGTACTGTATATGACTGGGACTTGACTGATGGTGAGGCATGTGTCGAAAACCAGGGGAAGTGCTACATGACCTCTGTCTTTATGCATTACCTTAGGTTTTTTATACAAATTTGTAGCAAAAAACATTTAATTAATGGAAACAAAAACTTTAGGTTTATTATATAATATTCATTATATTGTAAAGGTACTCCTTTCTACCCTTTTTCATTAATAATACACTCATCATAAAACAATACTTACCGCTGCCAGAATTTCACTTACCGTCATGGTCCCCGTAAAACTTACCTTTTGAAACTGCCAAGGTCGCCAACATGTTTTTATTAGATATACATGTAAACTTTACACTCTTGCCCTTATAAAATCCCGCTATCTGACTACCCTTATATATCAGAAGAATCCCAATTACGTTAAACGAGTTGTCAGCACAGAAAACTAGGAAATGGTTTACGGCGAAATAACTACACTAACACATGTTTATAGAAGAATGAACCTTTTAATTACTCTTTTTATTTTAATTAAATACTCTATCATTGATTATTACGTTTTCTTTATATTTAAAATGTTTACTAATTTTAGTCCAATAATTTTGTATAGACTACGACTACTACAGCTTTCTAGTTGAGCCAGTACTTTTAATAACCCGTACACACACTCACTCAATTTACATTTCTTTTTTTAAACTTCCTATTTAATTAATGAGCTCTTTATTAATTATAATGTTTTGGCCAAATGAAACTGTCTTTACACTTGTTACCTATTTGCGTAATATCCAAATGTTGTACACTATATTGTCCGGAACTGTTTTCACTAGTCACTCTCCACTCCGAACACAGTTTATTATTACCTTACGTCATTTTATATTACTTGGTAGGCCTACTTTTGTATTTTTCGGCCTACCAAGAACTCGTCCGAGGCTACCGTTTTTGTTCTGGTAACTGTCTGCTGATTGTCTGGCCGCTCAGCCGTGCGTTGCAATGGAACTGGCGTTAGTTCGCTAAAGCTGAACATACAGAGCTGGTCACGTGATCTTGAGTCTGCTCTACCATTGGTGTTGTTAAAAGAGCGCTATAACTTAGGCATAGGATTTAGCAATATTTTGCCGCCTGGCACAATGTGCAGTTACATTACTCTCTTTCGTAATTCACGCCTGATGTGAAGTTAGGTGTTATTTCACAATCGGTCTACGTTGCTTGAGTACGGAGACAAAACATAGCCGTTTTGTTCTGTAATAAACACAGCCTATCTGGTTGACTAACTCGGGGTTCTACAAGGGTGAACAATGACTGTATAGAAAATATAATTTTAAAATGTTATCTTGGCCCTACAATCTCGTACCGTTACAATACCCCCCAATAAGAGATTGAAGGCCGGAGCATTCAAACTCTTATTGCCTAAACCCTAAGAGGGTCAGTGAGGATATGGCGCCGCAACCCCCCTGAACACTCTACTAAATCATGGGTTCATACCCCCTAGTCTGGCGACTGCGACAGCACCCATCCGATCTTACTGGACTTCTCTGTTCGAGATCCCAACACCAAAAAATCGAACAGATACCCAACTCAGTATCGCCTGACTTTATAACATGGAATTAAAAAATTGACAAACGGCCTGCCATCACTCCAAGAATAAGATTTCTCATTGGGGGGGTATTGTAATGGGTCGAATTAGAAGGTTTTTTATTTTATTGATTTTGGTCTTGATTTTATAAAGATTTTAAATTCACTTCATGTATGTAAGCCACCCCAGTTTAATTTTATATTAATACAAATCATCCATGCAACCACTTTCAAATTGCCAGACTTCACCTGTAAGGAGCCTCCAGTACAGCAATGCATATTGTTAGCCAAAACAATTGCCAGACGCATTGCGTAACCGCCTAGCAGCAGCCTTGTGACACAGTCTACAGTTGGCAGTTTGGTATCAGAGAGCAAGCAGCACCAGACAATACAGTTGTGAATTTAAAACAGTGGCCTCGGGTTTACAAGATAGGCCGTTAAAACAAATTCGGGCTATCTTAGAACATGTGAAAACAGTCATTAAAAGTATTAACATTGTACAAACAAAAAGTTTGCCGCCTAGTCGACTAATTACCATGGCCGCAGCTGGCTAAATACAACCGGCTAGCGGGCCGAAATTCTATCCGACCGTAACAGCATGCCTAAAGAACTAAAATATAAATCAAAAGTAAAGTGATATACCAGTGATTCAGTGTAACTTTCAAAAATCAATGAAACAATAACATTTTTTTTCGGGAAAGACATCGTGTGTGTGTGACGCGCCATGAGGTTGCAGGAGACGCCATGGTAACTGTAATTGTATCTAACCCAAAATTGTTGTGATCATGTATAAAAGGGGGTTTTGAAGTAATTACATATATAAAGAGGGGTTTCGTATGAATGAGTGGATGGGCAATCTGGGTCGCACTTTAATAGATTTCTAAATATATTAGAATAAGAAAATGGTTAGGTAAAATGTGTATGTAGTATCTGTGGTATACCGTATCTGTCTTTTAAAAGGAGAAAAAGGAGCTGTAATATGTGAATTGAGGTAGAAGGAGGAGTAAGTGTGTGTTTTAAAATAAAATAACCAATGCAATTAAATTAGATTTGTTTCAAATGAAAAGCGAGTCGAGTATGTTAATCAGATAACCTGAAGGTCATATTTGTATTTCGCAGTTTCTTGCAACGGACCTTGGCGTAAGAGGTGAGTTTAAACATGAATAAAAGTTTAATAATTAAATGTATTAAAAGAAAATAGTACAATTACACTGCGAACAGAGACTCGATTTGTAAAATAATTATAAATCGGCACCTAAAAGCGAATACAAGTATGGTTGAAGGTTGAATAACGATACGGAAAAAATGACGTAAAGTACGCAAGATAATGAGGTAAGATTAGAGTAAATATAAGATGTTGTAGAAATAAGTCTAAGAGCAGTATATGTAAATTAAGAAAAGTAGTAAATTGACAATATAAAAATGGCAGACGATAATGAAGTCAACTTGTGTGACAGTCTAAGAGAAAAAGAGTTGTCAATAAATGACATATTTAACCTGATACAAACCATGTCTGAAAACATGGTAAAAAATAGTCATTTCAATAACAAATTAGATGAACAAAAAAACGAAATGCTCAATAAATTTGATGTAAAGTTAGATGAACAGAAAACGAAATTCAAGAATTTAAAAGTAGTGTAAATGAGAAATTCGAAGAACAGAATATTCAGTTTCAGCAGAGTATTAGCGTAAAATTTGATGAACTCAAAACTGAAATTAATAAAGTACAAATCAATTGTGAGAGTAACTTTATCAAATTGACAAATGAATTAAAAGAAACGTTGAGTCACTCATTGAATAGTAGGAATAATAAAATTGACAAAATAGAGAGTAATGTGGTGGAAAAATTTAATAAACAAAGACAAAAGGTAACTGAAAATTTTGAATGTAAGACAGATAACAATTATAATGATATGGGTAAAAACGTAGTAGTAGAGAGTAAGATAAGTGATAACAATAATGTTGAAAATAATGAGAATAATAATATTGAGTTTGAAGAATTAGTATCGGAGATGGATACGGTAAAAATAAAGAATGAGAGTACTGATGAGTTGGTGGAATGTAGTGATAATGAAATGTTAATGTGTATTGATGAAGTAGAGAGAGAGCGAAAAAATAATGTTGTGGTCGAGTGGGGACAGAGGGCAAATTTTCCCCTTATTGTTTATAATGTTTATGATGAATATTTAATGAATCCACAAATGTTGTTTTTGAAGGGCAAGAGACCCGTATTAGTAGAAGAGTTGAGTTGTTTATTGATGTTGTATAATGTTGTACCCTCTGTCTGTAATAATGATGTTGAAAGTATGATTTGGTATTGTGATGAGAGAGATATAAGTGGAGAATGGTATATTAATAAAGTAACAGAATTGTATAATTTGAGTAGAAAGTATGAAGAATGGAATGAAAGTTTAAAAGTATACTTGAATAATAATGACTATAATGATTTGACCAAAATAATTAACCCGATAATGAGTGAATTTACCGATGGAGATGTAACAAAAATGCCTAATGTTGACCAGTTTAATGAGTATTTGAGTAAGATGAATGAATTTCGTTTGTATGGCTACAACACACCAAACAGTCATTTGTGTGGTAATAAAATTGAAAAATGTTACATAACACCAAGACTTATCTGGGACGATGGAGGATAAACTATTAAAACAATAAAAGACAGTTTGTAAACATTATGTTTATTGGTTCAGACCTCGCAACCTTGGACAATGAAGTGTGATACAACTGAATAATTATTGCTGAAGAATTGTAAATACAGGTGTAGTGTCATTAATTGTATGTATTATAAAATGTTAGATAAACAATGTATGTATGTAGCAGAAATTGTTGTGATGATGATAATAATAATATTAATATTTTGCAGCTTAAAGAAATAACAAAAATAATTTGAAAGAAGATAACTAATGAGTTGTAATTATTGTACTTAGTGAAAGTAATAACTTGACAATGACTAATACAGAAGCTCAGGTACGAATACAAGGACACAAAACAGAAGGATTGGTAATCAATCGAGGGTTAAAACAGGGAGATGGGCTGGCCCCGACCTTGTTTAATCTAGCTTTAGAATATGTGATCAGAAAACTGTCAGTAGGAAGAAACAACGTACTGACAAACAAATCGGTCCAATTAGTAGCCTATGCGGACAACATCAATATAATGTGTAGGACAAAAAATGCAGCAGAGGAAACGTATTCTGAACTCAAAGAAAATGCTAGCAATATAGGCCTCAAAATCAACATAGATAAAACAAAAATATTAGTGCAGACTAGAAGACAAAGAAACTACGGAACAATCGACAATATCGAAAAGGTGGACAACTTTAAATACTTGGGAACCATATTAGAAAAAAACGGCACAGAAGAAGCCGAAATCCGAAACCGGATAGTCCAAGCCAATAAAGCGTATTTCGCCACATCAAGTATCTTCAGATCCAAAGACATCCACAGAAACACGAAACTAAGGATATACAAATCAATAATAAGACCCATCCTAACATATGGTTGCGAAACGTGTATCCTGAACTCCAAGGCAGCAAACACTCTCGATACCTTTGAAAGAAAAATATTACGAAGAATCCTGGGACCAGTTAATGACGTACATGGCTGGAGAATAAGATATAACTATGAATTGTATCAAATGTATAAAGAACCACCGTTAACACGGTACATAAAACTACAGCGTCTAAGGTGGGCTGGTCATGTAGCCAGGATGGGAGAAGAAAGGATACCACAAAAACTATTGTATACCAGAATCCATGGAAAAAGACCAGTGGGAAGACCAAGGAGAAGATGGGAGGATGCGGTGGATGAGGATGCAAGAGAGATATTAAAAGTGCGTTCCTGGAGGAGGATGGCTGCTGACAGAGGAGAATGGGGGGGAAAATTGAAGGAGGCCAGGGCCCAACAAGGGCTGTAGTGCCATAGAAAGAAGAAGAAGAAAGAAGTGAAAGTAATAAAAAATGTTGTTTTCAATAATTGATCTAATTAAAATAATTTGAAATGTTTAAATATTTAGTTTGACTTAAACGTTATATGTTTTATGAGATTTGATATTAACAAATAAATGTTAAATTATTTGGTATGAAGTAATAGAGTTGTTAAATGTTTCAGAGGTTACACGGAGATATTGGTGTGTGTGTGGTGTGTATATTGTGTTCAGGTCAATATGTGGATAATGTACTGTAAGTATAAAGTTTATAATACCAATAAGATAGAATAAAATGCTTACAGGTGTGAAAAGAGTGTAATAATAATAATAATGAATTGAGACAATGGTATTAAATAGAAACTGTAATCAAAAAGTAATAATAACTGAAAGGTGAATTAAAGTATATTTGGTTTGAACTGTAATAAATTGACTTTGATAAATAGGTTAACAAAAAGATTTATAGAAAGGAAAATTTTGCAGGAAGTATATATGTCAGTATATGATGTAACCAGGTGTTTAGACTATGTGAGTGTTGAGACCGAGAGTGTTTATGAAAACAAGCCTGGCACACAAGTGTTTATATAAACGGGTAGGTTGTGTGACCAATGTCTACAGCCAGATGTGTTGAAGCTGATAACTGTTGTAGCTTGATGAATCAGTATCTTGAGCAAAACCCTATTGTGACATAAAAGAATTAAAGTAAATTTTTTTGATAAAATAATAATGAGGTAATTGTTGTAACTTAGAGTTTGAGAAATTAAATACAATCAAATTAATTTGATAATTAAATAATTGAAAAGATGATTTTAATAATAAATTTAAATTTATTCTGATTCAAACTTCAAATGTAATTGTAAAACAAATGAAATATGTACTTTACTTAAATGGGAAACTGAAGGAAATTTTGGGCAAATGCTGTAAAAGGGATTTAAAAGGGGGTAAAAAATATATATATATATTTGTATATACTTTTGTGCCTGCCATTAAATTGATGTTCTGCATTTTGGTGGTATTATTGTTTATGTGTATTAATAGTGTTATGGAATTATATTGTTTACGATATATGCATAATCAAACGTTAGGATAAGGCAGTTCATATTTTAATTAAATATTCAATTTATTTGTTTTTTTTTAGTAATAATAAAGAGATTTAGTCCATTCAGATAAGAGATTTTGTTTTGTTTTGATACAATCTGATTTTGACTTAAATTTTAAATGATGAGTTTGTGTAGAAAACATTATAGGGGTAGGTATGCCCCCAGTATTTGCCAAAGGCGACCCAGTTTGCATGTAAGGGGGAACATATCGGTTGAGGATCTGGCATGATATAAGCCAGGGATTTGGATTTTTGGGGAAACATGATAGAAGGCGAGGTGCACGGTGGTGCGTGTCTGTTCGATTTTTCGGTGTTGGGATCTCTTACGGAGAAGTCCAGTGATCTCGTTCAGATGCGTCCACAGCCGCCAAGCCAGGGGGGTCGTTTACCCATGATGTACAAAAACAAATGGGGGGTTGTTGGCACCATATCCTCACCGGTCCTCTTAGGGGTTTAGCAATGAGAATTCTTCTGTTTTGACAGAAGACTTCTCATTGGGGGGGTATTGTAAAGGGTCAAATTAGAAGGTTTTTTTATTTTTTATTAATCTTGGTTTTGATTTTGTTAAAAGTGTACAATTCACTTCATATATGGGAGCTACCACAGTTTAATTTTATATTAATATAGATCACCCATTCAATCACTTTTAAATTGCCAGACTTCACCTGTAAGGAGCCTCCAGTTAATGTGTAATGCACATTGTTAGCCAAAACAATTGCCAGACGCATTGCGTAACCACCCAGCAGCAGCCTTGTGACACAGTCTCCAGTCTGCAGTTTGCCAGCAGAGAGTGAACAGATAGCCAGCAGCAGCATAAAGTGCTGGAAACAGTAAAACTGTGGCCTCGGGAGTGTAAGATAGGCCGTAATAATTAGCCGGCCTATCTATTCAAGTCGGAAAGTAACATCCTAACCTGCCGGACGCGAATAGTAGTGCGTCCGCCGACTGGATACAAAGTTTCATCATATATAGCAAAATGTGAATCAGCAGTGGTGTTGTGGTGAGACGGCAGCGGCCGTTTGAATATAACGGGTGCGTAAAAAACCATGTGCACATAACAGTTCAATTACATCATGTAAAGAGTGGTAACCAAGATATAAAATTGCAAAACAGAGTTAGTGAAGTGAGCGGGCCAAAATCAAGCGAACAATACACTTTCGGGTATTTATTAATAAAGATTAATAAACATACGAGTCACGTGGCAATGAAAGCAGTGAGCCGTCAGGTAACCAGTAACCGTATTTTCAACAAATTTTTATAAAGGGTTTTTTGTGCAAACATGTAATTAAATAATAGTAGTTGGTTTTGTAAAGGTGTGAATGTGAGAGTAAATAGCAGATTGGGGCTGTCTAATTAAGGTAAGGTGTTTATTGTAATTCTGTAAGTATAAGTGTAATACCATCATGTAACTATCAGTAAGGATTTTATGCGTTCTCAATTATTTGAGCCAAGAGGCCAAATAAATAACCAATTTAATACTTGAAGGATATTCTAAAGTAAAAAATAAAATTTTAATTAATTTCTCTTTAAAAATGCGTTGCGTAAGTTTTTACGATAACCTATAATCATATTTGCATTTTTATGTTCGTGGTGCGGACCCTGGCGGAAGGCGAAACAGGTAGGTGGAAAATAAAATAAAATTTTGAGTACTTGAATGTGAATAGAACTTCACATTTGGCGCCCAAACAGGAACCTACCCCGTTATTCTCGGGGTTCTACAAGGGTGAACAATGACTGTATAGAAAATATAATTTTAAAATGTTATCTTGGCCCTACAATCTCGTACCGTTACAATATGTACATTTGAAGTTGCATGGATACCCATATTGTGTAAAGATGTTATTGTTTGTAGTGTAGCTGATAATCTTTCAACTTTCACTTATGAAATTGTCAATTACATATAACGTTATCAAAACATGTTTCTGGCATGAACAGTTTCATTCAACTTCAGTTCCCATTATGGCAAATGAATGGACTAGTTTAATCTTAGCAGTGATGGTAAATGAATGGACTAGTGTGTCTTACCAGTGAAGGCTGCAGAGTGGCTGCTTCGACTGCTATTAAATGACACAGTGCTTCACAGTCTTACAGTTATAAATCTAAATAAAATTCCTGGATTTTGTTGTGCATGACATGTCCATTGTTATTAATTTACTATATATAGCACTACCAACTTCATCAGCTCTAATGGAGCAAGAACTAGTTTATCCCATCAGGTAAAAATTTATCATTTTTATCAATAATAATTTACGATCTAAGTTGGTAGTGCTATATATATTTTACTAAATAAAATATTTGTTATTATGTTATTTAAGTACATTAAAAAAACATAATACTGAGAAGTTTGAAAATTACATAATTTATACAATTTTTCACATTAAATAACAGTGTTCAAAGCTGTAAACAAATATAACAATTACTAACTGTAAATTCAGCATGTCAATGTGCAATAAAATTCAAGAGGATTTTTCCACTCTTTGTAACAGTCTTCTACAAAAGAGCAATATATATTAATTAATTATAGATCCTACAGTTCCTAATTGTACTATTTCTATAATTTTATGAGAATTAATATTTACGTATGAACAAATTGATAAGTTTAAAATTCTGGACAAGTTACAATTTTCTTTACTTCTGTATTCATGTGTTATCACGTTTACATCTCTGTAAGTTTACAGAATAACTGAAATTGAATGCTTTTGTTGTGTTACAGCTGTACAGAACCAACCGCTTCCAACTCGTCTCCGCATTCCTACATCAACTTGGTCAGGATATGGCTTTAGTCAGTCCAGCCCAAGTTCCATCCTGAAGGAACAGAAACTTAAGGACGGCCTTCCTTCACAGGTTATACTGTCTTCCATAAGGCTATTAATTATTCCAATAGCACTATATTATGTTAATCTTGTTAAGCTATTTATTCAAAAGCTGCTTGCTTGATTTCATTAAGCTTTCTGGTATAAGTGGTATTAACTGTACAAAAGTCTACAAATAACATGTATAATGCCCAAGCTATGTTTGGAATTGCTATATCTACAATATGGACGAAATCTGTAAGCAGGTCGAGTTCCCATGCACATATCCCTTCCACATACACCCCTTATATCCTGTACAGTTTTATTAGAAGTATACTATTGTAATGAAATTAGTTTAAAGGTAGTTGGCACCTTGAGGAAGAGGAAGATACAAACCATCTGCAACCTCCCATTTGTCCTCCTATTTACCGTCCTTAATATAGTGATATCTATAACAGAGAAAGGCTTATTATTAAAGCCTCATATCCTCCAGGATCCATCTTCAGTTTGCCAATGCTCAAAGATTCTAAGCTGTTGTTCATCTGCATTAGTTAATATCCACCGCTCGCATCCATATATCACTGTCAGTCGTATAAGACTTCTTAGTTGTTTGCGCAGTATCCTGGATTTGAGCAAGTTCTTGTAGGAGTAATAACACCTATTTCCACTTACAATATGGGACTTCACTTCATTACTATAAGTAGGGCCATACCTAGGGGTTGGTGAGTAATACCCCTACCAGGGGCGGCAGCTGAGGGTGCAGTAAATTGGGCTTGTAACAAAAAATTTGTTTAAATCATTGGCCTGTAGAGTAAAGCTGTCTCATGAAGACTAATCCTCATTCCTTTTCCAAATTACAAAAACTGTAATATTAAAAATAATTTGACCATTTTAATGATATACTTATACCTTATTAATGATATAGTGGGTTTTATAAAGCATTTCAAAATGGAATGAGGTTTTGATAACAACAGATTATACCAAAAAATTCTTGCAAGCACAAGACATTTCACATGATTTGACTGCTAACTTAATGGAAAGTTTGTCTAAACACATACAATCATTTTGTGATGAAGGTATTTGGTCACATGTGTAAAGCCAAATTTGTTCATGATGAAATTGGCACAGTAAGTAGTTTTCTACAAAAGGGTCAGAAAAGAAAAAGGGCATCAGAACTAGCAAGCAATAAGGGACATGTGGTTTAACTGAAAATTCTTTTCAACAAGAATGTTTCAGTGTATATGACGGGCTTATGACTGAGATGAAAAGGTGATCACAAATATATAACATTTAATTGAAATCCAGTTTCTTGTCAGGCATAGTTCTGTGCCACATCTAGAAAAGTGTGCAGCAGATATCAGGATGATGTACAGCTGGGACATTAATAGAGTTGAACTGCTGAATGAAATTGGCAGCTTCAAATTTCAGGCTACGGAGCTTGTAAAGTACTGTCTCAGTTTTGCATTTTAACCTTTTACATTGCATCAAACAGTGTGGTCTAAGGGATGCCTATTGAAACATTGAAATAGCCTTGAGAATATTTCTTACCATGCCTTATGGTTTTTGGAGCACTTAATTGTTTTTGATTTCTGCATATCTGAAGTCTCTGACTAAGGTTTGTGTAGTATGGTCTACAAATATCTGTCAATTCCATTAAGTCTCATTTCAAAGTATCTTCAAAATACTCTTTCATTTCTGCATAATTTATTTTCTTCCTATTAATATATTTCTTTGATTGTCTTTACAAGCATTTATCTTAGGTCAGAAATTATTTGTTCTTTCTTTTAATTTTTCATAGAATTTCTACTCTTATTTCTGTTTTATTTTTCTGTCATTTCATCAATTTTCTTTTTTAGCACTTGTCTTTTATTTTTTCTACATGTTCTGTCTGCAATCATTCTTTTTTCATTGTAATTATGTAATAATTTCTATTAACTCTAGTCTTCTGTTGTAGGCAGTGGCGGCTCGTCAGGTGATGCAGGTGAAGCGCTGCTTCACCTAAAATAACTGGTTCAGTGTGTTTCTTTTTACACAAAATTATTTTCAATTTTGTGTTTAAAAATATTTTTTTAAATTAAATTTCGTCTGTATAATAATTAAAATAACATTTACACGCGATGGAAATAGGTTACAGAAGCTGGACATCGCTGCGATCGTAAGCCTACTGGTGGCGGAAAGCGCTGAGACCGTAGAAGCAGCTTTCTGCAACTTGTATACTGCATCAGTTAATACGTCACTAACAATGCTTGGTTTATGACGGTTGCCATGACAACGTATAGCCGTACTCAGCGTTCCCCCACCCACATGAAGCAGTGTCGTTGTGTTGTTTCTCAGTTGTGTACGTATACAGTGCTTTACCTATCCAGCGCGTTTGTTTTGTTCATTGTATTTGATCGTGTGTGAAGTTTTTACAGAATGATTCCTTCATATGACCCAGTATGTGTTTTATTAGAAACACCATTTTCAAGATGGAATAATGATGATAAGAAGAACTTTTAAGCTGTTAAAAACCTATGCCTATATTGAAAGTAAATAAAGTTGCAAAAATAAAGGGCAAGGTGTACAATCGCAACTTTAAACAAAATTGGTATTCAACGTTCGAGTGGTTGTGTGGCAGTTATTATTTAAATAAACTTTTTTGTATGCCCTGCTTAATTATTAGTGTTAAATCAAGTGCGTGGAATAAGAACGGCTTTGATGATTTCGGTAATGTTACTCGTGCTCTTTCCAAACATGAAGGTTCTTCTGAGCACATGCTTTGTGCATTGAGTTTTTCAAAACTAAAGAAAAATTTAAGTACTATCGAGGATGCTTTGAAGGAAAATTCTAGGTTGTATATTAAACACTTCAATGACAACGTTCGGCTTAACAGACATTTCATGCATCTTCCTATTCGTGCAGTTCTTTACTTGGGTAAACAAGAATTAGCATTTCGCGGTCACCACGAAGAGTTATCATCTATTAATCGCGGAAATTTTAAAGAACTGCTAGAAACCTTCGTATCGATAAGCCCTGTAAATATTCAAGAACACTATAAAAAAATCTTACCCGTCTTTGCCGGCAATTCTAAGACTATTCGGAATGAAATAATTGACTGCATTTCACAATATATTGATGAGCACTTCGCAAAGGAAATAGAAGATAGTACATTTTATTCAATTCAACGTTCGGCTTAACAGACAATGTCCACAAATCTCAATGTAGCATCATAATTAGATACGTTATTCCCGGAGGAAAGCTGGTGGAAAGATTTTTGGGATTTTATGATGTTAGTTCCAGTCGGACTGCCGACACACTGTTTCACGTTGTGTTATAGTCCCTCGAAAAATTTGACTATAAATCAAAACTTATTCCCCAGTGTTTTGATGGTCAGGGGAATTAAATTGTCTTCAGGCAAAAATCAAAGTAGTGCCACAAGCGGTTTTTGTTCACTGCATGGCGCATCGGTTGAATCTAGTGCTACAACAAAGCTGCAACATCATTTCGCAATGTCGGATATTTTTTGCAACTGTTAACGGTTTACCGTCTTTTTTCCACAGTTCTGCTAGGCGAACTTACGCAGTAAACACAGTCGTTGGAAGACGAATCCCTACTTCCGTTATTACGCGATGGAAGTCTAATTCCAAAATTGTGAATAGCCGTGCATCACAATATAACGAATGGGATTCATTAAAAGAAGTATTCACTAAAATTGTGAACGATTCAAATTATGATCAAACATCAATTAGGCAGAGTGATGGCTTCTTAAATAAATTTAATGATTTTGAATTTACGCTTTGGTTGTCGTTTTTAACGATATTTTTGGAGCCACAGATGCTCTCTTCGATGTGCTACAAAAGAATCATTTGACATTAATTTCTGTATCTCGCAAGTTAAAAATACGCAAACACTCATAAATAGCAAAAGAACTGATGATGCATTTATGAAAATTTTCGATTTAACTGCTTCAAAAACAACAGTTCCAACTGAATACCATGAATGGCAGAAAAGAATTACACTCACACGAGATCAACTTTTTGAAAAATACAAAATTCTGTACTATGAAATTTTAGATAACCTTTCAGTACAAATAGCCACACGTTTTAATGATATGGAAAAGCTTCAGTTTGTTACATTAATGGATACTTCAAAGTTCATAACGTATTTTGAAAACTTTCCCACGGATGCATTAAGTAACTTAAAGGTGTGCTACCCTAATCTGTTTACTGATTTCCAAAGACTGAAAAACGAATTACAGCTTATTTATGAGGATAAGCAATACAGACAAATGGAAACACTAAATTTTATGGAACTTTTAGCTGTCAACAGGAACATCTTTAAAGAAGCTTACAAACTGTTTTGTTTAATAGTAACTATTCCATCCAAAAGCGTTTCCGTAGAATGAAGTTTTTCTTGTTTAAAAAGAATAAAATCATACCTGCGCAATACAATGACAGAGGACAGACTTACTAACTTATCAAAAATTTCCATAGAAAAGGAACTGTTAAACGAATTAATTAATGTACAACCATTTTATGACGACATTATCGACAAGTTTGCATATTTGAAAGAGAGGAGAATTGACCTTGTGTTCAAGAAATAAAATGCAAGCCTGTAAGTACTTACTATTTTTAACTACTTTATTTGTAAATTTTATTAACATACTTTTCTTTTGTCTCCATATGTTATTCATGATTCCAAAACAGGAAGAAACATATTCACATAAATGATTGGGGGGGGGGGGACTGCCACTGGTTCTGCTTCACCAATCCTCGAATCCACGAGCCGCCACTGGCTGTAGGTATATTAGTCTCTCCTGCCTTTTCTTCAACAACCATTCTCCATGCATCATTGTGCCATTCTTCATTTCTAGGCTTTACCGTTTTACCCACATTTAGTTTACTGATTTAATAATTAAGTTCTTTATATGAGTCCATTCTTCACCAACATAATTAGAACGTCCATGATCCTGCAATTTTTAATTTGGGTTAGCTTGGTACTCCTCTTTAACATGTTTATTATTAAAATTGTCTACATTCCATCTTTTATTATGTTGACCCCATCCTCTTCCCACAAGACCTATTTTTTGTTTCATTTTGTCTGCAAGTAGATGTGGTAGTGACTGAATCTCAACTTGCTTCTCGGTATGATTGGACGTTTTCAGTGGAAGTAACCCATCTGTTACAGACCAAAATATGGTCTATTTGATTTGTTTCATTTGTTCCTGGTATATGCTGTGTTCCTTTGTATATATCATTTCAGAAAAACCAGTTGCTTATGACTCTAAAGTTGTTACTTGCACAAATTACACAACCTTAAGCCTATTATTACTTGTTTCTTGTGCAGGCTGTGATTTACAAAAATGTCTCTAAACATTCTTCTTTGCTGAGCTTAGCATTGAAGTCCACAAACACTGTTTTGGGCTTTTCTTACATATAGGTTATAGTTGATCATAAGAAGCAACTGTAACTTGCTCTTCTGCGGCCTCAGTCAATGCATATACATATGGTGTTGTGAAATTTTACTTCTCTTCATTACCAGAAAAGAACATTACTACTACTACTGCTACTGCTACTGCTGCTGCTACTGCTACTACTACTACTACTACTACTACTACTACTGCTACTGCTGCTACTACTACTACTATCATCACCACCACTACTACTACTACCACTACTACTGCCACCACTACCACTACCACTACCACTACCACTACCACTACCACTACCACTACAACTCAGTGGCAGCTGGTGGTTGAAAATTTTGGAGGTTGCAGGTGGCTTGGATGGTATTAAATCGTTTTATTCTCTGAATAGAAAATGCTAAAATATCACTAAGTTTATATGACTGAATAATAAATTGGTATTGTTTTATTTAATTCAAAATTATGACTTATATGGTAATATAACATTTTCTGTGTAACACTATCCAAAAAAATATATTGAAATTATTCTGAAATTAGTTAACTTAATAACAGGCCTATTTATTTTAGTATTAATTCACTTTAGATAAACTATTATACTGCCTACACATAATTAATATTGAAAAATATAGTTATACTTAGGAATAATTTTGTCACTTACCCTTATTTGAAAAGAAAATCGATCCGCCTTTCTTTCAGGCGGGCAAATTTCTCAGTCGCCTTCTGATTGAAATCAGGAATTTCCATGATCAGGTCTCTTTCTATTGAGAGCATGGCCAATGCAGACAACCTCTCTTGTGACATGGTATTCCTTAGAAATGTCTTTATTCTTTTAAGCATCGAAAAACATCCTTCTGCTTCAGTAGACGTCATTGGTATTGTAATACAAATTTCTAAAACTTTTACAGCTTCACTAAAAGTTTCTTCTAACTTCTTGTATTTGAAAAAAGAGTACAAACTAACAGCCTCTGACAGTCTTCTAAAATCCGTTGCACTATAGATTGTTGCAAGTTCTGTACAAAGTTTTTTAAAATTGAGAAAACTGTAAACATTGCATACAGTTTTTACAGTGTCTTCTGGAAATTTATAATCATAATCTGGAAACTTTTCTGACATGAACAAAGATGCTCCTACGAGATGGCTTGTGAATCTAAACCTTTCCTTTTGTGGGGTTCTTTTTGATTTGCAGTGGACTGTATATTGTCAAAATAAATAGTTAAAAGGCTTTATTCCCATGTAATCAGCAATGCATAAAAATTAAGCGTTTACTGACCTTGTCCTTGTGCGTTGTAAATGTCCTGTTGTAAGCAACACTGGTGATTTTCTAGGCAGTCCTAAACTTAACAATAATATTCCAACAAACGTTAAACACATAAATAAACACATGAAAAAAAAGCACAAAGTAAAATAACAAGAGCGTTGAATAGTCTTTCTATTCTTGCGGTATGCGGGTATAAACGAAAAAGAACTGAACTGCACGATATACCGTACACTACAGGAAAGAAAAACGCTCTAATTATGACTGCTGATTACAATGTGAATTGAACTTTGAAACAGGTAATGGGAGTGCATTCTATTAGAGATAATGAAATATAGATAGGGTGAGTTTAACTATTGTTATAAAAACAAAATATCTGACATACCGGCCCCTTTGAACCAACTGGTTCAACAAGAAACATTAAAAGAACATAAGAACAAATTTGATCCTTTGGAAGAGTATAATAAAACTAAATTATAAGGGGCAGTAGCCAATTGACTGGTTGAGGATTTTAGTAAATGGGAAGACGGGATACCTTAACAGAAGGATGGGTCAAGGTTCCACCGGCAGTCTTCATGTTGACGACACGTACCACTCCATCATTCCCTGGAGATACGGAGATGACTCTCCCGAGCTTCCACTTGAGGGGTGGCAGGTTTGTTTCATGAATAACGACTAAATCTCCTATTTTGAGATTTTCTTGAGGTCTGATCCATTTGGACCGTTCTTGAAGTGTGTGGAGGTACTCCATTTGCCATCTTTTCCAGAGATGTTGTGTGAAGGCTTGAACCAATTTCCAGCGTTTTATGTGATTAAGTGGTGCATTGGTTAGTTGAGGTTCGATCAGGGCATTAAGAGGTCCTCCAGTTAGAAAATGTCCTGGTGTAAGAGGTTGAAGATCTGAAGGGTCATTCGAGAGAGGAGCTATCGGCCTCGAATTAAGGATAGCTTCAACACGCACAACTAAGGTGGTAAATTCTTCGTACGTTAAAATGTGTTCACCTATGACTCTGGTGAGATGATATTTTGCACCTTTAATGGCACGTTCCCAAAGTCCACCTTGGTGAGGTGCACGCGGAGGAATGAAATGGAATGTGATACTGTTGTTCGTAGCAAAATATTGCATCTCTGGTTGCTTCATGAGATCTTGAAAATATCTTTTGAGCGAAGAAGCAGCTCCTATGAAATTAGTCCCACAATCAGAGTACAGGTCTGATACAAGACCTCTCCTAGAGATGAATCTCGTAAGGGCTGCAATGAAGGCGTCTGTAGTTAAATCAGTAACCACTTCCAAGTGTACAGCTTTTGTTGCAAAACAGATGAACAGGCAGAGGTACACCTTTATAGGCTGTATCCTGCGAAGTGTAAAAAACTTGACCGTGTAAGGGCCAGCATAATCAACTCCAGAAGCGTTGAAACAACGAGTAGGGGTAACACGACCGGCTGGTAGATCACCCATGAGCGGAGACGTGTTTGTTGATTTTGCACGAAAACATCGTACGCATTTAAATATTCTTGAGCGTATAACACTGCGGACGGAGAGGATCCAAAAGCGTTGAGATAGTGTTGCTTGGAGGAACTGGGGACCAGCGTGCAGGTACATGCCATGATAGTAATCAATGAGTAAATGAATAGCGACATGATTTTTTGGCAGAAGAATAGGATGTTTGGCATTGTAAGTAAGCGCAGAGTTTTTCAGTCGACCTCCGACACGGACTATTCCTGCATCATCAATAAAGGGTGCTAGACGTTGGATGCGGTTTGAGCATGTCCTTTTCTTGGAGAGTAGATCTATGTCTTCTGCAAAGTGAAGTCTCTGAATGAGCCAGCAAATGCGGTTACAGGCGTTATTTAATTCAGTTACTGTAAATGATCCACTTATGGTGGTTTTAAATTTCAAACGGGTTATAAAGCGAAGGACATAAGCCATTACATGAAGAAGAGTCTTCCAAGAAGAAAACTTTGTAAGAAATCCAAATGTTGGGACTTCTTTTGTGGTCATCATAAGATTAAGCACATTTGGTTTCATTTCAGGAATAGACTCCTCCAAAATTGGATGAAGGATAGATTGTGGCCAGGTCTGCGTTGATTTAGCGAGCCATGGTGGTCCTAGCCACCACTGACTATGTTTCATCAGAACCGTGGGTGTCAAGCCTCGAGAAGCACAATCAGCAGGATTGTCAACAGTTGAAACATATTTCCAGATGTGCGGTGAAACTAAGTCTTGTATTTGTGCCACATGATTAGCAACATACACCTTGAGACGAAAAGATAGAGTGCGTATCCAAGATAGAACTACTGTAGAGTCGCACCATGCTGAAATGTTGTCGATCTTGTGATGTTGTGAGAGCTGTTCTGTACAGTAATGTAGCAATTTGGCTAACATGTGCGCACCACAAAGTTCCAAGCGGGGAATAGTCACACGCTTCAGTGGAGCTACTCTTGATTTTGCGATCAGCAGTCGTATGTTGACATCTCCTTCTGCGTCTTCTGTGCGCAGGAAGACACAAGCTGCATATCCGGATTCACTTCCATCTGAAAATCCATGAAGCTGGATATTGACTGCAGTTGCTAAGGATATGAAACGTGGTATCCTTAGCTTTTCTATTTCTGGAAGTTCTTTCACGAATCGTGACCACTTCTCGGAAATATGATCAGGTAATGGAGAATCCCAATCTAAGCCTAAGGTCCATACATGCTGCATTAAGACTTTAGACCAAAAAACTATTGGGGATATCCAACCACAAGGGTCATAAATCTGAGCAATTGATGAAAGTAAAGTTCTTTTTGTGTAATTACTTGAAGGTGTGTGCATCACATATGAAAAGACATCAATATCTGGGATCCATTTTAGCCCTAATACACTTGAAAATGGCTGTTCCGACGTGTGTAACATGAGGGGTGTCTCAGGATTATCTTGCATGACATTTTCTAAGAGTTTAGGATGGTTTGAAGACCACTTGCTCAGTTCGAATCCACCCTTTTTCAAAAGTAAAACAACATCCTCTTGAAGGTGGAGAGCTTCTTCCAGAGAATTGCTCCCTAATAGAGCATCATCAACATATATTTGCTGTTGGAGTGCTTCAGCAGCAAGTGGATGATTTTTTCCTTCGTCCATAATGAGCTGTTGTACTACTCTATTGGCAAGGTAAGGCGAGGACGTCATACCATAAGTGACAGTAGTCAATTGGTAGACCTTTAGCGGGACTGAAGTGTCTTCTCTCCAGTATATTAACTGAAAGATCTGATCATCTTCATGGATGGATATCTGCCTAAACATTTGTTTGATATCACAAGAGAAAACAAATTTATGTTGACGAAAGCGAAGAATTATATCAGTAATGTCATTGTGCAACTTTGGACCCTGATGTAGAATGTGGTTCAGTGAGACACCTGAAGAAGATGGTGCTGATGCATTGAAAACAACACGGATTTTCCTATCTTTAAAAACGCCATGATGTGGCAAAAAGTAATGCGGCTTGTTCAGAGATGGCACAGATGTGCACAGTTTCATGTGCCCACATGCTAAGTAGTCATTCATAAAATTGACATACTTCTGTTTAAACTCAGGTTGAGATTCAAATTTGCGTTCCAGTGTATTAAACAGGCGTTTTGCCAAAGTTGTAGAGTCACCTAGTTGAGCAGGGTTTCCGCTGAAAGGCAAGTGACAAACATATCTGCCGGAGGCATCTCTCTTATGAGTAGAGACGAAGTGAACTTCACATTTTTCATCTTGTGGAGCGAGTTTTGTAGTGTGAGGTGGTTCCTCTATGGACCAAAAACGTTGCAATGTTGCGTGCAGATCATGATCATTTGTCGATAAAAGAGTCACTAAGCCTGAGTAAGGATTAGACTTAAGTGAAACAGGTGTCGGACCAAGCACAACATAGCCAAAGATTGTATTGACAGCGTATGGCATATTCTTGCCGAGATTGATAAAGGTACCATTAAGAGTCAATGCAAATAAATCTGCTCCAATCAGAAGGTCTACTGGACCCGGAACATCAAAAGTTGGATCCGCTAGCATATAACCTTTGAGTCGCTCTTTAATTTCTGGTGGGAGCTGAACACGAGGCAGATTGCATGATATTTTATTGAGAATCATGACTGGGTGAGATTTTGCTAAAATATTCCCACTGAGCGAAGACAATGTCACAAAGGTAAGTCCCTTCGTTTTCACTGGGGCTGTAGAGATGCCACTAAGTTCTGGAACATCTGTTTGAGAGCGGTACAAACACAACGTCTTTGCACAACTTTCTGAAATAATTGTTGTTTGGGATGCACTATCAAGCACAGCTCGTACAACTGCTGCATTTCCATTGGCAGATGTGATATGCACCAAAGCGGTTGCGAGTAACACAGTGTTATTCTGGTTGCAAGAAACACCTATCAAGGTAGTATCCTGGTGACACTCTGCAGAGTGGTTTTGCTTATTCATCGTCGTTTCAACAGAAGGGCACAAGGTAGGTCTATTTGACTGAGTCAATTTTTGTTGCGGTTGTGCGGAGCGGTTCTCAACAAAAAAATGTAGTAGGCTATGGTGACGCCTATGACATACATTGCATGTGTGGACGGACTTACAGGTGACTAACTTATGTGTTCCAAAACAATTTTGACACAAGTTCTTATTTTTAACAAAAGCTTGTCTCTCTTGTACAGTAAGTGCAGAAAAATCTGCACATCTATATATGTTGTGTGAATTTGATGAACAGAAGATACAATGCTGAGTGTGAGTAGTGACCATCGCTATTTTGTGCGGTTTAAACTGGTTTGTATTCATTTTAAAGCCACTGATTTTTTGAGAGGTTTGAAGAGAAGGTTCATTTTTTGAGATGATATTAGTTAAACCCGCTGCCTCTTTGCAAGAACATTCATTTTCTAAGAATGTAATTACTTCTGTAATGGTAGGAACATTTTGTAAATTATCTCGCGAACGTTCAAGTTTGGTCCTGAATTCCATGTCAAATCTACGCAAAATGTATGAGGTCAACAACAAACTTTCACTAGCAATATCATGTCCTAGTGCTTTGAGCGCTTGATAATTTTCATTGTAGGTCGACAGAAAATTCCTCATTTGTTTAACTGAAGGATTGTGCAATTGTGGTAACTCAAATATATTGTTTACGTGAAGTGTTATCAACAATCTAGAATTTTGATATCTTTTTAGTAAAGTTTGCCAGGCTATGGCATAGTTTGTATTAGTAACAGGCAACGATTTAATTAAATTTAGCGGCTCATCAGTCAAACAAGAAAGCAAGTATGTAAATTTCTCCACATTAGAAATGGTTTCATTTTTGTGCACTGCATTTTCAAACAGACTGTGAAAGGCTACCCATTTCTCAGGTTGTCCAGAAAATGTTCCCAAGTTTAAGCGAGGTAAATTTACAGTGGGAATGGGTGCAACTAGTTGTGGTGCACCAGTGTGAGACTGATCCAAGGTTTCCTGCGGTTGCGATGGTAGAAGAGGAGCACACAAACTTTGTATAGATATATTTAAGTCTGATATAGAATCTTGTAATCTTGAAATCTGTTCATTATCCAGATCTTCTGGTAAAGGTGTTGTACTAAATAGTTTATTTATAAGCCTTTCAAATTCAGCATATTTATGTTCTGCGGTGGAACTAAGCAAACTAACCTTTTGTGTTTGCTGTTCAGTTAAATTACCTATACCAATAACCTCAAGAGCAACAATTTGCTTGTTAATATTATGAAGCCTACTCTCAATCAGTTCACTTTGCTTCACAAAAGAAGAAAATCTCATTTTGGTAATTTATTAATACACTCGGTTTAAAAAACAGATTCAGATGTAAATAACAAAAGTGTTCTGAGTAAAAGTTGCAATTCACAATGTTCTTCCACTATTCAGTAATTTCCAGTCCAAATAATTTTAATTTATTTATTTTTTATCACTCTAATACCAATAGCGTAGATGACAATAATAATGGTAATATGGTAATAAAGGAATATGGCTACTGTATTTTAGAAACTAATACAGAGGTCGGTTTTGAAGAAACACACTACACTTCAGAACTATGCTTGCTAGATAAAACATGAAATAACACACGCTGCACAATGAATCAATAAAACTATGCTTGCATGAAAAAACAAGAGAAAATCATAACAAAATGAAAAGAGCACTGAGTATTGGCAATACTTGCCAGTAGTAAATAATTGTTTTTTTTTTTTATTTAAGCGTTACAATAATTCAATAAACATAATAATAAAGAGCGTAATAATTAATAAAAATCTTGCTTTCCAACGTGCTGGATTCTGAATGAAAGATGCTATCCGGGCTGGACGGACCAAAAATGTGGGGTTCTTTTTGATTTGCAGTGGACTGTATATTGTCAAAATAAATAGTTAAAAGGCTGTATTCCCATGTAATCAGCAATGCATAAAAATTAAGCGTTTACTGACCTTGTCCTTGTGCGTTGTAAATGTCCTGTTGTAAGCAACACTGGTGATTTTCTAGGCAGTCCTAAACTTAACAATAATATTCCAACAAACGTTAAACACATAAATAAACACATGAAAAAAAAGCACAAAGTAAAATAACAAGAGCGTTGAATAGTCTTTCTATTCTTGCGGTATGCGGGTATAAACGAAAAAGAACTGAACTGCACGATATACCGTACACTACAGGAAAGAAAAACGCTCTAATTATGACTGCTGATTACAATGTGAATTGAACTTTGAAACAGGTAATGGGAGTGCATTCTATTAGAGATAATGAAATATAGATAGGGTGAGTTTAACTATTGTTATAAAAACAAAATATCTGACACCTTTATTTGGAATACAATCACATCACATACTTCCTTCGCCTGTCTCTTCCACTCAGTTTTGTCAATCTTCCTTTTCTTTGGAGGTGAACTTTGTGTGATGACTGTTGTGGCTCTCCAGTGTCTGTGTCAATATTATTTCTGATTTTCAACACATTTTCTTCAAAACTTGTAAGAGACCATTTTATAACAGTGAGATCAATGTCTACTTTCTGATTTTCTGAAACTGATTAAAGAGTATGTCAGTAAGCGGCACAAATTTTTTGAAAAAATGAGAGCCAAAAAATAAAGTTTTTACTTACTAAAATGTTTAAATGACCAGAAGCCTGTGAAAGAGTACTGTCATTTTTTATGTGATTAGAATCTAATATTGTTTTCATGCACTGTACTAGGTCTTGCCTGTGGTCATAAATTGTTGTGACACTTCTTGATTGAAAGTTCCATCTGGTAGGTACAGATCTGGGTAACCTATTTTTTACTACTGCATCTAGTATTGATGTTCTTTGCGGACTAACTGAGAAAAAAGTGCAAAGACCTTGAACATTGGCAAAGAAAACTCGAACTTCCCTGTTTATTGATGCAGCTCTCATAAACTAAATTCAGCTGATGCGCATGACAATGAACATATTGGGCATTGGCATAACAATTTTATACAATTGCATGTACACGACTAGAAGTTCCAGCCATTACAGATGCTCCATCATATGTCTGTGCAATGAGCTTTTTGGGATTTTCATTTATTTTGTGGTGTTTTAACTCATCAAGAATACATGATGCTAAGGCCCCGGCATCATGACGAGAAGGGTTAAGAAAAGTCCAAAATCTTTCTATAGGTCTGTTTTTACTATGTACATATATATATATATAGTACCTATTATATATTATACCTATATATATAATAGCTACTTGGTATAAATTAGACACATCACTGGTTTCATCAGCAATAACAGCTAAAAAATTTGCTTGTTTAATTTCATCTGAAATTCTTTCATGACAGACTTCTAGCATTATTTGTAGTAATTCATTTTGAATGGTTTTAGAAGTACCCCTAAATACTGTTGAAGTTTCAAGATTTTTTTTTTTTTAACTGTATCTAGTTCTGCACTAAAATCTATTAACCCTATAAAAATTCCTGGATTATTTGATTCTTTAGATTCATCATAGCCTCTTAAATTTAGCTCAAACACACCACAGAAATGTAAACTGTTGATAGTAATACTTAGCACATATCTATTCTGCTTAACTTGTTCATTGTGAGCCACAGTTGTTCCTAACAATGCTAACTGTGAACTATTTTTCATGTGGGTACCTGAAGCCTCATGTTTTTTAGTTCTCTCATTAAAATGGTTTAAGTCTTTAAATCCAGTCATAGTCCAAGTCTCCTCCCCTCCAAACAATATACAAGGAAAGCAAAATAATGCAATTTTAGATTCACACCCACATAACCACAAATATTTATTGTATAAGTCTTTTTTAAATTTCCAATTAAATATTCTATTTCCTGACTTTACAGTTAAATTAAAACTTGAAAGATCTGGTGTAGGTCTACCTAATCTCTTAATTTCAATTTTTTCCTCAATAGGATGTAAACTGAACGGCGTTTACGTTAAGTTTTCGACAGAATTCATTGTGTCCTACCAGTTAAATATAACAAATAGCTTACACTATGATACCTTAATCCTTTAATATGCACTAGTATTTACATTTAACAATGAATTATATTGACACTTAACTGACACTAACAATAAACTTGAAAACAATTCAACCGACACTAATGAACTGAACTAACAAAGCACCAAACTGGCGCACCACGTGTTATTTACCAACAAACTGATGGTGCCATGACTTACAAGCAGGGTTTGCAGTCCCTAATCACACCAAGCAAAGCTATAGCATTGTAATAGGGACACCCGAGTCTAGCCACCCAGAGCACAACTACATTGTGTTTCCCCATATACCAAGTGTGTCACAGCTGGTGCATACACCGAGGCAAGACCATGTACAGTTTTTAGTAAGTTCTTTGCGCTTTTCAATCGACAAATGATTAATTACGATGATTTAGCTTAAAAACACTATTATTAGTTATTGTTTTCTTCATAATTCCATAATTTAAACTACAGTTTATGGGGGATTTACAGGATTAAAAATACAATTTAATTTACAGGATTCAATGGGGGTTGTACAACCGTACAACCTAAGCACGGGCCGCCACTGCTACCATTACTACTACCACTACCATTACTACTACTACTACTACTGCTACTGCTGCTGCTACTGCTGCTGCTACTACTACCACTACTACTACCACTACTACTACTTCTACTACTACTACTACTACTACTACTACTACTACTACTACTACATTATAATAATTATTGCTGCTTTCATGCAATTGCTGTTATTCATCCATTGAACTTTTTGTGCAGGGTGATGATGTCTGGAAGGATGTTCCTACTTTCTCTGCCTCCGTTGTAGACTACAGCTCTAACACAGACCTAAGAACAGCTTCTGATATATCATTGCCAGCCAGCAACTATCTCGATGCCTTACCTATGTCTACATTGAACATGTTTTCACAATATACTGATCTGCCAAGTGTACTTGCAGCTTTGGGGCTTGAAAAGTATACCCGTAAGTATAATTATGAATGTTTGCTAGCCACTTAGTAAAACATAGTAATACTCAAGTGCTCGTCCATCATCATTCTTGCAACGTGGTTTTTTTTACATTCTTTCTTAAATACCCAACATGTACTTTGGGAATTAAGATAATCTTTGATTGTACCCAGCTAAATATACTTCAAAAAGTCAGTTAAATGAGAGGTCAATGAAGTTACTAGTAGTTTGGGAAGAGTTGCAATTTTAGATGTAAGGCCTTCAGAATGATCTCTCGTATTGTTCAATTTGTATTTAATAAAAAATATTTTCCAAAGCATTTTATTTTATGACTTGCTTTGGAATATTGTAAAATGTTGGAAAGTTAAAGCAATACTGGAGAATGATAAAACAACTAAATCAGTTATTAGGTTGGAAATTTTGGAAACCATTTCATGATTTGCACTACAGTATTATTATCATACTTTACTTAAGTATTAAATATTTAAGTATTATTATACTTTACTTAAAGTATTATTTTACTTTAATAAAACTGCATTACATATTTATTCACATAAAACTATAATATTAATAGACATAAAACATAGTTCTTACTCTTTAATGAGCACTAAGTGTTACATTGAAAACAATCAAACAATAATTATCAGCAGACGCTATTATCAGATTCCTTGGATGTTTGACGTTGTATATTGTAAGTCAGGTTCCAAGGATATTATTTTGAAATTTTATAAAGTGATGGCAGTGCCATGCAGCCTTTATGGCAGTGAGACTTGGACACTGAACACAAAGACCCAAAACCGGAGAGAGGCTAGTGAAATGAGATTTTTATGATCAGTACTAGGAGTATCACGGAAGAACCGGCTAAGAAATGATGATATTGTTATACTACGTTTATTGCTGATAATAAAATATACGATATAACGTCTTTGCTTTAATTTAATTTCAAAGGTCGGGCGCCATCTTGATTGCAAGAAAATAAATATAGACGTAAATAACTTGTAATTTTACTTACCTTTAAGAGTCACTATAGGGCAGGAATTCGTTTAAGCGAACTCTTGAGTAGCGGAAATTGTTATATGAAATAATAATACCTTGTTACAATTTTTACCAATGATATACCCAATTTATTTTCCAAAAGACTCTACGTACATATTACGCCATGGTGCGTTTAGCAAACATTAAACCCTCCAAAATATCTACGAGTAAACATGAAACATTGGATATGTGATTATTAAACATTAAACATATATATATCTCGCACAACCCAGCATGATATAAGTCACTCTCTCTCTCTCACTCTCGCTCTCTCACGCTCTGGTACAATTTATTTATTTTATTGAGCTCATTTAAATTGGTTTAAATTTTGAGTTGGTCATTATAATATTGAATGATGTTGATTGTAAAATAAAAAAGAATGTTGGAACGTTCTCACCAAATTGACAGCTACTTAGCTGCGGTTGTTTGTTCGGTAAAACATCGCACACCGCGAGTTCACCGATTTCGCTACCGGTCACATTCTGAAGTATTACACCTTACCGAATGGTAAGGTGTCACTGTTGATAAATACTTTTGTAATTAACCAATTTTTGTGGTGTAAACGTTAAACTTTACACTTGGTGAACCTTTTTGCCGGCCGGCTACGTTCACGCTTCCAGATGAAATGACACACTGTGACAGTACAAAAAGTCTGATATAAAAAGTATGGTATGCAAGGTAGTAAATTATGGTATTTCGATGTTTTTAAAGTCATTTCTATGGGTAATACAATTTCCCTTGGTTTTTGCCTACGACGCAGTTCCGAGACAACAAAATAATTTCAAGGACAGCAGTGTACGTGCAGATAAAAAGACTTATAATGGTTACAGCCGCCAGTAATGGCGCTACATGCTCCCGTTTCATTGGCCAACAACGCCAAACGTCATTAAAACAACAATGACGTGATTAAAATACGTAACTAACAAGGCGATTATATAACAAGAGACAAAGAACGATGACGTTTACTCACACACACATACGTAAAATTTGCATAATTTTCGCCCCAGTCTGCAGAAATTCATCATGGCGATAACACGCTAACAATTGTGATGGCCTGAATTAGTCAGTTTAAATGATTTAAAATATTAATAATGTAATCAAAATGTAAACCAGTGTTAACTACAAAAAATCTAGACAGTGTGAAGTAATATTTTCAAAAATAAATGTAGAATCAGTGTATTCAGAAAGATGTAACCTCTCCGTTTTGGAATCAACATGTGACGGTACTAGAACTTCCAGACTATTTAACCAGGGAAGTGACAAACCCAAAATTTAATTAAAGAGCTCTTTTATTCGAAATTGCCGATATTATGTGTACACAAATGAAAGTAAATTAAAAAATTGTATGTATGGATGAGAGAGTGAGAGAAGTGCGTGAACGTTAGATGTCGACTTCTAAATGGGGGTTGGTTTGCGGTAGTGATAAGTAAATAGCATACAGGTCAATTAACCATGAAACTAATGCATATTACATAATTAGAATTTGATGAATTAATGTTTGATAGAACATAAAGAAGTTTTATAACAAAGAGCCAGTATAAGTAATGGCCGCCATGTTAAAATGTTATTATGTGTACACGCTTAACCAAAATTACTGAATAAATTAGGATTGATGGTAACTGTTGTCAATAAACGTATTCTCATTTCTGTGACCATCTCTGTCAGCAATCTCGCTGAGTCGAATCCTTGGACCTAGGTAAAAATAAGAGTAACAAAATTGAAACAACCAGATTCACAAATTATGGTAAGTACAATAATTATGGTGTACGTGACCCACGTGCTTCATTCAAGTAATGTAAATAGAGATGAAGATAGGTTACTGGATACTTCTTATTACAAATATATTTATATTTATCATTCAAAGAGAGTGAGCAGTCACAAATGGCTGCCCGAACTGGTGACTATATAAAATATATTAATGTATTTTATATAATAAGCCTGAATGGTGGCAGAGTGGACATTGAAAATGAGAATACGGTTGTAGGTTAGGTGGTAACGATAATAAAGCGACAAACCATTAACAAATTTTTTATAATGGCAGAAAATATTTCTTTATTAAGCATAACTGACAGTACGAGTAACAGTCAAATAAGTATGACAGAATCAATAGTAATGAGTGAAGGAGTTGTTCACTCAACACCAGTCCCAAATAACAGGGCTGAAAATAACGAAATTATGAAAATGATGCAAATACTGTTTAGTGAACAAAAAAGCGAAATTAGAGGAATCCAGAATAATTTTAATGTAAAATTTGACGAAATAAAAAACGAAATCAAAAAACAAAATTTTAATTTTGATAAACGAATTGATGAAATGCACGCACGTTTCGATAAAACAGAAGAGAAAATAGTTGCATTAGTTAATGAGAAGTTTGATAGACAAAAGAATAAAGTAGATGAAAATTACGAGAGTAAAATGGGGGTAGAGAATAGTAGAGAATCAAATAAATTGAATGAAAATAAAGACAAGGTAAGTAGTGGTGAGAATTATGATAATAGAATTAAAAATATGGTGTTAGAAAATAATTGTGTGAGTATTGAGAGTGGTGATAAAGGTATAATGGGAGTAGAATTTGATAATGAAGTGATAAAAAGTGTTGATGAATTAGAGAGAAAGTATAGAGAGAATTTACAGATAAAGGGGTTGCAGGGGGTAAATTTTTCCCGTAATGTTGTAGTCGGGGGTGAAGAAAAGGCTCCACGTGCGTATGTGGAAGACAAAAAGTCTGCAAATAGTTGTCCCGGGATTTTTTGTGCACCTGATAGGTGGTGCAGTGATAAAGTAGTAGAGTCCCCTGCAAATATTGAAAGAGAGAATGTAGCTTGGTGTGATAGAGAGAGATATATTGAGAGAGAGAGTGTAGAGAGGTATTGTGAGAATATGGTGAGAGAAAGAGAGAAATAGAGATTTTTAAGATGAGTAGAACTTATGAAGAATTTATGGAAAGGTTAGGAGTAGAGATGATTGATAATAAAAGTAAATACTTACCTGGTAATGAAGCTGATATAGCAGTAGGAGAAGTTGATAATGGAAATAATGACTTTATAACGTACCTAGTGGTGACTAATTATACTGGAGGTGACAGGACAATAACCAATCGTGACAGGTTGTATGATGAATTGATAGGTAATAACCCTATTAATGATGACGGTTTTGTAAAATATAAGAATTTAAATAAGTGTTATATTAATGATGTTAATATAATGTATTTAATAAAAAATAAATTGTACAGACCAAAGATAAGACTATTATTTGACGATGGAGGGTAGACCTTTTATTGTGTTATGAACATTTAATTATGTGGACAGTGTTTTTTGAAATGGACTGTTTATGAACTGATTTTGGTAAATGATTTAATGATTATGTGGATTGTATATTTTTGTGTATTAATGTCAATGTATTTGTGTAATTTTGCTGTTGTGTATTTTATATATTTTTTTATGTAAACATGTATTGTAGAATTTTAAATAATTGAAGGAAGTTTAATAATGCTTTTGAAATAATTATGGAATTCAGATTCTAATGGTTAGTAGATGATTATATATTTGGATATTGAGAGGTATTGTTGTTAGTAGATAAATGATGAATTTTCTAGTGGTATATTAAGGTGAAATGTTGTAAAGAGTTTGGGAATAGTGATAAATAAGGGCAGTGGAGTTAGTTGAATAAAGTTATTGGGAGTTAGGGAAAATAAAGTGCTGAGATGCTGATAATATATAAAGAGGTGTTAGATATTTTAGGGACACAGTGGTTAGCGATTATATGTAGAGGTGAGTAATGTGAGTGGTAATTATATTTGTTGTTGATGGGGATATTTTGTAATAAGGGTATTGGTGTAGGAGTCCAACGAGAGATGTTGAGACAGGAAGGGACCGTTTAGCGCCGGAAAGGGTTACCTGAAAGGGTCAGGAACCGATAAGGGAATGAGTTGGTTAGAGGGAATACACACATACTAGTACAAAAATGAGCGGTGCCAGAGGTTTTAAATGGGATTTGTGAAGGGGGTTTTATAGAGATATTGGTGTCAAAATATATTAATGGTTAGAAGCGGTTGTTAGTAGAGAAAAGGGGGTAGTAAGGTTAGATTGACAATGCCAAAATAAGATAGAGAAAAAATGAATAATAGAGAGTCACCCAAACTAGTTAAGGATAAAAAGGTTAGAAAAGAAAATTCATAGTAGAAAGGTGATGTAACTGAAAGGTAAGGTAAATGGAAAGGTAAATGACAAATGTGAAATTTTTGTATAGAATCTAAATGAATGTTAAATATTAAAAGTTGAATAGAGACTTGTTGATAGGAAAAATGTCATAAAATTCTGCTACAAGTTATGTAAATATGAATTAAGTAACGTGAATTGTTCAATGTTAGTGTTTAATGTTTAATGTACAATGTTCTATTATGTTTTATTATGTTAATGACAACAATAGTGTGTGTGGATAGGAGGTTACTACCAGGATAGTAACGATTATAATATTAAAATTTTGTGAAGATTGTCCATTCTCTAGAAATGATTCTGTTATAAAGAAAGTTAAACATAAGAAAAGATCGTAAAGAAATTATAAAGCTTTAAAGTTGTTTGCCATGATATAGATATTGTAAGATTATATGAAGTAAAATATTAGGGTTAATGGTTGTTGCTAAAGCAGTAAAATGTATTGTTTGTTAGGTTAAGAACAAAATTTTTTATGTGATAAAGAAAAGGAATAAAAAGGACCGAAGTCAGAAAGGTGTACTAGATACCGGATTGTTAAAAAGAGAAGGAATTTTCTATCTTAACTCTTGTGATACATTGTTTGAAATTTGTAGAATTAAGCAAACCAATGCCCCAAAACGCAAACCAACGTACTAAGAGGAAACATATCAGTTGTGGATATGTATATAGAGAAGGCCACTATTTTAAAATTTGTATTGAATGTTTCAGAGTTTTATGGTGTGGTGACCGCGGTCCTGAGCTGGCCGGTGCGTCAGAACAGGAGCGTAAAGTGCCTCATGGCCTTATGGTGTAGGGATCTCTCTGGAGAAGTCCAGTAAGGTCAGAAGGTGCGAACCTCATCATTGGACCAAGGGTAAGTGATTGAATTTTTTTATAGTAACACTACAGGGGGTTATGGCTCCATATCTGGGCTGATCCTTTTAGAGAGGTGTGAATGAGTCAATGAAAGTTTTTGCGTCTCGACACAAAACCTTTCATTGAGGGGGTTTTGTGACAGTACAAAAAGTCTGATATAAAAAGTATGGTATGCAAAGTAGTAAATTATGGTATTTCGATGTTTTTAAAGTCATTTCTATGGGTAATACAATTTCCCTTGGTTTTTGCCTACGACGCAGTTCCGAGACAACAAAATAATTTCAAGGACAGCAGTGTACGTGCAGATAAAAAGACTTATAATGGTTACAGCCACCAGTAACGGCGCTACATGCTCCCGTTTCATTGGCCAACAATGCCAAACGTCATTAAAACAACAATGACGTGATTAAAATACGTAACTAACAAGGCGATTGTATAACAAGAGACAAAGAACGATGACGTTTACTCACACACACATACGTAAAATTTGCATAATTTTCGCCCCAGTCTGCAGAAATTCATCATGGCGATAACACGCTAACAATTGTGCTGGCCTGAATTAGTCAGTTTAAGTGATTTAAAATATTAATAATGTAATCAAAATGTAAACCAGTGTTAACTACAAAAAATCTAGACAGTGTGAAGTAATATTTTCAAAAGTAAATGTAGAATCAGTGTATTCAGAAAGATGTAACCTCTCCGTTTTGGAATCAACATGTGACGCTACTAGAACTTCCAGACTATTTAACCAGGGAAGTGACAAACCCAAAATTTAATTAAAAAGCTCTTTTATTCGAAATTGCCGATATTATGTGTACACAAATGAAAGTAAATTAAAAAATTGTATGTATGGATGAGAGAGCGAGAGAAGTGCGTGAACGTTAGATGTCGACTTCTAAATGGGGGTTGGTTTGCGGTAGTGATAAGTAAATAGCATACAGGTCAATTAACCATGAAACTAATGCATATTACATAATTAGAATTTGATGAATTAATGTTTGATAGAACATAAAGAAGTTTTATAACAAAGAGCCAGTATAAGTAATGGCCGCCATGTTAAAATGTTATTATGTGTACACGCTTAACCAAAATTACTGAATAAATTAGGATTGATGGTAACTGTTGTCAATAAACGTATTCTCATTTCTGTGACCATCTCTGTCAGCAATCTCGCTGAGTCGAATCCTTGGACCCTAGGTAAAAATAAGAGTAACAAAATTGAAACAACCAGATTCACAAATTATGGTAAGTACAATAATTATGGTGTACGTGACCCACGTGCTTCATTCAAGTAATGTAAATAGAGATGAAGATAGGTTACTGGATATTTTTTATTACAAATATATTTATATTTATCATTCAAAGAGAGTGATCAGTCACAACACAGTCTTTGTTACTCATTGCGTAGGTGGGGTAAAAGCTACGTCATCCGGCTATTGTTCATATAGCCAAGCCTCGAGTTGTTTACGGCAATATGCATTCCGTACCACTGACGTCATCAGGGCTCGTCACTTTATCTCGGTATGTGACAACTTTTTTGCTGTGTTTTGTCGTTTTGCAATGAAAGCGGTCAGAATCCTGTCAATTCACATTTGCGTATTATAAAATATTTATATAGTCCACTCACCACAGCTTTACTGGGATTATTAAATATTTAAATAATTATTACCAAATTGTTAAAAATGAATGAATACAATACTTATGGTCTTTTGTACCATGTTTTTATTAATTTAATATTGCACCAGAATTGTACCATCACAAAACCCCCTCACTGAAAGATTTTGTGCCGAAGCATAAAAACTTTCATTGACCCATTCATACTTCCTAAAGGGATCAGCCAGGATAGGTCGCCACAACCCCCTTACAATTCATATTAAAAGAAAATCAATAACTCACCCGTGGTCTGATGACGATGACAGTACCTGCATGACCTTACTGGACTTCTCCTTCGAGATCCCAACACCATAAGGCCACTTAGGCGCGTAACGCCCCTGCTCTGACGCGCTGGCCAGCTCAGGACCGCCGTCATAACATCACCAAACACTGAAACAATAAATTAAAATATCAAAATAGTGGCTTGGTATATTACTCTATCCTTAACTGATCTGGTTCCCCTTAGCTATGTGCTGGTTTGTGTTAATAAGCACTGGGTTTGCTTGAACTACTAAAAATATAAATACAAAAAATGTAACATACAAGAATTACATAGAATTGCCATTCTCTTTATGGACTACCCTGAATTATAAATATCGTTTCGATTCCCATCGCTAATAATTAACTCTTTCTGTTTCATAATTAATGTATAAAAGAAACACATATTGATCTGAAAAAGAATTTAATTTAATTATAAAAGAAACATGGAAATCCCCATACAAATCCCCAATATTACTCAAACATGGAGAAAAACAAATTATAGAAACAAAATAATTAATAAAATCTTATTGAAATTAAAATTATTATTATTATTATTATTATTATTATTATCATTAACAGTTAATAATTGGCGCTATCAATAATATTTACCCCTCATTCTCCTCCACACACACTATTTCCCATACATCATGTTAAAATTTCATAACATAATACACATAATATATGACACATCATAATACATTATTAATACATTTAATACATTGAAATGGTTAATTCATATTGTCACGAAACAACGATATAGTGTAGGTGATTGTGTAGGTGATTGTCTTCTGTCAATCCTGCCCCGCGATGGAGCGCCAATCTGTTACTAAACAGATATTGATAGGATATAGAGTGTGTGTGTTGGTGATTGTAGATACGCTCCGGTATCCACCACGATATAAGATAATAAAATTTTAAAATGGAATTATTAGTGTTGATTATTAATAGTTGTGTGGGTATTCCCGTTTAAATCTCTCAATTTAAAAAAGTATTTTAGCACTTCACTTTTCACCTCCCCACTTACCATATGTGGATGTTAATACTGTTCTGTTTGGTGACTGCTTCTGCTGCAACATACACTTTATACATACATGTGGATATTCAGCTTGAATACCCTAGGTGATACACATGCACAATTAAATAAAATAGGGGCTTAATTATGATTTAAATTATATTGAATATTTAAATTCTGCCGCCACCTTCTGATAGAACTAGTTATGATAATTAAACTATTTTATTTTGAAATCAACAAAACTCTTTCCACTGGTAAAAATAATTGAGGTTTATTAACAGTTTTGAAATGCCATTAATTCTTTTAAATAACAATCAATCACTAATATCTTGACAAAATAATAGTTATTATGAACAATTTTTAAAAAGAAACTCTTTTAATCTCAAGGCTGGTAACACTGAAGGTTAATACAATAATTTTAGTTAGAGAGGTTATGTCCTCTTTACACAGTTAAATTACCAAGTTCGTGTGATCTTTGAAGTTGCATGATACCAGATACAAGATGTAGTCTTTTATAACAATATTTAATAAAGAATTAATATAAAACAAACAAACAAATATTAAAATTAAAAGTCGGTACCATAGAATCGATAACTATCGTACTATCGTACGCTGGATACAAGGACACAGCAATTACCTTAATAACACGTGCGTTGAGCTGCACTGCTAAAATTTACTATTATTGTTTAATAGTTGGTTATAAAAATGATTTATTGGCAAGAGAAAAAAATCTATAATAGAAAAAACTCTTGTGATAGCTTTCATTTGATTCATATTACTTGAGAACAGAATTATGAAAATGTGACAAGTTGTCGTTATTATTTATAGGTTAGCTAATACACGTAAGTAGTTATTGTGGCTAAGTAAATTATTCATTGAGTTCTTAATAATCTAAACACATATACCTTATTCATAATGTATTTGATGTGTAACTATCAGTTAATTAGAATACCTTTCGCAAAAAAATTATTTATTAGTCAAATCAAACGAAATGAGTCAATTAAGCGACTAATCATTTCACTCCTATTTGTAGTATTTAAATTAATATTGACTTCTTTAATTACGATAAAATCGTAAAAACATTTTATTCTTAAGTTAAAAAATGCGAAACAATTCTTTTACTCAAATCTGATAATTTTCATCATAATGAATACACTTCAATACTACTGACTAGAGTAGTACCAAAACAATAATTTTCCGTTCATTAACAGAATTATTATTTCTGTTCTATTTGTTAAATAATGAAAATATAGTACTCCCTGGTTTTTTATAAACACAAAACTCGAAAATACGACCGATATTATACACTGGTCGTATTTTATTATTTGAATTCACACCGCACTGTACACTCGTTATTTCTGTGTTATGTGTAGGTTAGGTGTGTGTAGCGTGACTCATATACGTGTCGCGCACAATTTAAATACAACTTCAGACATTTTCTCATCGACCTCGCCCGTCGAATTATTCATGTAGACTCTTTGACGACTGAAAGATGACTGTGACGCTTCACCTAAGCGTCTCTGGCTTGTCTGGTTGTTTTAATTCATTTGATTGGTTGAAATTGTCGAACTCTCCACCCCAAAACACTTCGGTTGAATAAAACTTTTAATTTTTTACCAATTTCTTATATGGGTTGGAGACTATAGTGACGTAAGCGTTGATACACAAAATGATTAAAAAGTTTATAATTGTTATAACTTTTTTATTATTTGTCATATCGTTGAATAGTTGGTGGCAATAGATCGCGGACACCTTGGGCTTTAAATAAAGTCTAAACAAGAATAAAATCCGTCCATTATTAACTCACTACAACTATTTCACAAATTCCTATGGTGAATCTTAAAATTAATAAGTTTATTTCACCAGATCTTATTCTAATTACACAATAACACTTCTTATCAAACGTTTTGAGTCCATTTCTCAATTGTTTAATTCAGAAAATAGGTGCAATTACTATTTCCACAATATTTGGGTAATGGCGTCTTCAAACGTCCATATGCGATTATTTATAATCGCTTATAATACTATTATTCCTTATCTAATGACATTTTTTTGGTATTCTAACAATAATATATACATTTATTTATATCGGTTTACACTTTGTTATATGAAAATGTTGTTTTTCATATACTAATAGTCTTATCAATATACCTTCTGCTCTCTTTTCTTTAAATTGTCACTGTGTCAATCATTTTATCATATAAGGCATATAATGTTACAAATGAAAATAGTGTACAATTATAGTACCTTGTTAATTTAATGCATTTATTAGCCTTTCGCTATCTGAAAGCTTTCCAATTCCTAGTATTGGGTTTGTTTACATCAGGTTATGACATGGCAGTCAGTTATTTTTTTAATAAATCAATAACTAAATTGCTATTATTACATTTGATATATATTCTCATAGTAGTATCAGATGTCCTTCTGACTACTGATAATATTTTTATTTACCTTTGAACAAGTTTGGATGGTGCATTTTGCTTAACTAACTTGCTACATAGTGTTTGTCTACATTTGATTCCACAATCATAGTCATTAATTTTCAACAATTTGTCTATAAAATTACTATTCTTATACTTATGATCTGTTCTCATAGTAGTACTAGATGTTTTTCTAACTACTGGTAATAAATATCACTATAATATTGACGACTCGGAACACTAGTTTTTTATAAGTAAAAACGTAAAGTTTTACCTTACAGCCTAAACCGGCTTTCACCTATAGAAGGCTTCATCAGAGGCTGTCGTTAGTAGCGCTGTTCATCTTGTTGTTGGCGACGAGATAGTGTTTCGAAAGATCGAAGCTGTGTGTGTGTGTGGTGAGATGTGTTCGAATAATGCGTGCAATTTGAATTGTGTCTGTTCGTTTAGGATGTCGTTTTTATTTGTTTTTGTGTGTTTGTATATTTCTAATTGTTCTAGAGTGTCTAGTTTTCGGCCTTTTGTGTGTACGTGTAGTATGTTCATGTTATTCTCGATGTTTTTATATGTGTGGTTTGCTTCACTGAGGTGGTTTGCGAAGGTAGATTCTGTAGTGGTGTGGAGTGCTTTTGTGTGTTCAATGTATCTCTGTTTGAAGCTACGTCCTGTCTGGCCTATGTAGAATTTTACGTTTTTACTTATAAAAAACTAGTGTTCCGAGTCGTCAATATTATAGTGACATTTAGTTAAGAAACGGACACGTCATGGACAACGAAATCTACTGGTAATACTTTCAGTAATCCTTGGACAAGTTTTAATAATGTATTTTGCTTTACTAGTTTGTCACATTGTCTTTGTTTACATCTGGCTATACGTTCATAGTCAGTTAGTTTTCAATAATTTGATTATGAAACTATTATTATTATAACTGTGATCTGTTCTCATAGTAGTATTAGATGTTTTTCTAACTACTGGTCATATTTTCAGTTATCTCTGTGTAAGTTTTAATAATATATTTTGCTTAACTAGCTTGTCATGTTGGGTTTCCTTTCATCTAGCTTTGTGCTATCATATTTAATCTGCTTTATGTGCTGTGCATTTAAGTATAAAATATTACTTATTAGTGTGCATCATTATTTATAATGAATTTTTGACTGAAACAATTGTTGATGGTTGCTTGGTTTAATTAACATATATGATTTTGTGTTATAGGTGCACTCCCTATTGGGGTTATGTATCAATGTGCAACATATTCTTATGCAGTAGTTGCTTCTACTATTATGACTTCATTATGGTATTTTATTACAATGGTTTAATTGTTGATTAATACACATGTTTACACTATTTTTCTAAACAATAACACAAATATTCTTAATCTAATGGTATTACATTACTTGTTGTAGTACCTAATTTCTGGTACATTGGTTGTTTGATACTTAACAAACTAGCTTGTTTGTTATTATTTTTTCTGGACTTTCTTTATATTGTATTCTGTTTTGCTGTGGCGTTCAGTTATATTTCATTTTAAAACTTAACAAAGCTTTTATTATCAGGTTTTATGAACAATGATTTTACTGTTCTATCTTACATTTTTCTTGGTGGTCTTATGATTATCTATTTGGGATTACAATCTTGATTAAATTGGTCACACTAATTGTCTGTGCATTTTAACTATTTAATCTTTGATGTTTCCACTATAAAGGTAACACATTTTCTTCTATTATAAACCTTCTCACTTGTATTGTCTGTGGGGTTTATTTAGGTTAAAATTTGTTAACTGGTTACAGGTTCTCACACTCACATTAAGTATTCACTATTACTGTTTGTGATTTCTTAAATATGCTAAACACTGTTTCTTCATAGTTAATAATCGTTGTTCTTCTTCCGGTCACTAGTATAGCTCCTTGCATACTTGGTGAATGGTGATTTCTTGTATTGTACATACATTATCTTCACTCTTCGTGTCATTTTTCCTTGCTCTTCTTCTTTCTTTCTTCTTTTGGTTTAAATGTCTCCTCCAATATTTCCATTTGTAGTAGTCGCTGTTCCATAGTATTTACATTTTATAAATAGATTGGTTGGTTTGCCATCATTGTGGTTGCTCTTAAATTGTCTCGTCTTCATCTTACATAGTTATTATTTTTGTTATTTCCCCTCACTGTTGGAAACTATTGGGCCTGGTGTCTAACATTTTATATTGGCTTGTAGTCATTTTCTTTCTCTCTTTCATACTCGATGATGCTATATTACACTTCCTTCTTCTTTGTTGGAATTTTACAATAATGTATCTGTAGATATTCACTTTTTTTCTTCCATTGCTCTACGTACTTAGAACTATTTTCATGATTTCCCGTCATCTGACGTAATAATTGTTTACCTATGTAACTACCAAATTTGGTAACGTTACATATGCCTTCCTATAAGAATTGATTAATTCTGAATCAGTATATTTATATTGTTTTTTTCATTTCTTTCATTGAAGAATTCATCAATTGTTGTACGTTCCATGTCGACTCATATGCTTTTTTATTTATATCCCTTCACTTTCTTCTATTTGAATCATAATTATTTCTCTTCTATGTAATTATCTCCCTTGTTTATTTAGTTCCCTAATTCCCTAACATAAGTTTAGCTGGGGCAGTTCAGAGCGGCTCACTTTGGCATACAACTCCACTGGCCATACTAACATCAATAAATACGGAGGCACATCATCTCCATCAATAATAATAAATGATTGCTGGCATTATTCATCAGTCAATTCATCTCAAATAATCAAAAAACATATAGTGGTCGTTCTTTCGACAAATAATAAATATCCTTGGGATTATCTCGCGCATCTGCGGTTTATACATTGTTATACTCTCTTCTTCTTGATTCAACTCAACTAAATTCTTCACATATTACAGGGATAGTTTGTTTTACATTTCATCACTGGTATACTCTCATGATCATCTTCGTTAATACACTATTTTTCATTCTTCTTCGTCATCAATTAATCTCTTCTCTTTGTATTACATTAAACGTCATTTCATAATCTTCTTTGTTTTCGGGGTTTACTTATTTGGATATAATTCATGAATATATTTTCTCGTAGTTTCAATTGAGATATAGTCCATTTGGTATAGGCTCTCTTCTAGTAAAATACACTAGAAAACACTATGGTTGTGTGTTATCTTTCATCTACATTAATGATACTTATTTGGTTTTGTTTCCACAACTTCTTATTTTCTTCTTCTTCTTTCATATATCATCTATTTCACTGTCTCCTCTTTTATCTGTACGGGTATGTTGTTGTCTTTACTGTTGACGTGGCTCTTGGAAGTATATATTCGTGCCAAAGATGGAATGTGTCTTTCTCGTAAAATTATATATTTTTCTTTCATTGGTAGTACGGGTACGTTGTTAAATTACTGTTGACGTGGCTCTTGGAAATATATATTCGTGCCAAAGTTGGTATGTGTCTGCCTCGTAAAATAATATTTTTCTTTCGTTGGTAGTACGGGTACGTTGTTAAATTACTTGTTGACGTGGCTCTTGGAAATAAATTGTGCCAAGGATGGTATGTGTCTTTCTCGTAAAGTTATATATTTTTCTTTCATTGGTAGTACGTGTACGTTGGTAAACTACTGTTGACGTGGCTCTTGGAAGTATATATTCGTGCCAAAGTTGTTGTGTGTCGATCTCGTAAAATTATATATTTTTCTTTCATTGGTAGTACGGGTACGTTGTTAAATTACTGTTGACGTGGCTCTAGGAAATATTTTATGCCAAAGATGGAATTTGTCTTTCTCGTAAAATTATATATTTTTCTTTCACTGGTATATATACTTTCACTATATTTTTCTTTTTTTTTTTCTTTTGTAGTGCTACTTGTAAATACAGTTTTCTTTATCCTTACATAACTTCTTTGGAACATAGTTTTACATTACAGAATTACAATATCGTCAACGTTCATTTTCATAGTTATATATTCACTTCCTATTTAATATAAACAACAAATAATTTTCATAGCAATATTTCATCCTTCCTTCATATAGTCAACAATTATTTTCACAATTATATTTTCATTTTTCATTTATTATCAGGAACAAGTAATTTTCATCGCAATATGTTATATAGTCAATATATATCTTCACAATCATATTTCCATTTTTCACTTATTAATAAACAATAATCTTTATCGCTATTTTTCAGTTTTATCTTATAATTTAATCTTCGATATACCGTTTCATTGAATGTGCAGTTAGCGTTACTCGTTATCATAACAGTCCGTCCCATATTTTAATGTATTTTTTATTCATTTTTATCCGTAGTCGTCGCTCTCCTCTCTTCTTGTCGTTCGAACTTCTTCAGTGTTCATACTCCTCTCCGTTCTGGCTATCATTTGGTTTTTCCATTTGAAAGCTATTAGGGCTTTGTCTGCCTTCCGTTCTTCCGTCTTCTTCTTTTCTTTCTCTTTCGTGTACTTGTGTCCATCGTTCTTCTGGTCGTTGTTAGTACTGACGTTTGGTAACTCTCCCAATTCTGTTTGACCGTCATCCGTCTTCTGATTGGGTGCTTCCATTAATTGACGCCTCTTCTTCCTTAGTTCTCTTATTTCTTTGGCGTACCCTTCGATAATCCGGTCCCATTGCTCTTGATAGCCTTCCTTTTTCTTAAAATATCTCACTCTTCTTTTGGAAATCTTTGGTTGGAATATTTTATTGGTCATCTTCTTCCTTGTCGTGACATAATCTTCCTCCTCGTCCATTTCCATGAAACTCCTCCGATACTCCTTCCTGAAGACCCCTTCTTCATGGCTGATGATTGGTAGGTTGATCATATTAATTAGACCGCTTCGAGTCATTTCAATTAACTCTTTTGTGACCCTTGCCTTCCTCGGACGCATGGTTCTTCTTTCTTCCATTTTCACCTCTTCCGTTTCTTGAATTATTTGGATCTTCTTTTCTCCACTATCTTCAGGCTCTGGACTCACTTGTTCCATGTTTTTATCTTCAGGTACTTCTTCAACCTCCATTTGATTGTCATCTATCTTCGGGCTGGCTTGTTCCATTGCCTGTTCTCTCTCCCTTCTTAATTTTTCTCCAAATTTTCTGCTATCTTCTATGGTCCTATCTATTGATTCTATTGTACTATTACTGCAATCATCCAATTTCTTACTCAAGTCTTCCTTCAATGATTGAAAACTTTCTTTCAATGATTGGCGGTTTTCATCCATTCGCTTACTTAATGATTCCACCATGGATCTCTGGCCTTCCCTCAATGATCGGTTGCCTTCCTCCAATGATTGTAAATTTTCATCCATCTTCTTCATCATCGACCGATAGCCTTCCTGTATACTCATTATTAACTCTATTATTTGTGGCTCTTGTGCTTTTGTTAATCCGAACATCTTGTCACTCTGGTAATGCACTTGCTGTCTCTTGACGAATTAGGTGAGGAAATTATTGGTTTAATTGCCTAAATTGCTGATTGTTTTCTCCCTAATCCCCGCTCAGACGTTGGGCACCACGTTGTCACGAAACAACGATATAGTGTAGGTGATTGTCTTCTGTCAATCCTGCCCCGCGATGGAGCGCCAATCTGTTACTAAACAGATATTGATAGGATATAGAGTATGTGTGTTGGTGATTGTAGATACGCTCCGGTATCCACCACGATATAAGATAATAAAATTTTAAAATGGAATTATTAGTGTTGATTATTAATAGTTGTGTGGGTATTCCCGTTTAAATCTCTCAATTTAAAAAAGTATTTTAGCACTTCACTTTTCACCTCCCCACTTACCATATGTGGATGTTAATACTGTTCTGTTTGGTGACTGCTTCTGCTGCAACATACACTTTATACATACATGTGGATATTCAGCTTGAATACCCTAGGTGATACACATGCACAATTAAATAAAATAGGGGCTTAATTATGATTTAAATTATATTGAATATTTAAATTCTGCCGCCACCTTCTGATAGAACTAGTTATGATAATTAAACTATTTTATTTTGAAATCAACAAAACTCTTTCCACTGGTAAAAATAATTGAGGTTTATTAACAGTTTTGAAATGCCATTAATTCTTTTAAATAACAATCAATCACTAATATCTTGACAAAATAATAGTTATTATGAACAATTTTTAAAAAGAAACTCTTTTAATCTCAAGGCTGGTAACACTGAAGGTTAATACAATAATTTTAGTTAGAGAGGTTATGTCCTCTTTACACAGTTAAATTACCAAGTTCGTGTGATCTTTGAAGTTGCATGATACCAGATACAAGATGTAGTCTTTTATAACAATATTTAATAAAGAATTAATATAAAACAAACAAACAAATATTAAAATTAAAAGTCGGTACCATAGAATCGATAACTATCGTACTATCGTACGCTGGATACAAGGACACAGCAATTACCTTAATAACACGTGCGTTGAGCTGCACTGCTAAAATTTACTATTATTGTTTAATAGTTGGTTATAAAAATGATTTATTGGCAAGAGAAAAAAATCTATAATAGAAAAAAACTCTTGTGATAGCTTTCATTTGATTCATATTACTTGAGAACAGAATTATGAAAATGTGACAAGTTGTCGTTATTATTTATAGGTTAGCTAATACACGTAAGTAGTTATTGTGGCTAAGTAAATTATTCATTGAGTTCTTAATAATCTAAACACATAAATCTTATTCATAATGTATTTGATGTGTAACTATCAGTTAATTAGAATACCTTTCGCAAAAAAATTATTTATTAGTCAAATCAAACGAAATGAGTCAATTAAGCGACTAATCATTTCACTCCTATTTGTAGTATTTAAATTAATATTGACTTCTTTAATTACGATAAAATCGTAAAAACATTTTATTCTTAAGTTAAAAAATGCGAAACAATTCTTTTACTCAAATCTGATAATTTTCATCATAATGAATACACTTCAATACTACTGACTAGAGTAGTACCAAAACAATAATTTTCCGTTCATTAACAGAATTATTATTTCTGTTCTATTTGTTAAATAATGAAAATATAGTACTCCCTGGTTTTTTATAAACACAAAACTCGAAAATACGACCGATATTATACACTGGTCGTATTTTATTATTTGAATTCACACCGCACTGTACACTCGTTATTTCTGTGTTATGTGTAGGTTAGGTGTGTGTAGCGTGACTCATATACGTGTCGCGCACAATTTAAATACAACTTCAGACATTTTCTCATCGACCTCGCCCGTCGAATTATTCATGTAGACTCTTTGACGACTGAAAGATGACTGTGACGCTTCACCTAAGCGTCTCTGGCTTGTCTGGTTGTTTTAATTCATTTGATTGGTTGAAATTGTCGAATTCTCCACCCCAAAACACTTCGGTTGAATAAAACTTTTAATTATTTACCAATTTCTTATATGGGTTGGAGACTATAGTGACGTAAGCGTTGATACACAAAATGATTAAAAAGTTTATAATTGTTATAACTTTTTTATTATTTGTCGTATCGTTGAATAGTTGGTGGCAATAGATCGCGGACACCTTGGGCTTTAAATAAAGTCTAAACAAGAATAAAATCCGTCCATTATTAACTCACTACAACTATTTCACAAATTCCTATGGTGAATCTTAAAATTAATAAGTTTATTTCACCAGATCTTATTCTAATTACACAATAACACTTCTTATCAAACGTTTTGAGTCCATTTCTCAATTGTTTAATTCAGAAAATAGGTGCAATTACTATTTCCACAATATTTGGGTAATGGCGTCTTCAAACGTCCATATGCGATTATTTATAATCGCTTATAATACTATTATTCCTTATCTAATGACATTTTTTTGGTATTCTAACAATAATATATACATTTATTTACATCGGTTTACACTTTGTTATATGAAAATGTTGTTTTTCATATACTAATAGTCTTATCAATATACCTTCTGCTCTCTTTTCTTTAAATTGTCACTGTGTCAATCATTTTATCATATAAGGCATATAATGTTACAAATGAAAATAGTGTACAATTATAGTACCTTGTTAATTTAATGCATTTATTAGCCTTTCGCTATCTGAAAGCTTTCCAATTCCTAGTATTGGGTTTGTTTACATCAGGTTATGACATGGCAGTCAGTTATTTTTTTAATAAATCAATAACTAAATTGCTATTATTACATTTGATATATATTCTCATAGTAGTATCAGATGTCCTTCTGACTACTGATAATATTTTTATTTACCTTTGAACAAGTTTGGATGGTGCATTTTGCTTAACTAACTTGCTACATAGTGTTTGTCTACATTTGATTCCACAATCATAGTCATTAATTTTCAACAATTTGTCTATAAAATTACTATTCTTATACTTATGATCTGTTCTCATAGTAGTACTAGATGTTTTTCTAACTACTGGTAATAAATATCACTATAATATTGACGACTCGGAACACTAGTTTTTTATAAGTAAAAACGTAAAGTTTTACCTTACAGCCTAAACCGGCTTTCACCTATAGAAGGCTTCATCAGAGGCTGTCGTTAGTAGCGCTGTTCATCTTGTTGCTGGCGACGAGATAGTGTTTCGAAAGATCGAAGCTGTGTGTGTGTGTGGTGAGATGTGTTCGAATAATGCGTGCAATTTGAATTGTGTCTGTTCGTTTAGGATGTCGTTTTTATTTGTTTTTGTGTGTTTGTATATTTCTAATTGTTCTAGAGTGTCTAGTTTTCGGCCTTTTGTGTGTACGTGTAGTATGTTCATGTTATTCTCGATGTTTTTATATGTGTGGTTTGCTTCACTGAGGTGGTTTGCGAAGGTAGATTCTGTAGTGGTGTGGACTGCTTTTGTGTGTTCAATGTATCTCTGTTTGAAGCTACGTACTGTCTGGCCTATGTAGAATTTTACGTTTTTACTTATAAAAAACTAGTGTTCCGAGTCGTCAATATTATAGTGACATTTAGTTAAGAAACGGACACGTCATGGACAACGAAATCTACTGGTAATACTTTCAGTAATCCTTGGACAAGTTTTAATAATGTATTTTGCTTTACTAGTTTGTCACATTGTCTTTGTTTACATCTGGCTATACGTTCATAGTCAGTTAGTTTTCAATAATTTGATTATGAAACTATTATTATTATAACTGTGATCTGTTCTCATAGTAGTATTAGATGTTTTTCTAACTACTGGTCATATTTTCAGTTATCTCTGTGTAAGTTTTAATAATATATTTTGCTTAACTAGCTTGTCATGTTGGGTTTCCTTTCATCTAGCTTTGTGCTATCATATTTAATCTGCTTTATGTGCTGTGCATTTAAGTATAAAATATTACTTATTAGTGTGCATCATTATTTATAATGAATTTTTGACTGAAACAATTGTTGATGGTTGCTTGGTTTAATTAACATATATGATTTTGTGTTATAGGTGCACTCCCTATTGGGGTTATGTATCAATGTGCAACATATTCTTATGCAGTAGTTGCTTCTACTATTATGACTTCATTATGGTATTTTATTACAATGGTTTAATTGTTGATTAATACACATGTTTACACTATTTTTCTAAACAATAACACAAATATTCTTAATCTAATGGTATTACATTACTTGTTGTAGTACCTAATTTCTGGTACATTGGTTGTTTGATACTTAACAAACTAGCTTGTTTGTTATTATTTTTTCTGGACTTTCTTTATATTGTATTCTGTTTTGCCGTGGCGTTCAGTTATATTTCATTTTAAAACTTAACAAAGCTTTTATTATCAGGTTTTATGAACAATGATTTTACTGTTCTATCTTACATTTTTCTTGGTGGTCTTATGATTATCTATTTGGGATTACAATCTTGATTAAATTGGTCACACTAATTGTCTGTGCATTTTAACTATTTAATCTTTGATGTTTCCACTATAAAGGTAACACATTTTCTTCTATTATAAACCTTCTCACTTGTATTGTCTGTGGGGTTTATTTAGGTTAAAATTTGTTAACTGGTTACAGGTTCTCACACTCACATTAAGTATTCACTATTACTGTTTGTGATTTCTTAAATATGCTAAACACTGTTTCTTCATAGTTAATAATCGTTGTTCTTCTTCCGGTCACTAGTATAGCTCCTTGCATACTTGGTGAATGGTGATTTCTTGTATTGTACATACATTATCTTCACTCTTCGTGTCATTTTTCCTTGCTCTTCTTCTTTCTTTCTTCTTTTGGTTTAAATGTCTCCTCCAATATTTCCATTTGTAGTAGTCGCTGTTCCATAGTATTTACATTTTATAAATAGATTGGTTGGTTTGCCATCATTGTGGTTGCTCTTAAATTGTCTCGTCTTCATCTTACATAGTTATTATTTTTGTTATTTCCCCTCACTGTTGGAAACTATTGGGCCTGGTGTCTAACATTTTATATTGGCTTGTAGTCATTTTCTTTCTCTCTTTCATACTCGATGATGCTATATTACACTTCCTTCTTCTTTGTTGGAATTTTACAATAATGTATCTGTAGATATTCACTTTTTTTCTTCCATTGCTCTACGTACTTAGAACTATTTTCATGATTTCCCGTCATCTGACGTAATAATTGTTTACCTATGTAACTACCAAATTTGGTAACGTTACATATGCCTTCCTATAAGAATTGATTAATTCTGAATCAGTATATTTATATTGTTTTTTTCATTTCTTTCATTGAAGAATTCATCAATTGTTGTACGTTCCATGTCGACTCATATGCTTTTTTATTTATATCCCTTCACTTTCTTCTATTTGAATCATAATTATTTCTCTTCTATGTAATTATCTCCCTTGTTTATTTAGTTCCCTAATTCCCTAACATAAGTTTAGCTGGGGCAGTTCAGAGCAGCTCACTTTGGCATACAACTCCACTGGCCATACTAACATCAATAAATACGGAGGCACATCATCTCCATCAATAATAATAAATGATTGCTGGCATTATTCATCAGTCAATTCATCTCAAATAATCAAAAAACATATAGTGGTCGTTCTTTCGACAAATAATAAATATCCTTGGGATTATCTCGCGCATCTGCGGTTTATACATTGTTATACTCTCTTCTTCTTGATTCAACTCAACTAAATTCTTCACATATTACAGGGATAGTTTGTTTTACATTTCATCACTGGTATACTCTCATGATCATCTTCGTTAATATACTATTTTTCATTCTTCTTCGTCATCAATTAATCTCTTCTCTTTGTATTACATTAAACGTCATTTCATAATCTTCTTTGTTTTCGGGGTTTACTTATTTGGATATAATTCATGAATATATTTTCTCGTAGTTTCAATTGAGATATAGTCCATTTGGTATAGGCTCTCTTCTAGTAAAATACACTAGAAAACACTATGGTTGTGTGTTATCTTTCATCTACATTAATGATACTTATTTGGTTTTGTTTCCACAACTTCTTATTTTCTTCTTCTTCTTTCATATATCATCTATTTCACTGTCTCCTCTTTTATCTGTACGGGTATGTTGTTGTCTTTACTGTTGACGTGGCTCTTGGAAGTATATATTCGTGCCAAAGATGGAATGTGTCTTTCTCGTAAAATTATATACTTTTCTTTCATTGGTAGTACGGGTACGTTGTTAAATTACTGTTGACGTGGCTCTTGGAAATATATATTCGTGCCAAAGTTGGTATGTGTCTGCCTCGTAAAATAATATTTTTCTTTCGTTGGTAGTACGGGTACGTTGTTAAATTACTTGTTGACGTGGCTCTTGGAAATAAATTGTGCCAAGGATGGTATGTGTCTTTCTCGTAAAGTTATATATTTTTCTTTCATTGGTAGTACGGGTACGTTGGTAAACTACTGTTGACGTGGCTCTTGGAAGTATATATTTGTGCCAAAGTTGTTGTGTGTCGATCTCGTAAAATTATATATTTTTCTTTCATTGGTAGTACGGGTACGTTGTTAAATTACTGTTGACGTGGCTCTAGGAAATATTTTATGCCAAAGATGGAATTTGTCTTTCTCGTAAAATTATATATTTTTCTTTCACTGGTATATATACTTTCACTATATTTTTCTTTTTTTTTTCTTTTGTAGTGCTACTTGTAAATACAGTTTTCTTTATCCTTACATAACTTCTTTGGAACATAGTTTTACATTACAGAATTACAATATCGTCAACGTTCATTTTCATAGTTATATATTCACTTCCTATTTAATATAAACAACAAATAATTTTCATAGCAATATTTCATCCTTCCTTCATATAGTCAACAATTATTTTCACAATTATATTTTCATTTTTCATTTATTATCAGGAACAAGTAATTTTCATCGCAATATGTTATATAGTCAATATATATCTTCACAATCATATTTCCATTTTTCACTTATTAATAAACAATAATCTTTATCGCTATTTTTCAGTTTTATCTTATAATTTAATCTTCGATATACCGTTTCATTGAATGTGCAGTTAGCGTTACTCGTTATCATAACAGTCCGTCCCATATTTTAATGTATTTTTTATTCATTTTTATCCGTAGTCGTCGCTCTCCTCTCTTCTTGTCGTTCGAACTTCTTCAGTGTTCATACTCCTCTCCGTTCTGGCTATCATTTGGTTTTTCCATTTGAAAGCTATTAGGGCTTTGTCTGCCTTCCGTTCTTCCGTCTTCTTCTTTTCTTTCTCTTTCGTGTACTTGTGTCCATCGTTCTTCTGGTCGTTGTTAGTACTGACGTTTGGTAACTCTCCCAATTCTGTTTGACCGTCATCCGTCTTCTGATTGGGTGCTTCCATTAATTGACGCCTCTTCTTCCTTAGTTCTCTTATTTCTTTGGCGTACCCTTCGATAATCCGGTCCCATTGCTCTTGATAGCCTTCCTTTTTCTTAAAATATCTCACTCTTCTTTTGGAAATCTTTGGTTGGAATATTTTATTGGTCATCTTCTTCCTTGTCGTGACATAATCTTCCTCCTCGTCCATTTCCATGAAACTCCTCCGATACTCCTTCCTGAAGACCCCTTCTTCATGGCTGATGATTGGTAGGTTGATCATATTAATTAGACCGCTTCGAGTCATTTCAATTAACTCTTTTGTGACCCTTGCCTTCCTCGGACGCATGGTTCTTCTTTCTTCCATTTTCACCTCTTCCGTTTCTTGAATTATTTGGATCTTCTTTTCTCCACTATCTTCAGGCTCTGGACTCACTTGTTCCATGTTTTTATCTTCAGGTACTTCTTCAACCTCCATTTGATTGTCATCTATCTTCGGGCTGGCTTGTTCCATTGCCTGTTCTCTCTCCCTTCTTAATTTTTCTCCAAATTTTCTGCTATCTTCTATGGTCCTATCTATTGATTCTATTGTACTATTACTGCAATCATCCAATTTCTTACTCAAGTCTTCCTTCAATGATTGAAAACTTTCTTTCAATGATTGGCGGTTTTCATCCATTCGCTTACTTAATGATTCCACCATGGATCTCTGGCCTTCCCTCAATGATCGGTTGCCTTCCTCCAATGATTGTAAATTTTCATCCATCTTCTTCATCATCGACCGATAGCCTTCCTGTATACTCATTATTAACTCTATTATTTGTGGCTCTTGTGCTTTTGTTAATCCGAACATCTTGTCACTCTGGTAATGCACTTGCTGTCTCTTGACGAATTAGGTGAGGAAATTATTGGTTTAATTGCCTAAATTGCTGATTGTTTTCTCCCTAATCCCCGCTCAGACGTTGGGCACCACGTTGTCACGAAACAACGATATAGTGTAGGTGATTGTCTTCTGTCAATCCTGCCCCGCGATGGAGTGCCAATCTGTTACTAAACAGATATTGATAGGATATAGAGTGTGTGTGTTGGTGATTGTAGATACGCTCCGGTATCCACCACGATATAAGATAATAAAATTTTAAAATGGAATTATTAGTGTTGATTATTAATAGTTGTGTGGGTATTCCCGTTTAAATCTCTCAATTTAAAAAAGTATTTTAGCACTTCACTTTTCACCTCCCCACTTACCATATGTGGATGTTAATACTGTTCTGTTTGGTGACTGCTTCTGCTGCAACATACACTTTATACATACATGTGGATATTCAGCTTGAATACCCTAGGTGATACACATGCACAATTAAATAAAATAGGGGCTTAATTATGATTTAAATTATATTGAATATTTAAATTCTGCCGCCACCTTCTGATAGAACTAGTTATGATAATTAAACTATTTTATTTTGAAATCAACAAAACTCTTTCCACTGGTAAAAATAATTGAGGTTTATTAACAGTTTTGAAATGCCATTAATTCTTTTAAATAACAATCAATCACTAATATCTTGACAAAATAATAGTTATTATGAACAATTTTTAAAAAGAAACTCTTTTAATCTCAATGCTGGTAACACTGAAGGTTAATACAATAATTTTAGTTAGAGAGGTTATGTCCTCTTTACACAGTTAAATTACCAAGTTCGTGTGATCTTTGAAGTTGCATGATACCAGATACAAGATGTAGTCTTTTATAACAATATTTAATAAAGAATTAATATAAAACAAACAAACAAATATTAAAATTAAAAGTCGGTACCATAGAATCGATAACTATCGTACTATCGTACGCTGGATACAAGGACACAGCAATTACCTTAATAACACGTGCGTTGAGCTGCACTGCTAAAATTTACTATTATTGTTTAATAGTTGGTTATAAAAATGATTTATTGGCAAGAGAAAAAAAATCTATAATAGAAAAAACTCTTGTGATAGCTTTCATTTGATTTATATTACTTGAGAACAGAATTATGAAAAGGTGACAAGTTGTCGTTATTATTTATAGGTTAGCTAATACACGTAAGTAGTTATTGTGGCTAAGTAAATTATTCATTGAGTTCTTAATAATCTAAACACATATATCTTATTCATAATCTATTTGATGTGTAACTATCAGTTAATTAGAATACCTTTCGCAACAAAATTATTATTTATTAGTCAAATCAAACGAAATGAGTCAATTAAGCGACTAATCATTTCACTCCTATTTGTAGTATTTAAATTAATATTGACTTCTTTAATTACGATAAAATCGTAAAAACATTTTATTCTTAAGTTAAAAAATGCGAAACAATTCTTTTACTCAAATCTGATAATTTTCATCATAATGAATACACTTCAATACTACTGACTAGAGTAGTACCAAAACAATAATTTTCCGTTCATTAACAGAATTATTATTTCTGTTCTATTTGTTAAATAATGAAAATATAGTACTCCCTGGTTTTTTATAAACACAAAACTCGAAAATACGACCGATATTATACACTGGTCGTATTTTATTATTTGAATTCACACCGCACTGTACACTCGTTATTTCTGTGTTATGTGTAGGTTAGGTGTGTGTAGCGTGACTCATATACGTGTCGCGCACAATTTAAATACAACTTCAGACATTTTCTCATCGACCTCGCCCGTCGAATTATTCATGTAGACTCTTTGACGACTGAAAGATGACTGTGACGCTTCACCTAAGCGTCTCTGGCTTGTCTGGTTGTTTTAATTCATTTGATTGGTTGAAATTGTCGAATTCTCCACCCCAAAACACTTCGGTTGAATAAAACTTTTAATTATTTACCAATTTCTTATATGGGTTGGAGACTATAGTGACGTAAGCGTTGATACACAAAATGATTAAAAAGTTTATAATTGTTATAACTTTTTTATTATTTGTCATATCGTTGAATAGTTGGTGGCAATAGATCGCGGACACCTTGGGCTTTAAATAAAGTCTAAACAAGAATAAAATCCATCCATTATTAACTCACTACAACTATTTCACAAATTCCTATGGTGAATCTTAAAATTAATAAGTTTATTTCACCAGATCTTATTCTAATTACACAATAACACTTCTTATCAAACGTTTTGAGTCCATTTCTCAATTGTTTAATTCAGAAAATAGGTGCAATTACTATTTCCACAATATTTGGGTAATGGCGTCTTCAAACGTCCATATGCGATTATTTATAATCGCTTATAATACTATTATTCCTTATCTAATGACATTTTTTTGGTATTCTAACAATAATATATACATTTATTTACATCGGTTTACACTTTGTTATATGAAAATGTTGTTTTTCATATACTAATAGTCTTATCAATATACCTTCTGCTCTCTTTTCTTTAAATTGTCACTGTGTCAATCATTTTATCATATAAGGCATATAATGTTACAAATGAAAATAGTGTACAATTATAGTACCTTGTTAATTTAATGCATTTATTAGCCTTTCGCTATCTGAAAGCTTTCCAATTCCTAGTATTGGGTTTGTTTACATCAGGTTATGACATGGCAGTCAGTTATTTTTTTAATAAATCAATAACTAAATTGCTATTATTACATTTGATATATATTCTCATAGTAGTATCAGATGTCCTTCTGACTACTGATAATATTTTTATTTACCTTTGAACAAGTTTGGATGGTGCATTTTGCTTAACTAACTTGCTACATAGTGTTTGTCTACATTTGATTCCACAATCATAGTCATTAATTTTCAACAATTTGTCTATAAAATTACTATTCTTATACTTATGATCTGTTCTCATAGTAGTACTAGATGTTTTTCTAACTACTGGTAATAAATATCACTATAATATTGACGACTCGGAACACTAGTTTTTTATAAGTAAAAACGTAAAGTTTTACCTTACAGCCTAAACCGGCTTTCACCTATAGAAGGCTTCATCAGAGGCTGTCGTTAGTAGCGCTGTTCATCTTGTTGTTGGCGACGAGATAGTGTTTCAAAAGATCGAAGCTGTGTGTGTGTGTGGTGAGATGTGTTCGAATAATGCGTGCAATTTGAATTGTGTCTGTTCGTTTAGGATGTCGTTTTTATTTGTTTTTGTGTGTTTGTATATTTCTAATTGTTCTAGAGTGTCTAGTTTTCGGCCTTTTGTGTGTACGTGTAGTATGTTCATGTTATTCTCGATGTTTTTATATGTGTGGTTTGCTTCACTGAGGTGGTTTGCGAAGGTAGATTCTGTAGTGGTGTGGAGTGCTTTTGTGTGTTCAATGTATCTCTGTTTGAAGCTACGTCCTGTCTGGCCTAGGTAGAATTTTACGTTTTTACTTATAAAAAATTAGTGTTCCGAGTCGTCAATATTATAGTGACATTTAGTTAAGAAACGGACACGTCATGGACAATGAAATCTACTGGTAATACTTTCAGTAATCCTTGGACAAGTTTTAATAATGTACTTTGCTTTACTAGTTTGTCACATTGTCTTTGTTTACATCTGGCTATACGTTCATAGTCAGTTAGTTTTCAATAATTTGATTATGAAACTATTATTATTATAACTGTGATCTGTTCTCATAGTAGTATTAGATGTTTTTCTAACTACTGGTCATATTTTCAGTTATCTCTGTGTAAGTTTTAATAATATATTTTGCTTAACTAGCTTGTCATGTTGGGTTTCCTTTCATCTAGCTTTGTGCTATCATATTTAATCTGCTTTATGTGCTGTGCATTTAAGTATAAAATATTACTTATTAGTGTGCATCATTATTTATAATGAATTTTTGACTGAAACAATTGTTGATGGTTGCTTGGTTTAATTAACATATATGATTTTGTGTTATAGGTGCACTCCCTATTGGGGTTATGTATCAATGTGCAACATATTCTTATGCAGTAGTTGCTTCTACTATTATGACTTCATTATGGTATTTTATTACAATGGTTTAATTGTTGATTAATACACATGTTTACACTATTTTTCTAAACAATAACACAAATATTCTTAATCTAATGGTATTACATTACTTGTTGTAGTACCTAATTTCTGGTACATTGGTTGTTTGATACTTAACAAACTAGCTTGTTTGTTATTATTTTTTCTGGACTTTCTTTATATTGTATTCTGTTTTGCCGTGGCGTTCAGTTATATTTCATTTTAAAACTTAACAAAGCTTTTATTATCAGGTTTTATGAACAATGATTTTACTGTTCTATCTTACATTTTTCTTGGTGGTCTTATGATTATCTATTTGGGATTACAATCTTGATTAAATTGGTCACACTAATTGTCTGTGCATTTTAACTATTTAATCTTTGATGTTTCCACTATAAAGGTAACACATTTTCTTCTATTATAAACCTTCTCACTTGTATTGTCTGTGGGGTTTATTTAGGTTAAAATTTGTTAACTGGTTACAGGTTCTCACACTCACATTAAGTATTCACTATTACTGTTTGTGATTTCTTAAATATGCTAAACACTGTTTCTTCATAGTTAATAATCGTTGTTCTTCTTCCGGTCACTAGTATAGCTCCTTGCATACTTGGTGAATGGTGATTTCTTGTATTGTACATACATTATCTTCACTCTTCGTGTCATTTTTCCTTGCTCTTCTTCTTTCTTTCTTCTTTTGGTTTAAATGTCTCCTCCAATATTTCCATTTGTAGTAGTCGCTGTTCCATAGTATTTACATTTTATAAATAGATTGGTTGGTTTGCCATCATTGTGGTTGCTCTTAAATTGTCTCGTCTTCATCTTACATAGTTATTATTTTTGTTATTTCCCCTCACTGTTGGAAACTATTGGGCCTGGTGTCTAACATTTTATATTGGCTTGTAGTCATTTTCTTTCTCTCTTTCATACTCGATGATGCTATATTACACTTCCTTCTTCTTTGTTGGAATTTTACAATAATGTATCTGTAGATATTCACTTTTTTTCTTCCATTGCTCTACGTACTTAGAACTATTTTCATGATTTCCCGTCATCTGACGTAATAATTGTTTACCTATGTAACTACCAAATTTGGTAACGTTACATATGCCTTCCTATAAGAATTGATTAATTCTGAATCAGTATATTTATATTGTTTTTTTCATTTCTTTCATTGAAGAATTCATCAATTGTTGTACGTTCCATGTCGACTCATATGCTTTTTTATTTATATCCCTTCACTTTCTTCTATTTGAATCATAATTATTTCTCTTCTATGTAATTATCTCCCTTGTTTATTTAGTTCCCTAATTCCCTAACATAAGTTTAGCTGGGGCAGTTCAGAGCAGCTCACTTTGGCATACAACTCCACTGGCCATACTAACATCAATAAATACGGAGGCACATCATCTCCATCAATAATAATAAATGATTGCTGGCATTATTCATCAGTCAATTCATCTCAAATAATCAAAAAACATATAGTGGTCGTTCTTTCGACAAATAATAAATATCCTTGGGATTATCTCGCGCATCTGCGGTTTATACATTGTTATACTCTCTTCTTCTTGATTCAACTCAACTAAATTCTTCACATATTACAGGGATAGTTTGTTTTACATTTCATCACTGGTATACTCTCATGATCATCTTCGTTAATATACTATTTTTCATTCTTCTTCGTCATCAATTAATCTCTTCTCTTTGTATTACATTAAACGTCATTTCATAATCTTCTTTGTTTTCGGGGTTTACTTATTTGGATATAATTCATGAATATATTTTCTCGTAGTTTCAATTGAGATATAGTCCATTTGGTATAGGCTCTCTTCTAGTAAAATACACTAGAAAACACTATGGTTGTGTGTTATCTTTCATCTACATTAATGATACTTATTTGGTTTTGTTTCCACAACTTCTTATTTTCTTCTTCTTCTTTCATATATCATCTATTTCACTGTCTCCTCTTTTATCTGTATGGGTATGTTGTTGTCTTTACTGTTGACGTGGCTCTTGGAAGTATATATTCGTGCCAAAGATGGAATGTGTCTTTCTCGTAAAATTATATACTTTTCTTTCATTGGTAGTACGGGTACGTTGTTAAATTACTGTTGACGTGGCTCTTGGAAATATATATTCGTGCCAAAGTTGGTATGTGTCTGCCTCGTAAAATAATATTTTTCTTTCGTTGGTAGTACGGGTACGTTGTTAAATTACTTGTTGACGTGGCTCTTGGAAATAAATTGTGCCAAGGATGGTATGTGTCTTTCTCGTAAAGTTATATATTTTTCTTTCATTGGTAGTACGGGTACGTTGGTAAACTACTGTTGACGTGGCTCTTGGAAGTATATATTCGTGCCAAAGTTGTTGTGTGTCGATCTCGTAAAATTATATATTTTTCTTTCATTGGTAGTACGGGTACGTTGTTAAATTACTGTTGACGTGGCTCTAGGAAATATTTTATGCCAAAGATGGAATTTGTCTTTCTCGTAAAATTATATATTTTTCTTTCACTGGTATATATACTTTCACTATATTTTTCTTTTTTTTTTTCTTTTGTAGTGCTACTTGTAAATACAGTTTTCTTTATCCTTACATAACTTCTTTGGAACATAGTTTTACATTACAGAATTACAATATCGTCAACATTCATTTTCATAGTTATATATTCACTTCCTATTTAATATAAACAACAAATAATTTTCATAGCAATATTTCATCCTTCCTTCATATAGTCAACAATTATTTTCACAATTTCATTTTCATTGTTTTCATTTATTATCAGGAACAAGTAATTTTCATCGCAATATGTTATATAGTCAATATATATCTTCACAATCATATTTCCATTTTTCACTTATTAATAAACAATAATCTTTATCGCTATTTTTCAGTTTTATCTTATAATTTAATCTTCGATATACCGTTTCATTGAATGTGCAGTTAGCGTTACTCGTTATCATAACAGTCCGTCCCATATTTTAATGTATTTTTTATTCATTTTTATCCGTAGTCGTCGCTCTCCTCTCTTCTTGTCGTTCGAACTTCTTCAGTGTTCATACTCCTCTCCGTTCTGGCTATCATTTGGTTTTTCCATTTGAAAGCTATTAGGGCTTTGTCTGCCTTCCGTTCTTCCGTCTTCTTCTTTTCTTTCTCTTTCGTGTACTTGTGTCCATCGTTCTTCTGGTCGTTGTTAGTACTGACGTTTGGTAACTCTCCCAATTCTGTTTGACCGTCATCCGTCTTCTGATTGGGTGCTTCCATTAATTGACGCCTCTTCTTCCTTAGTTCTCTTATTTCTTTGGCGTACCCTTCGATAATCCGGTCCCATTGCTCTTGATAGCCTTCCTTTTTCTTAAAATATCTCACTCTTCTTTTGGAAATCTTTGGTTGGAATATTTTATTGGTCATCTTCTTCCTTGTCGTGACATAATCTTCCTCCTCGTCCATTTCCATGAAACTCCTCCGATACTCCTTCCTGAAGACCCCTTCTTCATGGCTGATGATTGGTAGGTTGATCATATTAATTAGACCGCTTCGAGTCATTTCAATTAACTCTTTTGTGACCCTTGCCTTCCTCGGACGCATGGTTCTTCTTTCTTCCATTTTCACCTCTTCCGTTTCTTGAATTATTTGGATCTTCTTTTCTCCACTATCTTCAGGCTCTGGACTCACTTGTTCCATGTTTTTATCTTCAGGTACTTCTTCAACCTCCATTTGATTGTCATCTATCTTCGGGCTGGCTTGTTCCATTGCCTGTTCTCTCTCCCTTCTTAATTTTTCTCCAAATTTTCTGCTATCTTCTATGGTCCTATCTATTGATTCTATTGTACTATTACTGCAATCATCCAATTTCTTACTCAAGTCTTCCTTCAATGATTGAAAACTTTCTTTCAATGATTGGCGGTTTTCATCCATTCGCTTACTTAATGATTCCACCATGGATCTCTGGCCTTCCCTCAATGATCGGTTGCCTTCCTCCAATGATTGTAAATTTTCATCCATCTTCTTCATCATCGACCGATAGCCTTCCTGTATACTCATTATTAACTCTATTATTTGTGGCTCTTGTGCTTTTGTTAATCCGAACATCTTGTCACTCTGGTAATGCACTTGCTGTCTCTTGACGAATTAGGTGAGGAAATTATTGGTTTAATTGCCTAAATTGCTGATTGTTTTCTCCCTAATCCCCGCTCAGACGTTGGGCACCACGTTGTCACGAAACAACGATATAGTGTAGGTGATTGTCTTCTGTCAATCCTGCCCCGCGATGGAGTGCCAATCTGTTACTAAACAGATATTGATAGGATATAGAGTGTGTGTGTTGGTGATTGTAGATACGCTCCGGTATCCACCACGATATAAGATAATAAAATTTTAAAATGGAATTATTAGTGTTGATTATTAATAGTTGTGTGGGTATTCCCGTTTAAATCTCTCAATTTAAAAAAGTATTTTAGCACTTCACTTTTCACCTCCCCACTTACCATATGTGGATGTTAATACTGTTCTGTTTGGTGACTGCTTCTGCTGCAACATACACTTTATACATACATGTGGATATTCAGCTTGAATACCCTAGGTGATACACATGCACAATTAAATAAAATAGGGGCTTAATTATGATTTAAATTATATTGAATATTTAAATTCTGCCGCCACCTTCTGATAGAACTAGTTATGATAATTAAACTATTTTATTTTGAAATCAACAAAACTCTTTCCACTGGTAAAAATAATTGAGGTTTATTAACAGTTTTGAAATGCCATTAATTCTTTTAAATAACAATCAATCACTAATATCTTGACAAAATAATAGTTATTATGAACAATTTTTAAAAAGAAACTCTTTTAATCTCAAGGCTGGTAACACTGAAGGTTAATACAATAATTTTAGTTAGAGAGGTTATGTCCTCTTTACACAGTTAAATTACCAAGTTCGTGTGATCTTTGAAGTTGCATGATACCAGATACAAGATGTAGTCTTTTATAACAATATTTAATAAAGAATTAATATAAAACAAACAAACAAATATTAAAATTAAAAGTCGGTACCATAGAATCGATAACTATCGTACTATCGTACGCTGGATACAAGGACACAGCAATTACCTTAATAACACGTGCGTTGAGCTGCACTGCTAAAATTTACTATTATTGTTTAATAGTTGGTTATAAAAATGATTTATTGGCAAGAGAAAAAAAATCTATAATAGAAAAAACTCTTGTGATAGCTTTCATTTGATTTATATTACTTGAGAACAGAATTATGAAAAGGTGACAAGTTGTCGTTATTATTTATAGGTTAGCTAATACACGTAAGTAGTTATTGTGGCTAAGTAAATTATTCATTGAGTTCTTAATAATCTAAACACATATATCTTATTCATAATCTATTTGATGTGTAACTATCAGTTAATTAGAATACCTTTCGCAACAAAATTATTATTTATTAGTCAAATCAAACGAAATGAGTCAATTAAGCGACTAATCATTTCACTCCTATTTGTAGTATTTAAATTAATATTGACTTCTTTAATTACGATAAAATCGTAAAAACATTTTATTCTTAAGTTAAAAAATGCGAAACAATTCTTTTACTCAAATCTGATAATTTTCATCATAATGAATACACTTCAATACTACTGACTAGAGTAGTACCAAAACAATAATTTTCCGTTCATTAACAGAATTATTATTTCTGTTCTATTTGTTAAATAATGAAAATATAGTACTCCCTGGTTTTTTATAAACACAAAACTCGAAAATACGACCGATATTATACACTGGTCGTATTTTATTATTTGAATTCACACCGCACTGTACACTCGTTATTTCTGTGTTATGTGTAGGTTAGGTGTGTGTAGCGTGACTCATATACGTGTCGCGCACAATTTAAATACAACTTCAGACATTTTCTCATCGACCTCGCCCGTCGAATTATTCATGTAGACTCTTTGACGACTGAAAGATGACTGTGACGCTTCACCTAAGCGTCTCTGGCTTGTCTGGTTGTTTTAATTCATTTGATTGGTTGAAATTGTCGAAGTCTCCACCCCAAAACACTTCGGTTGAATAAAACTTTTAATTTTTTACCAATTTCTTATATGGGTTGGAGACTATAGTGACGTAAGCGTTGATACACAAAATGATTAAAAAGTTTATAATTGTTATAACTTTTTTATTATTTGTCATATCGTTGAATAGTTGGTGGCAATAGATCGCGGACACCTTGGGCTTTAAATAAAGTCTAAACAAGAATAAAATCCGTCCATTATTAACTCACTACAACTATTTCACAAATTCCTATGGTGAATCTTAAAATTAATAAGTTTATTTCACCAGATCTTATTCTAATTACACAATAACACTTCTTATCAAACGTTTTGAGTCCATTTCTCAATTGTTTAATTCAGAAAATAGGTGCAATTACTATTTCCACAATATTTGGGTAATGGCGTCTTCAAACGTCCATATGCGATTATTTATAATCGCTTATAATACTATTATTCCTTATCTAATGACATTTTTTTGGTATTCTAACAATAATATATACATTTATTTACATCGGTTTACACTTTGTTATATGAAAATGTTGTTTTTCATATACTAATAGTCTTATCAATATACCTTCTGCTCTCTTTTCTTTAAATTGTCACTGTGTCAATCATTTTATCATATAAGGCATATAATGTTACAAATGAAAATAGTGTACAATTATAGTACCTTGTTAATTTAATGCATTTATTAGCCTTTCGCTATCTGAAAGCTTTCCAATTCCTAGTATTGGGTTTGTTTACATCAGGTTATGACATGGCAGTCAGTTATTTTTTTAATAAATCAATAACTAAATTGCTATTATTACATTTGATATATATTCTCATAGTAGTATCAGATGTCCTTCTGACTACTGATAATATTTTTATTTACCTTTGAACAAGTTTGGATGGTGCATTTTGCTTAACTAACTTGCTACATAGTGTTTGTCTACATTTGATTCCACAATCATAGTCATTAATTTTCAACAATTTGTCTATAAAATTACTATTCTTATACTTATGATCTGTTCTCATAGTAGTACTAGATGTTTTTCTAACTACTGGTAATAAATATCACTATAATATTGACGACTCGGAACACTAGTTTTTTATAAGTAAAAACGTAAAGTTTTACCTTACAGCCTAAACCGGCTTTCACCTATAGAAGGCTTCATCAGAGGCTGTCGTTAGTAGCGCTGTTCATCTTGTTGTTGGCGACGAGATAGTGTTTCAAAAGATCGAAGCTGTGTGTGTGTGTGGTGAGATGTGTTCGAATAATGCGTGCAATTTGAATTGTGTCTGTTCGTTTAGGATGTCGTTTTTATTTGTTTTTGTGTGTTTGTATATTTCTAATTGTTCTAGAGTGTCTAGTTTTCGGCCTTTTGTGTGTACGTGTAGTATGTTCATGTTATTCTCGATGTTTTTATATGTGTGGTTTGCTTCACTGAGGTGGTTTGCGAAGGTAGATTCTGTAGTGGTGTGGAGTGCTTTTGTGTGTTCAATGTATCTCTGTTTGAAGCTACGTCCTGTCTGGCCTAGGTAGAATTTTACGTTTTTACTTATAAAAAATTAGTGTTCCGAGTCGTCAATATTATAGTGACATTTAGTTAAGAAACGGACACGTCATGGACAATGAAATCTACTGGTAATACTTTCAGTAATCCTTGGACAAGTTTTAATAATGTACTTTGCTTTACTAGTTTGTCACATTGTCTTTGTTTACATCTGGCTATACGTTCATAGTCAGTTAGTTTTCAATAATTTGATTATGAAACTATTATTATTATAACTGTGATCTGTTCTCATAGTAGTATTAGATGTTTTTCTAACTACTGGTCATATTTTCAGTTATCTCTGTGTAAGTTTTAATAATATATTTTGCTTAACTAGCTTGTCATGTTGGGTTTCCTTTCATCTAGCTTTGTGCTATCATATTTAATCTGCTTTATGTGCTGTGCATTTAAGTATAAAATATTACTTATTAGTGTGCATCATTATTTATAATGAATTTTTGACTGAAACAATTGTTGATGGTTGCTTGGTTTAATTAACATATATGATTTTGTGTTATAGGTGCACTCCCTATTGGGGTTATGTATCAATGTGCAACATATTCTTATGCAGTAGTTGCTTCTACTATTATGACTTCATTATGGTATTTTATTACAATGGTTTAATTGTTGATTAATACACATGTTTACACTATTTTTCTAAACAATAACACAAATATTCTTAATCTAATGGTATTACATTACTTGTTGTAATACCTAATTTCTGGTACATTGGTTGTTTGATACTTAACAAACTAGCTTGTTTGTTATTATTTTTTCTGGACTTTCTTTATATTGTATTCTGTTTTGCCGTGGCGTTCAGTTATATTTCATTTTAAAACTTAACAAAGCTTTTATTATCAGGTTTTATGAACAATGATTTTACTGTTCTATCTTACATTTTTCTTGGTGGTCTTATGATTATCTATTTGGGATTACAATCTTGATTAAATTGGTCACACTAATTGTCTGTGCATTTTAACTATTTAATCTTTGATGTTTCCACTATAAAGGTAACACATTTTCTTCTATTATAAACCTTCTCACTTGTATTGTCTGTGGGGTTTATTTAGGTTAAAATTTGTTAACTGGTTACAGGTTCTCACACTCACATTAAGTATTCACTATTACTGTTTGTGATTTCTTAAATATGCTAAACACTGTTTCTTCATAGTTAATAATCGTTGTTCTTCTTCCGGTCACTAGTATAGCTCCTTGCATACTTGGTGAATGGTGATTTCTTGTATTGTACATACATTATCTTCACTCTTCGTGTCATTTTTCCTTGCTCTTCTTCTTTCTTTCTTCTTTTGGTTTAAATGTCTCCTCCAATATTTCCATTTGTAGTAGTCGCTGTTCCATAGTATTTACATTTTATAAATAGATTGGTTGGTTTGCCATCATTGTGGTTGCTCTTAAATTGTCTCGTCTTCATCTTACATAGTTATTATTTTTGTTATTTCCCCTCACTGTTGGAAACTATTGGGCCTGGTGTCTAACATTTTATATTGGCTTGTAGTCATTTTCTTTCTCTCTTTCATACTCGATGATGCTATATTACACTTCCTTCTTCTTTGTTGGAATTTTACAATAATGTATCTGTAGATATTCACTTTTTTTCTTCCATTGCTCTACGTACTTAGAACTATTTTCATGATTTCCCGTCATCTGACGTAATAATTGTTTACCTATGTAACTACCAAATTTGGTAACGTTACATATGCCTTCCTATAAGAATTGATTAATTCTGAATCAGTATATTTATATTGTTTTTTTCATTTCTTTCATTGAAGAATTCATCAATTGTTGTACGTTCCATGTCGACTCATATGCTTTTTTATTTATATCCCTTCACTTTCTTCTATTTGAATCATAATTATTTCTCTTCTATGTAATTATCTCCCTTGTTTATTTAGTTCCCTAATTCCCTAACATAAGTTTAGCTGGGGCAGTTCAGAGCGGCTCACTTTGGCATACAACTCCACTGGCCATACTAACATCAATAAATACGGAGGCACATCATCTCCATCAATAATAATAAATGATTGCTGGCATTATTCATCAGTCAATTCATCTCAAATAATCAAAAAACATATAGTGGTCGTTCTTTCGACAAATAATAAATATCCTTGGGATTATCTCGCGCATCTGCGGTTTATACATTGTTATACTCTCTTCTTCTTGATTCAACTCAACTAAATTCTTCACATATTACAGGGATAGTTTGTTTTACATTTCATCACTGGTATACTCTCATGATCATCTTCGTTAATATACTATTTTTCATTCTTCTTCGTCATCAATTAATCTCTTCTCTTTGTATTACATTAAACGTCATTTCATAATCTTCTTTGTTTTCGGGGTTTACTTATTTGGATATAATTCATGAATATATTTTCTCGTAGTTTCAATTGAGGTATAGTCCATTTGGTATAGGCTCTCTTCTAGTAAAATACACTAGAAAACACTATGGTTGTGTGTTATCTTTCATCTACATTAATGATACTTATTTGGTTTTGTTTCCACAACTTCTTATTTTCTTCTTCTTCTTTCATATATCATCTATTTCACTGTCTCCTCTTTTATCTGTACGGGTATGTTGTTGTCTTTACTGTTGACGTGGCTCTTGGAAGTATATATTCGTGCCAAAGATGGAATGTGTCTTTCTCGTAAAATTATATATTTTTCTTTCATTGGTAGTACGGGTACGTTGTTAAATTACTGTTGACGTGGCTCTTGGAAATATATATTCGTGCCAAAGTTGGTATGTGTCTGCCTCGTAAAATAATATTTTTCTTTCGTTGGTAGTACGGGTACGTTGTTAAATTACTTGTTGACGTGGCTCTTGGAAATAAATTGTGCCAAGGATGGTATGTGTCTTTCTCGTAAAGTTATATATTTTTCTTTCATTGGTAGTACGGGTACGTTGGTAAACTACTGTTGACGTGGCTCTTGGAAGTATATATTCGTGCCAAAGTTGTTGTGTGTCGATCTCGTAAAATTATATATTTTTCTTTCATTGGTAGTACGGGTACGTTGTTAAATTACTGTTGACGTGGCTCTAGGAAATATTTTATGCCAAAGATGGAATTTGTCTTTCTCGTAAAATTATATATTTTTCTTTCACTGGTATATATACTTTCACTATATTTTTCTTTTTTTTTTTCTTTTGTAGTGCTACTTGTAAATACAGTTTTCTTTATCCTTACATAACTTCTTTGGAACATAGTTTTACATTACAGAATTACAATATCGTCAACGTTCATTTTCATAGTTATATATTCACTTCCTATTTAATATAAACAACAAATAATTTTCATAGCAATATTTCATCCTTCCTTCATATAGTCAACAATTATTTTCACAATTATATTTTCATTTTTCATTTATTATCAGGAACAAGTAATTTTCATCGCAATATGTTATATAGTCAATATATATCTTCACAATCATATTTCCATTTTTCACTTATTAATAAACAATAATCTTTATCGCTATTTTTCAGTTTTATCTTATAATTTAATCTTCGATATACCGTTTCATTGAATGTGCAGTTAGCGTTACTCGTTATCATAACAGTCCGTCCCATATTTTAATGTATTTTTTATTCATTTTTATCCGTAGTCGTCGCTCTCCTCTCTTCTTGTCGTTCGAACTTCTTCAGTGTTCATACTCCTCTCCGTTCTGGCTATCATTTGGTTTTTCCATTTGAAAGCTATTAGGGCTTTGTCTGCCTTCCGTTCTTCCGTCTTCTTCTTTTCTTTCTCTTTCGTGTACTTGTGTCCATCGTTCTTCTGGTCGTTGTTAGTACTGACGTTTGGTAACTCTCCCAATTCTGTTTGACCGTCATCCGTCTTCTGATTGGGTGCTTCCATTAATTGACGCCTCTTCTTCCTTAGTTCTCTTATTTCTTTGGCGTACCCTTCGATAATCCGGTCCCATTGCTCTTGATAGCCTTCCTTTTTCTTAAAATATCTCACTCTTCTTTTGGAAATCTTTGGTTGGAATATTTTATTGGTCATCTTCTTCCTTGTCGTGACATAATCTTCCTCCTCGTCCATTTCCATGAAACTCCTCCGATACTCCTTCCTGAAGACCCCTTCTTCATGGCTGATGATTGGTAGGTTGATCATATTAATTAGACCGCTTCGAGTCATTTCAATTAACTCTTTTGTGACCCTTGCCTTCCTCGGACGCATGGTTCTTCTTTCTTCCATTTTCACCTCTTCCGTTTCTTGAATTATTTGGATCTTCTTTTCTCCACTATCTTCAGGCTCTGGACTCACTTGTTCCATGTTTTTATCTTCAGGTACTTCTTCAACCTCCATTTGATTGTCATCTATCTTCGGGCTGGCTTGTTCCATTGCCTGTTCTCTCTCCCTTCTTAATTTTTCTCCAAATTTTCTGCTATCTTCTATGGTCCTATCTATTGATTCTATTGTACTATTACTGCAATCATCCAATTTCTTACTCAAGTCTTCCTTCAATGATTGAAAACTTTCTTTCAATGATTGGCGGTTTTCATCCATTCGCTTACTTAATGATTCCACCATGGATCTCTGGCCTTCCCTCAATGATCGGTTGCCTTCCTCCAATGATTGTAAATTTTCATCCATCTTCTTCATCATCGACCGATAGCCTTCCTGTATACTCATTATTAACTCTATTATTTGTGGCTCTTGTGCTTTTGTTAATCCGAACATCTTGTCACTCTGGTAATGCACTTGCTGTCTCTTGACGAATTAGGTGAGGAAATTATTGGTTTAATTGCCTAAATTGCTGATTGTTTTCTCCCTAATCCCCGCTCAGACGTTGGGCACCACGTTGTCACGAAACAACGATATAGTGTAGGTGATTGTCTTCTGTCAATCCTGCCCCGCGATGGAGTGCCAATCTGTTACTAAACAGATATTGATAGGATATAGAGTGTGTGTGTTGGTGATTGTAGATACGCTCCGGTATCCACCACGATATAAGATAATAAAATTTTAAAATGGAATTATTAGTGTTGATTATTAATAGTTGTGTGGGTATTCCCGTTTAAATCTCTCAATTTAAAAAAGTATTTTAGCACTTCACTTTTCACCTCCCCACTTACCATATGTGGATGTTAATACTGTTCTGTTTGGTGACTGCTTCTGCTGCAACATACACTTTATACATACATGTGGATATTCAGCTTGAATACCCTAGGTGATACACATGCACAATTAAATAAAATAGGGGCTTAATTATGATTTAAATTATATTGAATATTTAAATTCTGCCGCCACCTTCTGATAGAACTAGTTATGATAATTAAACTATTTTATTTTGAAATCAACAAAACTCTTTCCACTGGTAAAAATAATTGAGGTTTATTAACAGTTTTGAAATGCCATTAATTCTTTTAAATAACAATCAATCACTAATATCTTGACAAAATAATAGTTATTATGAACAATTTTTAAAAAGAAACTCTTTTAATCTCAATGCTGGTAACACTGAAGGTTAATACAATAATTTTAGTTAGAGAGGTTATGTCCTCTTTACACAGTTAAATTACCAAGTTCGTGTGATCTTTGAAGTTGCATGATACCAGATACAAGATGTAGTCTTTTATAACAATATTTAATAAAGAATTAATATAAAACAAACAAACAAATATTAAAATTAAAAGTCGGTACCATAGAATCGATAACTATCGTACTATCGTACGCTGGATACAAGGACACAGCAATTACCTTAATAACACGTGCGTTGAGCTGCACTGCTAAAATTTACTATTATTGTTTAATAGTTGGTTATAAAAATGATTTATTGGCAAGAGAAAAAAAATCTATAATAGAAAAAACTCTTGTGATAGCTTTCATTTGATTTATATTACTTGAGAACAGAATTATGAAAAGGTGACAAGTTGTCGTTATTATTTATAGGTTAGCTAATACACGTAAGTAGTTATTGTGGCTAAGTAAATTATTCATTGAGTTCTTAATAATCTAAACACATATATCTTATTCATAATCTATTTGATGTGTAACTATCAGTTAATTAGAATACCTTTCGCAACAAAATTATTATTTATTAGTCAAATCAAACGAAATGAGTCAATTAAGCGACTAATCATTTCACTCCTATTTGTAGTATTTAAATTAATATTGACTTCTTTAATTACGATAAAATCGTAAAAACATTTTATTCTTAAGTTAAAAAATGCGAAACAATTCTTTTACTCAAATCTGATAATTTTCATCATAATGAATACACTTCAATACTACTGACTAGAGTAGTACCAAAACAATAATTTTCCGTTCATTAACAGAATTATTATTTCTGTTCTATTTGTTAAATAATGAAAATATAGTACTCCCTGGTTTTTTATAAACACAAAACTCGAAAATACGACCGATATTATACACTGGTCGTATTTTATTATTTGAATTCACACCGCACTGTACACTCGTTATTTCTGTGTTATGTGTAGGTTAGGTGTGTGTAGCGTGACTCATATACGTGTCGCGCACAATTTAAATACAACTTCAGACATTTTCTCATCGACCTCGCCCGTCGAATTATTCATGTAGACTCTTTGACGACTGAAAGATGACTGTGACGCTTCACCTAAGCGTCTCTGGCTTGTCTGGTTGTTTTAATTCATTTGATTGGTTGAAATTGTCGAAGTCTCCACCCCAAAACACTTCGGTTGAATAAAACTTTTAATTTTTTACCAATTTCTTATATGGGTTGGAGACTATAGTGACGTAAGCGTTGATACACAAAATGATTAAAAAGTTTATAATTGTTATAACTTTTTTATTATTTGTCATATCGTTGAATAGTTGGTGGCAATAGATCGCGGACACCTTGGGCTTTAAATAAAGTCTAAACAAGAATAAAATCCGTCCATTATTAACTCACTACAACTATTTCACAAATTCCTATGGTGAATCTTAAAATTAATAAGTTTATTTCACCAGATCTTATTCTAATTACACAATAACACTTCTTATCAAACGTTTTGAGTCCATTTCTCAATTGTTTAATTCAGAAAATAGGTGCAATTACTATTTCCACAATATTTGGGTAATGGCGTCTTCAAACGTCCATATGCGATTATTTATAATCGCTTATAATACTATTATTCCTTATCTAATGACATTTTTTTGGTATTCTAACAATAATATATACATTTATTTACATCGGTTTACACTTTGTTATATGAAAATGTTGTTTTTCATATACTAATAGTCTTATCAATATACCTTCTGCTCTCTTTTCTTTAAATTGTCACTGTGTCAATCATTTTATCATATAAGGCATATAATGTTACAAATGAAAATAGTGTACAATTATAGTACCTTGTTAATTTAATGCATTTATTAGCCTTTCGCTATCTGAAAGCTTTCCAATTCCTAGTATTGGGTTTGTTTACATCAGGTTATGACATGGCAGTCAGTTATTTTTTTAATAAATCAATAACTAAATTGCTATTATTACATTTGATATATATTCTCATAGTAGTATCAGATGTCCTTCTGACTACTGATAATATTTTTATTTACCTTTGAACAAGTTTGGATGGTGCATTTTGCTTAACTAACTTGCTACATAGTGTTTGTCTACATTTGATTCCACAATCATAGTCATTAATTTTCAACAATTTGTCTATAAAATTACTATTCTTATACTTATGATCTGTTCTCATAGTAGTACTAGATGTTTTTCTAACTACTGGTAATAAATATCACTATAATATTGACGACTCGGAACACTAGTTTTTTATAAGTAAAAACGTAAAGTTTTACCTTACAGCCTAAACCGGCTTTCACCTATAGAAGGCTTCATCAGAGGCTGTCGTTAGTAGCGCTGTTCATCTTGTTGTTGGCGACGAGATAGTGTTTCAAAAGATCGAAGCTGTGTGTGTGTGTGGTGAGATGTGTTCGAATAATGCGTGCAATTTGAATTGTGTCTGTTCGTTTAGGATGTCGTTTTTATTTGTTTTTGTGTGTTTGTATATTTCTAATTGTTCTAGAGTGTCTAGTTTTCGGCCTTTTGTGTGTACGTGTAGTATGTTCATGTTATTCTCGATGTTTTTATATGTGTGGTTTGCTTCACTGAGGTGGTTTGCGAAGGTAGATTCTGTAGTGGTGTGGAGTGCTTTTGTGTGTTCAATGTATCTCTGTTTGAAGCTACGTCCTGTCTGGCCTAGGTAGAATTTTACGTTTTTACTTATAAAAAACTAGTGTTCCGAGTCGTCAATATTATAGTGACATTTAGTTAAGAAACGGACACGTCATGGACAATGAAATCTACTGGTAATACTTTCAGTAATCCTTGGACAAGTTTTAATAATGTACTTTGCTTTACTAGTTTGTCACATTGTCTTTGTTTACATCTGGCTATACGTTCATAGTCAGTTAGTTTTCAATAATTTGATTATGAAACTATTATTATTATAACTGTGATCTGTTCTCATAGTAGTATTAGATGTTTTTCTAACTACTGGTCATATTTTCAGTTATCTCTGTGTAAGTTTTAATAATATATTTTGCTTAACTAGCTTGTCATGTTGGGTTTCCTTTCATCTAGCTTTGTGCTATCATATTTAATCTGCTTTATGTGCTGTGCATTTAAGTATAAAATATTACTTATTAGTGTGCATCATTATTTATAATGAATTTTTGACTGAAACAATTGTTGATGGTTGCTTGGTTTAATTAACATATATGATTTTGTGTTATAGGTGCACTCCCTATTGGGGTTATGTATCAATGTGCAACATATTCTTATGCAGTAGTTGCTTCTACTATTATGACTTCATTATGGTATTTTATTACAATGGTTTAATTGTTGATTAATACACATGTTTACACTATTTTTCTAAACAATAACACAAATATTCTTAATCTAATGGTATTACATTACTTGTTGTAATACCTAATTTCTGGTACATTGGTTGTTTGATACTTAACAAACTAGCTTGTTTGTTATTATTTTTTCTGGACTTTCTTTATATTGTATTCTGTTTTGCCGTGGCGTTCAGTTATATTTCATTTTAAAACTTAACAAAGCTTTTATTATCAGGTTTTATGAACAATGATTTTACTGTTCTATCTTACATTTTTCTTGGTGGTCTTATGATTATCTATTTGGGATTACAATCTTGATTAAATTGGTCACACTAATTGTCTGTGCATTTTAACTATTTAATCTTTGATGTTTCCACTATAAAGGTAACACATTTTCTTCTATTATAAACCTTCTCACTTGTATTGTCTGTGGGGTTTATTTAGGTTAAAATTTGTTAACTGGTTACAGGTTCTCACACTCACATTAAGTATTCACTATTACTGTTTGTGATTTCTTAAATATGCTAAACACTGTTTCTTCATAGTTAATAATCGTTGTTCTTCTTCCGGTCACTAGTATAGCTCCTTGCATACTTGGTGAATGGTGATTTCTTGTATTGTACATACATTATCTTCACTCTTCGTGTCATTTTTCCTTGCTCTTCTTCTTTCTTTCTTCTTTTGGTTTAAATGTCTCCTCCAATATTTCCATTTGTAGTAGTCGCTGTTCCATAGTATTTACATTTTATAAATAGATTGGTTGGTTTGCCATCATTGTGGTTGCTCTTAAATTGTCTCGTCTTCATCTTACATAGTTATTATTTTTGTTATTTCCCCTCACTGTTGGAAACTATTGGGCCTGGTGTCTAACATTTTATATTGGCTTGTAGTCATTTTCTTTCTCTCTTTCATACTCGATGATGCTATATTACACTTCCTTCTTCTTTGTTGGAATTTTACAATAATGTATCTGTAGATATTCACTTTTTTTCTTCCATTGCTCTACGTACTTAGAACTATTTTCATGATTTCCCGTCATCTGACGTAATAATTGTTTACCTATGTAACTACCAAATTTGGTAACGTTACATATGCCTTCCTATAAGAATTGATTAATTCTGAATCAGTATATTTATATTGTTTTTTTCATTTCTTTCATTGAAGAATTCATCAATTGTTGTACGTTCCATGTCGACTCATATGCTTTTTTATTTATATCCCTTCACTTTCTTCTATTTGAATCATAATTATTTCTCTTCTATGTAATTATCTCCCTTGTTTATTTAGTTCCCTAATTCCCTAACATAAGTTTAGCTGGGGCAGTTCAGAGCGGCTCACTTTGGCATACAACTCCACTGGCCATACTAACATCAATAAATACGGAGGCACATCATCTCCATCAATAATAATAAATGATTGCTGGCATTATTCATCAGTCAATTCATCTCAAATAATCAAAAAACATATAGTGGTCGTTTTTTCGACAAATAATAAATATCCTTGGGATTATCTCGCGCATCTGCGGTTTATACATTGTTATACTCTCTTCTTCTTGATTCAACTCAACTAAATTCTTCACATATTACAGGGATAGTTTGTTTTACATTTCATCACTGGTATACTCTCATGATCATCTTCGTTAATATACTATTTTTCATTCTTCTTCGTCATCAATTAATCTCTTCTCTTTGTATTACATTAAACGTCATTTCATAATCTTCTTTGTTTTCGGGGTTTACTTATTTGGATATAATTCATGAATATATTTTCTCGTAGTTTCAATTGAGATATAGTCCATTTGGTATAGGCTCTCTTCTAGTAAAATACACTAGAAAACACTATGGTTGTGTGTTATCTTTCATCTACATTAATGATACTTATTTGGTTTTGTTTCCACAACTTCTTATTTTCTTCTTCTTCTTTCATATATCATCTATTTCACTGTCTCCTCTTTTATCTGTACGGGTATGTTGTTGTCTTTACTGTTGACGTGGCTCTTGGAAGTATATATTCGTGCCAAAGATGGAATGTGTCTTTCTCGTAAAATTATATATTTTTCTTTCATTGGTAGTACGGGTACGTTGTTAAATTACTGTTGACGTGGCTCTTGGAAATATATATTCGTGCCAAAGTTGGTATGTGTCTGCCTCGTAAAATAATATTTTTCTTTCGTTGGTAGTACGGGTACGTTGTTAAATTACTTGTTGACGTGGCTCTTGGAAATAAATTGTGCCAAGGATGGTATGTGTCTTTCTCGTAAAGTTATATATTTTTCTTTCATTGGTAGTACGGGTACGTTGGTAAACTACTGTTGACGTGGCTCTTGGAAGTATATATTCATGCCAAAGTTGTTGTGTGTCGATCTCGTAAAATTATATATTTTTCTTTCATTGGTAGTACGGGTACGTTGTTAAATTACTGTTGACGTGGCTCTAGGAAATATTTTATGCCAAAGATGGAATTTGTCTTTCTCGTAAAATTATATATTTTTCTTTCACTGGTATATATACTTTCACTATATTTTTCTTTTTTTTTTTCTTTTGTAGTGCTACTTGTAAATACAGTTTTCTTTATCCTTACATAACTTCTTTGGAACATAGTTTTACATTACAGAATTACAATATCGTCAACGTTCATTTTCATAGTTATATATTCACTTCCTATTTAATATAAACAACAAATAATTTTCATAGCAATATTTCATCCTTCCTTCATATAGTCAACAATTATTTTCACAATTATATTTTCATTTTTCATTTATTATCAGGAACAAGTAATTTTCATCGCAATATGTTATATAGTCAATATTTATCTTCACAATCATATTTCCATTTTTCACTTATTAATAAACAATAATCTTTATCGCTATTTTTCACTTTTATCTTATAATTTAATCTTCGATATACCGTTTCATTGAATGTGCAGTTAGCGTTACTCGTTATCATAACAGTCCGTCCCATATTTTAATGTATTTTTTATTCATTTTTATCCGTAGTCGTCGCTCTCCTCACTTCTTGTCGTTCGAACTTCTTCAGTGTTCATACTCCTCTCCGTTCTGGCTATCATTTGGTTTTTCCATTTGAAAGCTATTAGGGCTTTGTCTACCTTCCGTTCTTCCGTCTTCTTCTTTTCTTTCTCTTTCGTGTACTTGTGTCCATCGTTCTTCTGGTCGTTGTTAGTACTGACGTTTGGTAACTCTCCCAATTCTGTTTGACCGTCATCCGTCTTCTGATTGGGTGCTTCCATTAATTGACGCCTCTTCTTCCTTAGTTCTCTTATTTCTTTGGCGTACCCTTCGATAATCCGGTCCCATTGCTCTTGATAGCCTTCCTTTTTCTTAAAATATCTCACTCTTCTTTTGGAAATCTTTGGTTGGAATATTTTATTGGTCATCTTCTTCCTTGTCGTGACATAATCTTCCTCCTCGTCCATTTCCATGAAACTCCTCCGATACTCCTTCCTGAAGACCCCTTCTTCATGGCTGATGATTGGTAGGTTGATCATATTAATTAGACCGCTTCGAGTCATTTCAATTAACTCTTTTGTGACCCTTGCCTTCCTCGGGCGCATGGTTCTTCTTTCTTCCATTTTCACCTCTTCCGTTTCTTGAATTATTTGGATCTTCTTTTCTCCACTATCTTCAGGCTCTGGACTCACTTGTTCCATGTTTTTATCTTCAGGTACTTCTTCAACCTCCATTTGATTGTCATCTATCTTCGGGCTGGCTTGTTCCATTGCCTGTTCTCTCTCCCTTCTTAATTTTTCTCCAAATTTTCTGCTATCTTCTATGGTCCTATCTATTGATTCTATTGTACTATTACTGCAATCATCCAATTTCTTACTCAAGTCTTCCTTCAATGATTGAAAACTTTCTTTCAATGATTGGCGGTTTTCATCCATTCGCTTACTTAATGATTCCACCATGGATCTCTGGCCTTCCCTCAATGATCGGTTGCCTTCCTCCAATGATTGTAAATTTTCATCCATCTTCTTCATCATCGACCGATAGCCTTCCTGTATACTCATTATTAACTCTATTATTTGTGGCTCTTGTGCTTTTGTTAATCCGAACATCTTGTCACTCTGGTAATGCACTTGCTGTCTCTTGACGAATTAGGTGAGGAAATTATTGGTTTAATTGCCTAAATTGCTGATTGTTTTCTCCCTAATCCCCGCTCAGACGTTGGGCACCACGTTGTCACGAAACAACGATATAGTGTAGGTGATTGTGTAGGTGATTGTCTTCTGTCAATCCTGCCCCGCGATGGAGCGCCAATCTGTTACTAAACAGATATTGATAGGATATAGAGTGTGTGTGTTGGTGATTGTAGATACGCTCCGGTATCAACCACGATATAAGATAATAAAATTTTAAAATGGAATTATTAGTGTTGATTATTAATAGTTGTGTGGGTATTCCCGTTTAAATCTCTCAATTTAAAAAAGTATTTTAGCACTTCACTTTTCACCTCCCCACTTACCATATGTGGATGTTAATACTGTTCTGTTTGGTGACTGCTTCTGCTGCAACATACACTTTATACATACATGTGGATATTCAGCTTGAATACCCTAGGTGATACACATGCACAATTAAATAAAATAGGGGCTTAATTATGATTTAAATTATATTGAATATTTAAATTCTGCCGCCACCTTCTGATAGAACTAGTTATGATAATTAAACTATTTTATTTTGAAATCAACAAAACTCTTTCCACTGGTAAAAATAATTGAGGTTTATTAACAGTTTTGAAATGCCATTAATTCTTTTAAATAACAATCAATCACTAATATCTTGACAAAATAATAGTTATTATGAACAATCTTTTAAAAAGAACTCTTTTAATCTCAAGGCTGGTAACACTGAAGGTTAATACAATAATTTTAGTTAGAGAGGTTATGTCCTCTTTACACAGTTAAATTACCAAGTTCGTGTGATCTTTGAAGTTGCATGATACCAGATACAAGATGTAGTCTTTTATAACAATATTTAATAAAGAATTAATATAAAACAAACAAACAAATATTAAAATTAAAAGTCGGTACCATAGAATCGATAACTATCGTACTATCGTATGCTGGATACAAGGACACAGCAATTACCTTAATAACACGTGCGTTGAGCTGCACTGCTAAAATTTACTATTATTGTTTAATAGTCGGTTATAAAAATGATTTATTAGCAAGAGAAAAAAAATCTATAATAGAAAAAAACTCTTGTGATAGCTTTCATTTGATTTATATTACTTGAGAACAGAATTATGAAAAGGTGACAAGTTGTCGTTATTATTTATAGGTTAGCTAATACACGTAAGTAGTTATTGTGGCTAAGTAAATTATTCATTGAGTTCTTAATAATCTAAACACATATATCTTATTCATAATGTATTTGATGTGTAACTATCAGTTAATTAGAATACCTTTCGCAAAAAAATTATTTATTAGTCAAATCAAACGAAATGAGTCAATTAAGCGACTAATCATTTCACTCCTATTTGTAGTATTTAAATTAATATTGACTTCTTTAATTACGATAAAATCGTAAAAACATTTTATTCTTAAGTTAAAAAATGCGAAACAATTCTTTTACTCAAATCTGATCATTTTCATCATAATGAATACACTTCAATACTACTGACTAGAGTAGTACCAAAACAATAATTTTCCGTTCATTAACAGAATTATTATTTCTGTTCTATTTGTTAAATCATGAAAATATAGTACTCCCTGGTTTTTTATAAACACAAAACTCGAAAATACGACCGATATTATACACTGGTCGTATTTTATTATTTGAATTCACACCGCACTGTACACTCGTTATTTCTGTGTTATGTGTAGGTTAGGTGTGTGTAGCGTGACTCATATACGTGTCGCGCACAATTTAAATACAACTTCAGACATTTTCTTCATCGACCTCGCCCGTCGAATTATTCATGTAGACTCTTTGACGACTGAAAGATGACTGTGACGCTTCACCTAAGCGTCTCTGGCTTGTCTGGTTGTTTTAATTCATTTGATTGGTTGAAATTGTCGAAGTCTCCACCCCAAAACACTTCGGTTGAATAAAACTTTTAATTTTTTACCAATTTCTTATATGGGTTGGAGACTATAGTGACGTAAGCGTTGATACACAAAATGATTAAAAAGTTTATAATTGTTATAACTTTTTTATTATTTGTCATATCGTTGAATAGTTGGTGGCAATAGATCGCGGACACCTTGGGCTTTAAATAAAGTCTAAACAAGAATAAAATCCGTCCATTATTAACTCACTACAACTATTTCACAAATTCCTATGGTGAATCTTAAAATTAATAAGTTTATTTCACCAGATCTTATTCTAATTACACAATAACACTTCTTATCAAACGTTTTGAGTCCATTTCTCAATTGTTTAATTCAGAAAATAGGTGCAATTACTATGTCCACAATATTTGGGTAATGGCGTCTTCAAACGTCCATATGCGATTATTTATAATCGCTTATAATACTATTATTCCTTATCTAATGACATTTTTTTGGTATTCTAACAATAATATATACATTTATTTATATCGGTTTACACTTTGTTATATGAAAATGTTGTTTTTCATATACTAATAGTCTTATCAATATACCTTCTGCTCTCTTTTCTTTAAATTGTCACTGTGTCAATCATTTTATCATATAAGGCATATAATGTTACAAATGAAAATAGTGTACAATTATAGTACCTTGTTAATTTAATGCATTTATTAGCCTTTCTCTATCTGAAAGCTTTCCAATTCCTAGTATTGGGTTTGTTTACATCAGGTTATGACATGGCAGTCAGCTATTTTTTTAATAAATCAATAACTAAATTGCTATTATTACATTTGATATATATTCTCATAGTAGTATCAGATGTCCTTCTGACTACTGATAATATTTTTATTTACCTTTGAACAAGTTTGGATGGTGCATTTTGCTTAACTAACTTGCTACATAGTGTTTGTCTACATTTGATTCCACAATCATAGTCATTTAGTTTTCAACAATTTGTCTATAAAATTACTATTCTTATACTTATGATCTGTTCTCATAGTAGTACTAGATGTTTTTCTAACTACTGGTAATACTTTCAGTAATCCTTGGACAAGTTTTAATAATGTATTTTGCTTAACTAGTTTGTCACATTGTCTTTGTTTACATCTGGCTATACGCTCATAGTCAGTTAGTTTTCAATAATTTGATTATGAAACTATTATTATTATAACTGTCATCTGTTCTCATAGTAGTATTAGATGTTTTTCTAACTACTCGTCATATTTTCAGTTATCTCTGTGTAAGTTTTAATAATATATTTTGCTTAACTAGCTTGTCATGTTGGGTTTCCTTTCATCTAGCTTTGTGCTATCATATTTAATCTGCTTTATGTGCTGTGCATTTAAGTATAAAATAGTGTGCATCATTATTTATAATGAATTTTTGACTGAAACAATTGTTGATGGTTGCTTGGTTTAATTAACATATATGATTTTGTGTTAAAGGTGCACTCCCTATTGGGGTTATGTATCAATGTGCAACATATTCTTATGCAGTAGTTGCTTCTACTATTATGACTTCATTATGGTATTTTATTACAATGGTTTAATTGTTGATTAATACACATGTTTACACTATTTTTCTAAACAATAAAACAAATATTCTTAATCTAATGGTATTACATTTCTTGTTGTTGTACCTAATTTCTGGTACATTGGTTGTTAGATACTTAACAAACAAGCTTGTTTGTTATTATTTTTTCTGGACTTTCTTTATATTGTATTCTGTTTTGCCGTGGCATTCAGTTATATTTCATTTTAAAACTTAACAAAGCTTTTATTATCAGGTTTTATGAACAATGATTTTACTCTTCTATCTTACATTTTTCTTGGTGGTCTTATGATTATCTATTTGGGATTACAATCTTGATTAAATTGGTCACACTAATTGTCTGTGCATTTTAACTATTTAATCTTTGATGTTTCCACTATAAAGGTAACACATTTTCTTCTATTATAAACCTTCTCACTTGTATTGTCTGTGGGGTTTATTTAGGTTAAAATTTGTTAACTGGTTACAGGTTCTCACACTCACATTAAGTATTCACTATTACTGTTTGTGATTCTTAAATATGCTAAACACTGTTTCTTCATAGTTAATAATCGTTGTTCTTCTTCCGGTCACTAGTATAGCTCCTTGCATACTTGGTGAATGGTGATTTCTTGTATTGTACATACATTATCTTCACTCTTCGTGTCATTTTTCCTTGCTCTTCTTCTTTCTTTCTTCTTTTGGTTTAAATGTCTCCTCCAATATTTCCATTTGTAGTAGTCGCTGTTCCATAGTATTTATATTTTATAAATAGATTGGTTGGTTTGCCATCATTGTGGTTGCTCTTAAATTGTCTCATCTTCATCTTACATAGTTATTATTTTTGTTGTTTCCCCTCACTGTTGGAAACTATTGGGCCTGGTGTCTAACATTTTATATTGGCTTGTAGTCATTTTCTTTCTCTCTTTCATACTCGATGATGCTATATTACACTTCCTTCTTCTTTGTTGGAATTTTACAATAATGTATCTGTAGATATTCACTTTTTTTCTTCCATTGCTCTACGTACTTAGAACTATTTTCATGATTTCCCGTCATCTGACGTAATAATTGTTTACCTATGTAACTACCAAATTTGGTAACGTTACATATGCCTTCCTATAAGAATTGATTAATTCTGAATCAGTATATTTATATTGTTTTTTCATTTCTTTCATTGAAGAATTCATCAATTGTTGTACGTTCCATGTCGACTCACATGCTTTTTTATTTATATCCCTTCACTTTCTTCTATTTGAATCATAATTATTTCTCTTCTATGTAATTATCTCCCTTGTTTATTTAGTTCCCTAATTCCCTAACATAAGTTTAGCTGGGGCAGTTCAGAGCAGCTCACTTTGGCATACAACTCCACTGGCCATAGTAACATCAATAAATACGGAGGCACATCATCTCCATCAATAATAATAAATGATTGCTGGCATTATTCATCAGTCAATTCATCTCAAATAATCAAAAAACTTATTGTGGTCGTTCTTTCGACAAATAATAAATATCCTTGGGATTATCTCGCGCATCTGCGGTTTATACATTGTTATACTCTCTTCTTCTTGATTCAACTCAACTAAATTCTTCACATATTACAGGGATAGTTTGTTTTACATTTCATCACTGGTATACTCTCATGATCATCTTCGTTAATATACAATTTTTCATTCTTCTTTGTCATCAATTAATCTCTTCTCTTTGTATTACATTAAACGTCATTTCATAATCTTCTTTGTTTTCGGGGTTTACTTATTTGGATATAATTCATGAATATATTTTCTCGTAGTTTCAATTGAGATATAGTCCATTTGGTATAGGCTCTCTTCTAGTAAAATACACTAGAAAACACTATGGTTGTGTGTTATCTTTCATCTACATTAATGATACTTATTTGGTTTTGTTTCCACAACTTCTTATTTTCTTCTTCTTCTTTCATATATCATCTATTTCACTGTCTCCTCTTTTATCTGTATGGGTATGTTGTTGTCTTTACTGTTGACGTGGCTCTTGGAAGTATATATTCGTGCCAAAGATGGAATGTGTCTTTCTCGTAAAATTATATATTTTTCTTTCTTTGGTAGTACGGGTACGTTGTTAAATTACTGTTGACGTGGCTGTTGGAAATATATATTCGTGCCAAAGTTGGTATGTGTCTGCCTCGTAAAATAATATTTTTCTTTCATTGGTAGTACGGGTACGTTGGTAAACTACTGTTGACGTGGCTCTTGGAAGTATATATTCGTGCCAAAGTTGTTGTGTGTCGATCTCGTAAAATTATATATTTTTCTTTCATTGGTAGTACGGGTACGTTGTTAAATTACTGTTGACGTGGCTCTAGGAAATATTTTATGCCAAAGATGGAATTTGTCTTTCTCGTAAAATTATATATTTTTCTTTCACTGGTATATATACTTTCACTATATTTTTCTTTTTTTTTTTCTTTTGTAGTGCTACTTGTAAATACAGTTTTCTTTATCCTTACATAACTTCTTTGGAACATAGTTTTACATTACAGAATTACAATATCGTCAACGTTCATTTTCATAGTTATATATTCACTTCCTATTTAATATAAACAACAAATAATTTTCATAGCAATATTTCATCCTTCCTTCATATAGTCAACAATTATTTTCACAATTATATTTTCATTTTTCATTTATTATCAGGAACAAGTAATTTTCATCGCAATATGTTATATAGTCAATATTTATCTTCACAATCATATTTCCATTTTTCACTTATTAATAAACAATAATCTTTATCGCTATTTTTCACTTTTATCTTATAATTTAATCTTCGATATACCGTTTCATTGAATGTGCAGTTAGCGTTACTCGTTATCATAACAGTCCGTCCCATATTTTAATGTATTTTTTATTCATTTTTATCCGTAGTCGTCGCTCTCCTCTCTTCTTGTCGTTCGAACTTCTTCAGTGTTCATACTCCTCTCCGTTCTTGACATATATCTGGCTATCATTTGGTTTTTCCATTTGAAAGCTATTAGGGCTTTGTCTGCCTTCCGTTCTTCCGTCTTCTTCTTTCTTTCTCTTTCGTGTACTTGTGTCCATCGTTCTTCTGGTTGTTGTTAGTACTGATGTTTGGTAACTTTCCCAATTCTGTTTGACCGTCATCCGTCTTCTGATTGGGTGCTTCCATTAATTGACGCCTCTTCTTCCTTAGTTCTCTTATTTCTTTGGCATACCCTTCGATAATCCGGTCCCATTGCTCTTGATAGCCTTCCTTTTTCTTAAAATATCTCACTCTTCTTTTGGAAATCTTTGGTTGGAATATTTTATTGGTCATCTTCTTCCTTGTCGTGACATAATCTTCCTCCTCGTCCATTTCCATGAAACTCCTCTGATACTCCTTCCTGAAGACCCCTTCTTCATGGCTGATGATTGGTAGGTTGATCATATTAATTAGACCGCTTCGAGTCATTTCAATTAACTCTTTTGTGACCCTTGCCTTCCTCGGACGCATGGTTCTTCTTCCTTCCATTTTCACCTCTTCCGTTTCTTGAATTATTTGGATCTTCTTTTCTCCACTATCTTCAGGCTCTGGACTCACTTGTTCCATGTTTTTATCTTCAGGTACTTCTTCAACCTCCATTTGATTGTCATCTATCTTCGGGCTGGCTTGTTCCATTGCCTGTTCTCTCTCCCTTCTTAATTTTTCTCCAAATTTTCTGCTATCTTCTATGGTCCTATCTATTGACTCTATTGTACTATTACTGCAATCATCCAATTTCTTACTCAAGTCTTCCTTCAATGATTGAAAACTTTCTTTCAATGATTGGCGGTTTTCATCCATTCGCTTACTTAATGATTCCACCATGGATCTCTGGCCTTCCCTCAATGATCGGTTGCCTTCCTCCAATGATTGTAAATTTTCATCCATCTTCTTCATCATCGACCGATAGCCTTCCTGTATACTCATTATTAACTCTATTATTTGTGGCTCTTGTGCTTTTGTTAATCCGAACATCTTGTCGCTCTGGTAATGCACTTGCTGTCTCTTGACGAATTAGGTGAGGAAATTATTGGTTTAATTGCCTAAATTGCTGATTGTTTTCTCCCTAATCCGCGCTCAGACGTTGGGCGCCACGTTGTCACGAAACAACGATATAGTGTAGGTGATTGTCTTCTGTCAATCCTGCCCCGCGATGGAGTGCCAATCTGTTACTAAACAGATATTGATAGGATATAGAGTGTGTGTGTTGGTGATTGTAGATACGCTCCGGTATCCACCACGATATAAGATAATAAAATTTTAAAATGGAATTATTAGTGTTGATTATTAATAGTTGTGTGGGTATTCCCGTTTAAATCTCTCAATTTAAAAAAGTATTTTAGCACTTCACTTTTCACCTCCCCACTTACCATATGTGGATGTTAATACTGTTCTGTTTGGTGACTGCTTCTGCTGCAACATACACTTTATACATACATGTGGATATTCAGCTTGAATACCCTAGGTGATACACATGCACAATTAAATAAAATAGGGGCTTAATTATGATTTAAATTATATTGAATATTTAAATTCTGCCGCCACCTTCTGATAGAACTAGTTATGATAATTAAACTATTTTATTTTGAAATCAACAAAACTCTTTCCACTGGTAAAAATAATTGAGGTTTATTAACAGTTTTGAAATGCCATTAATTCTTTTAAATAACAATCAATCACTAATATCTTGACAAAATAATAGTTATTATGAACAATTTTTAAAAAGAAACTCTTTTAATCTCAAGGCTGGTAACACTGAAGGTTAATACAATAATTTTAGTTAGAGAGGTTATGTCCTCTTTACACAGTTAAATTACCAAGTTCGTGTGATCTTTGAAGTTGCATGATACCAGATACAAGATGTAGTCTTTTATAACAATATTTAATAAAGAATTAATATAAAACAAACAAACAAATATTAAAATTAAAAGTCGGTACCATAGAATCGATAACTATCGTACTATCGTACGCTGGATACAAGGACACAGCAATTACCTTAATAACACGTGCGTTGAGCTGCACTGCTAAAATTTACTATTATTGTTTAATAGTTGGTTATAAAAATGATTTATTAGCAAGAGAAACAAAATCTATAATAGAAAAAAACTCTTGTGATAGCTTTCATTTGATTTATATTACTTGAGAACAGAATTATGAAAAGGTGACAAGTTGTCGTTATTATTTATAGGTTAGCTAATACACGTAAGTAGTTATTGTGGCTAAGTAAATTATTCATTGAGTTCTTAATAATCTAAACACATATATCTTATTCATAATGTATTTGATGTGTAACTATCAGTTAATTAGAATACCTTTCGCAAAAAAATTATTTATTAGTCAAATCAAACGAAATGAGTCAATTAAGCGACTAATCATTTCACTCCTATTTGTAGTATTTAAATTAATATTGACTTCTTTAATTACGATAAAATCGTAAAAACATTTTATTCTTAAGTTAAAAAATGCGAAACAATTCTTTTACTCAAATCTGATAATTTTCATCATAATGAATACACTTCAATACTACTGACTAGAGTAGTACCAAAACAATAATTTTCCGTTCATTAACAGAATTATTATTTCTGTTCTATTTGTTAAATCATGAAAATATAGTACTCCCTGGTTTTTTATAAACACAAAACTCGAAAATACGACCGATATTATACACTGGTCGTATTTTATTATTTGAATTCACACCGCACTGTACACTCGTTATTTCTGTGTTATGTGTAGGTTAGGTGTGTGTAGCGTGACTCATATACGTGTCGCGCACAATTTAAATACAACTTCAGACATTTTCTTCATCGACCTCGCCCGTCAAATTATTCATGTAGACTCTTTGACGACTGAAAGATGACTGTGACGCTTCACCTAAGCGTCTCTGGCTTGTCTGGTTGTTTTAATTCATTTGATTGGTTGAAATTGTCGAAGTCTCCACCCCAAAACACTTCGGTTGAATAAAACTTTTAATTTTTTACCAATTTCTTATATGGGTTGGAGACTATAGTGACGTAAGCGTTGATACACAAAATGATTAAAAAGTTTATAATTGTTATAACTTTTTTATTATTTGTCATATCGTTGAATAGTTGGTGGCAATAGATCGCGGACACCTTGGGCTTTAAATAAAGTCTAAACAAGAATAAAATCCGTCCATTATTAACTCACTACAACTATTTCACAAATTCCTATGGTGAATCTTAAAATTAATAAGTTTATTTCACCAGATCTTATTCTAATTACACAATAACACTTCTTATCAAACGTTTTGAGTCCATTTCTCAATTGTTTAATTCAGAAAATAGGTGCAATTACTATTTCCACAATATTTGGGTAATGGCGTCTTCAAACGTCCATATGCGATTATTTATAATCGCTTATAATACTATTATTCCTTATCTAATGACATTTTTTTGGTATTCTAACAATAATATATACATTTATTTATATCGGTTTACACTTTGTTATATGAAAATGTTGTTTTTCATATACTAATAGTCTTATCAATATACCTTCTGCTCTCTTTTCTTTAAATTGTCACTGTGTCAATCATTTTATCATATAAGGCATATAATGTTACAAATGAAAATAGTGTACAATTATAGTACCTTGTTAATTTAATGCATTTATTAGCCTTTCTCTATCTGAAAGCTTTCCAATTCCTAGTATTGGGTTTGTTTACATCAGGTTATGACATGGCAGTCAGCTATTTTTTTAATAAATCAATAACTAAATTGCTATTATTACATTTGATATATATTCTCATAGTAGTATCAGATGTCCTTCTGACTACTGATAATATTTTTATTTACCTTTGAACAAGTTTGGATGGTGCATTTTGCTTAACTAACTTGCTACATAGTGTTTGTCTACATTTGATTCCACAATCATAGTCATTTAGTTTTCAACAATTTGTCTATAAAATTACTATTCTTATACTTATGATCTGTTCTCATAGTAGTACTAGATGTTTTTCTAACTACTGGTAATACTTTCAGTAATCCTTGGACAAGTTTTAATAATGTATTTTGCTTAACTAGTTTGTCACATTGTCTTTGTTTACATCTGGCTATACGCTCATAGTCAGTTAGTTTTCAATAATTTGATTATGAAACTATTATTATTATAACTGTCATCTGTTCTCATAGTAGTATTAGATGTTTTTCTAACTACTCGTCATATTTTCAGTTATCTCTGTGTAAGTTTTAATAATATATTTTGCTTAACTAGCTTGTCATGTTGGGTTTCCTTTCATCTAGCTTTGTGCTATCATATTTAATCTGCTTTATGTGCTGTGCATTTAAGTATAAAATAGTGTGCATCATTATTTATAATGAATTTTTGACTGAAACAATTGTTGATGGTTGCTTGGTTTAATTAACATATATGATTTTGTGTTATAGGTGCACTCCCTATTGGGGTTATGTATCAATGTGCAACATATTCTTATGCAGTAGTTGCTTCTACTATTATGACTTCATTATGGAATTTTATTACAATGGTTTAATTGTTGATTAATACACATGTTTACACTATTTTTCTAAACAATAACACAAATATTCTTAATCTAATGGTATTACATTTCTTGTTGTTGTACCTAATTTCTGGTACATTGGTTGTTAGATACTTAACAAACAAGCTTGTTTGTTATTATTTTTTCTGGACTTTCTTTATATTGTATTCTGTTTTGCCGTGGCATTCAGTTATATTTCATTTTAAAACTTAACAAAGCTTTTATTATCAGGTTTTATGAACAATGATTTTACTGTTCTATCTTACATTTTTCTTGGTGGTCTTATGATTATCTATTTGGGATTACAATCTTGATTAAATTGGTCACACTAATTGTCTGTGCATTTTAACTATTTAATCTTTGATGTTTCCACTATAAAGGTAACACATTTTCTTCTATTATAAACCTTCTCACTTGTATTGTCTGTGGGGTTTATTTAGGTTAAAATTTGTTAACTGGTTACAGGTTCTCACACTCACATTAAGTATATTCACTATTACTGTTTGTGATTCTTAACTATGCTAAACACTGTTTCTTCATAGTTAATAATCGTTGTTCTTCTTCCGGTCACTAGTATAGCTCCTTGCATACTTGGTGAATGGTGATTTCTTGTATTGTACATACATTATCTTCACTCTTCGTGTCATTTTTCCTTGCTCTTCTTCTTTCTTTCTTCTTTTGGTTTAAATGTCTCCTCCAATACTTCCATTTGTAGTAGTCGCTGTTCCATAGTATTTATATTTTATAAATAGATTGGTTGGTTTGCCATCATTGTGGTTGCTCTTAAATTGTCTCGTCTTCATCTTACATAGTTATTATTTTTGTTGTTTCCCCTCACTGTTGGAAACTATTGGGCCTGGTGTCTAACATTTTATATTGGCTTGTAGTCATTTTCTTTCTCTCTTTCATACTCGATGATGCTATATTACACTTCCTTCTTCTTTGTTGGAATTTTACAATAATGTATCTGTAGATATTCACTTTTTTTCTTCCATTGCTCTACGTACTTAGAACAATTTTCATGATTTCCCGTCATCTGATGTAATAATTGTTTACCTATGTAACTACCAAATTTGGTAACGTTACATATACCTTCCTATAAGAATTGATTAATTCTGAATCAGTATATTTATATTGTTTTTTCATTTCTTTCATTGAAGAATTCATCAATTGTTGTACGTTCCATGTCGACTCATATGCTTTTTTATTTATATCCCTTCACTTTCTTCTATTTGAATCATAATTATTTCTCTTCTATGTAATTATCTCCCTTGTTTATTTAGTTCCCTAATTCCCTAACATAAGTTTAGCTGGGGCAGTTCAGAGCAGCTCACTTTGGCATACAACTCCACTGGCCATAGTAACATCAATAAATACGGAGGCACATCATCTCCATCAATAATAATAAATGATTGCTGGCATTATTCATCAGTCAATTCATCTCAAATAATCAAAAAACATATAGTGGTCGTTCTTTCGACAAATAATAAATATCCTTGGGATTATCTCGCGCATCTGCGGTTTATACATTGTTATACTCTCTTCTTCTTGATTCAACTCAACTAAATTCTTCACATATTACAGGGATAGTTTGTTTTACATTTCATCACTGGTATACTCTCATGATCATCTTCGTTAATATACTATTTTTCATTCTTCTTCGTCATCAATTAATCTCTTCTCTTTGTATTACATTAAACGTCATTTTATAATCTTCTTTGTTTTCGGGGTTTACTTATTTGGATATAATTCATGAATATATTTTCTCGTAGTTTCAATTGAGATATAGTCCATTTGGTATAGGCTCTCTTCTAGTAAAATACACTAGAAAACACTATGGTTGTGTGTTATCTTTCATCTACATTAATGATATTTATTTGGTTTTGTTTCCACAACTTCTTATTTTCTTCTTCTTCTTTCATATATCATCTATTTCACTGTCTCCTCTTTTATCTGTATGGGTATGTTGTTGTCTTTACTGTTGACGTGGCTCTTGGAAGTATATATTCGTGCCAAAGATGGAATGTGTCTTTCTCGTAAAATTATATATTTTTCTTTCTTTGGTAGTACGGGTACGTTGTTAAATTACTGTTGACGTGGCTGTTGGAAATATATATTCGTGCCAAAGTTGGTATGTGTCTGCCTCGTAAAATAATATTTTTCTTTCATTGGTAGTACGGGTACGTTGTTAAATTACTTGTTGACGTGGCTCTTGGAAATAAATTGTGCCAAGGATGGTATGTGTCTTTCTCGTAAAGTTATATATTTTTCTTTCATTGGTAGTACGAGTACGTTGGTAAATTACTGTTGACGTGGCTCTAGGAAATATTTTATGCCAAAGATGGAATTTGTCTTTCTCGTAAAATTATATATTTTTCTTTCACTGGTATATATACTTTCACTATATTTTTCTTTTTTTTTTCTTTTGTAGTGCTACTTGTAAATACAGTTTTCTTTATCCTTACATAACTTCTTTGGAACATAGTTTTACATTACAGAATTACAATATCGTCAACGTTCATTTTCATATTTATATATTCACTTCCTATTTAATATAAACAACAAATAATTTTCATAGCAATATTTCATCCTTCCTTCATATAGTCAACAATTATTTTCACAATTATATTTTCATTTTTCATTTATTATCAGGAACAAGTAATTTTCATCGCAATATGTTATATAGTCAATATTTATCTTCACAATCATATTTCCATTTTTCACTTATTAATAAACAATAATCTTTATCGCTATTTTTCACTTTTATCTTATAATTTAATCTTCGATATACCATTTCATTGAATGTGCAGTTAGCGTTACTCGTTATCATAACAGTCCGTCCCATATTTTAATGTATTTTTTATTCATTTTTATCCGTAGTCGTCGCTCTCCTCTCTTCTTGTCGTTCGAACTTCTTCAGTGTTCATACTCCTCTCCGTTCTTGACATATATCTGGCTATCATTTGGTTTTTCCATTTGAAAGCTATTAGGGCTTTGTCTGCCTTCCGTTCTTCCGTCTTCTTCTTTCTTTCTCTTTCGTGTACTTGTGTCCATCGTTCTTCTGGTTGTTGTTAGTACTGACGTTTGGTAACTCTCCCAATTCTGTTTGACCGTCATCCGTCTTCTGATTGGGTGCTTCCATTAATTGACGCCTCTTCTTCCTTAGTTCTCTTATTTCTTTGGCATACCCTTCGATAATCCGGTCCCATTGCTCTTGATAGCCTTCCTTTTTCTTAAAATATCTCACTCTTCTTTTGGAAATCTTTGGTTGGAATATTTTATTGGTCATCTTCTTCCTTGTCGTGACATAATCTTCCTCCTCGTCCATTTCCATGAAACTCCTCCGATACTCCTTCCTGAAGACCCCTTCTTCATGGCTGATGATTGGTAGGTTGATCATATTAATTAGACCGCTTCGAGTCATTTCAATTAACTCTTTTGTGACCCTTGCCTTCCTCGGACGCATGGTTCTTCTTTCTTCCATTTTCACCTCTTCCGTTTCTTGAATTATTTGGATCTTCTTTTCTCCACTATCTTCAGGCTCTGGACTCACTTGTTCCATGTTTTTATCTTCAGGTACTTCTTCAACCTCCATTTGATTGTCATCTATCTTCGGGCTGGCTTGTTCCATTGCCTGTTCTCTCTCCTCTTTAATTTTTCTCCAAATTTTCTGCTATCTTCTATGGTCCTATCTATTGACTCTATTGTACTATTACTGCAATCATCCAATTTCTTACTCAAGTCTTCCTTCAATGATTGAAAACTTTCTTTCAATGATTGGCGGTTTTCATCCATTCGCTTACTTAATGATTCCACCATGGATCTCTGGCCTTCCCTCAATGATCGGTTGCCTTCCTCCAATGATTGTAAATTTTCATCCATCTTCTTCATCATCGACCGATAGCCTTCCTGTATACTCATTATTAACTCTATTATTTGTGGCTCTTGTGCTTTTGTTAATCCGAACATCTTGTCGCTCTGGTAATGCACTTGCTGTCTCTTGACGAATTAGGTGAGGAAATTATTGGTTTAATTGCCTAAATTGCTGATTGTTTTCTCCCTAATCCGCGCTCAGACGTTGGGCGCCACGTTGTCACGAAACAACGATATAGTGTAGGTGATTGTCTTCTGTCAATCCTGCCCCGCGATGGAGTGCCAATCTGTTACTAAACAGATATTGATAGGATATAGAGTGTGTGTGTTGGTGATTGTAGATACGCTCCGGTATCCACCACGATATAAGATAATAAAATTTTAAAATGGAATTATTAGTGTTGATTATTAATAGTTGTGTGGGTATTCCCGTTTAAATCTCTCAATTTAAAAAAGTATTTTAGCACTTCACTTTTCACCTCCCCACTTACCATATGTGGATGTTAATACTGTTCTGTTTGGTGACTGCTTCTGCTGCAACATACACTTTATACATACATGTGGATATTCAGCTTGAATACCCTAGGTGATACACATGCACAATTAAATAAAATAGGGGCTTAATTATGATTTAAATTATATTGAATATTTAAATTCTGCCGCCACCTTCTGATAGAACTAGTTATGATAATTAAACTATTTTATTTTGAAATCAACAAAACTCTTTCCACTGGTAAAAATAATTGAGGTTTATTAACAGTTTTGAAATGCCATTAATTCTTTTAAATAACAATCAATCACTAATATCTTGACAAAATAATAGTTATTATGAACAATTTTTAAAAAGAAACTCTTTTAATCTCAAGGCTGGTAACACTGAAGGTTAATACAATAATTTTAGTTAGAGAGGTTATGTCCTCTTTACACAGTTAAATTACCAAGTTCGTGTGATCTTTGAAGTTGCATGATACCAGATACAAGATGTAGTCTTTTATAACAATATTTAATAAAGAATTAATATAAAACAAACAAACAAATATTAAAATTAAAAGTCGGTACCATAGAATCGATAACTATCGTACTATCGTACGCTGGATACAAGGACACAGCAATTACCTTAATAACACGTGCGTTGAGCTGCACTGCTAAAATTTACTATTATTGTTTAATAGTTGGTTATAAAAATGATTTATTAGCAAGAGAAAAAAAATCTATAATAGAAAAAAACTCTTGTGATAGCTTTCATTTGATTTATATTACTTGAGAACAGAATTATGAAAAGGTGACAAGTTGTCGTTATTATTTATAGGTTAGCTAATACACGTAAGTAGTTATTGTGGCTAAGTAAATTATTCATTGAGTTCTTAATAATCTAAACACATATATCTTATTCATAATGTATTTGATGTGTAACTATCAGTTAATTAGAATACCTTTCGCAAAAAAATTATTTATTAGTCAAATCAAACGAAATGAGTCAATTAAGCGACTAATCATTTCACTCCTATTTGTAGTATTTAAATTAATATTGACTTCTTTAATTACGATAAAATCGTAAAAACATTTTATTCTTAAGTTAAAAAATGCGAAACAATTCTTTTACTCAAATCTGATAATTTTCATCATAATGAATACACTTCAATACTACTGACTAGAGTAGTACCAAAACAATAATTTTCCGTTCATTAACAGAATTATTATTTCTGTTCTATTTGTTAAATCATGAAAATATAGTACTCCCTGGTTTTTTATAAACACAAAACTCGAAAATACGACCGATATTATACACTGGTCGTATTTTATTATTTGAATTCACACCGCACTGTACATTCGTTATTTCTGTGTTATGTGTAGGTTAGGTGTGTGTAGCGTGACTCATATACGTGTCGCGCACAATTTAAATACAACTTCAGACATTTTCTTCATCGACCTCGCCCGTCGAATTATTCATGTAGACTCTTTGACGACTGAAAGATGACTGTGACGCTTCACCTAAGCGTCTCTGGCTTGTCTGGTTGTTTTAATTCATTTGATTGGTTGAAATTGTCGAACTCTCCACCCCAAAACACTTCGGTTGAATAAAACTTTTAATTTTTTACCAATTTCTTATATGGGTTGGAGACTATAGTGACGTAAGCGTTGATACACAAAATGATTAAAAAGTTTATAATTGTTATAACTTTTTTATTATTTGTCATATCGTTGAATAGTTGGTGGCAATAGATCGCGGACACCTTGGGCTTTAAATAAAGTCTAAACAAGAATAAAATCCGTCCATTATTAACTCACTACAACTATTTCACAAATTCCTATGGTGAATCTTAAAATTAATAAGTTTATTTCACCAGATCTTATTCTAATTACACAATAACACTTCTTATCAAACGTTTTGAGTCCATTTCTCAATTGTTTAATTCAGAAAATAGGTGCAATTACTATTTCCACAATATTTGGGTAATGGCGTCTTCAAACGTCCATATGCGATTATTTATAATCGCTTATAATACTATTATTCCTTATCTAATGACATTTTTTTGGTATTCTAACAATAATATATACATTTATTTATATCGGTTTACACTTTGTTATATGAAAATGTTGTTTTTCATATACTAATAGTCTTATCAATATACCTTCTGCTCTCTTTTCTTTAAATTGTCACTGTGTCAATCATTTTATCATATAAGGCATATAATGTTACAAATGAAAATAGTGTACAATTATAGTACCTTGTTAATTTAATGCATTTATTAGCCTTTCTCTATCTGAAAGCTTTCCAATTCCTAGTATTGGGTTTGTTTACATCAGGTTATGACATGGCAGTCAGCTATTTTTTTAATAAATCAATAACTAAATTGCTATTATTACATTTGATATATATTCTCATAGTAGTATCAGATGTCCTTCTGACTACTGATAATATTTTTATTTACCTTTGAACAAGTTTGGATGGTGCATTTTGCTTAACTAACTTGCTACATAGTGTTTGTCTACATTTGATTCCACAATCATAGTCATTTAGTTTTCAACAATTTGTCTATAAAATTACTATTCTTATACTTATGATCTGTTCTCATAGTAGTACTAGATGTTTTTCTAACTACTGGTAATACTTTCAGTAATCCTTGGACAAGTTTTAATAATGTATTTTGCTTAACTAGTTTGTCACATTGTCTTTGTTTACATCTGGCTATACGTTCATAGTCAGTTAGTTTTCAATAATTTGATTATGAAACTATTATTATTATAACTGTGATCTGTTCTCATAGTAGTATTAGATGTTTTTCTAACTACTCGTCATATTTTCAGTTATCTCTGTGTAAGTTTAATAATATATTTTGCTTAACTAGCTTGTCATGTTGGGTTTCCTTTCATCTAGCTTTGTGCTATCATATTTAATCTGCTTTATGTGCATTTCAGTATAAAATATTACTTATTAGTGTGCATCATTATTTATAATGAATTTTTCACTGAAACAATTGTTGATGGTTGCTTGGTTTAATTAACATATATGATTTTGTGTTATAGGTGCACTCCCTATTGGGGTTATGTATCAATGTGCAACATATTCTTATGCAGTAGTTGCTTCTACTATTATGACTTCATTATGGTATTTTATTACAATGGTTTAATTGTTGATTAATACACATGTTTACACTATTTTTCTAAACAATAACACAAATATTCTTAATCTAATGGTATTACATTTCTTGTTGTTGTACCTAATTTCTGGTACATTGGTTGTTAGATACTTAACAAACTAGCTTGTTTGTTATTATTTTTTCTGGACTTTCTTTATATTGTATTCTGTTTTGCCGTGGCATTCAGTTATATTTCATTTTAAAACTTAACAAAGCTTTTATTATCAGGTTTTATGAACAATGATTTTACTGTTCTATCTTACATTTTTCTTGGTGGTCTTATGATTATCTATTTGGGATTACAATCTTGATTAAATTGGTCACACTAATTGTCTGTGCATTTTAACTATTTAATCTTTGATGTTTCCACTATAAAGGTAACACATTTTCTTCTATTATAAACCTTCTCACTTGTATTGTCTGTGGGGTTTATTTAGGTTAAAATTTGTTAACTGGTTACAGGTTCTCACACTCACATTAAGTATTCACTATTATTGTTTGTGATTCTTAACTATGCTAAACACTGTTTCTTCATAGTTAATAATCGTTGTTCTTCTTCCGGTCACTAGTATAGCTCCTTGCATACTTGGTGAATGGTGATTTCTTGTATTGTACATACATTATCTTCACTCTTCGTGTCATTTTTCCTTGCTCTTCTTCTTTCTTTCTTCTTTTGGTTTAAATGTCTCCTCCAATATTTCCATTTGTAGTAGTCGCTGTTCCATAGTATTTATATTTTATAAATAGATTGGTTGGTTTGCCATCATTGTGGTTGCTCTTAAATTGTCTCGTCTCCATCTTACATAGTTATTATTTTTTTTGTTGTTTCCCCTGACTGTTGGAAACTTGTTGTCTTCTTGTTATTCTATGTAGTTATTATCTTTTTTGTTTCCCCTCACTGTTGGAAACTATTGTGCCTGGTGTCTAACATTTTATATTGGCTTGTAGTCATTTTCTTTCTCTCTTTCATACTCGATGATGCTATATTACAATTCCTTCTTCTTTGTTGGAATTTTACAATAATGTAGCTGTAGATATTCACTTTTTTTCTTCCATTGCTCTACGTACTTAGAACTATTTTCATGATTTCCCGTCATCTGATGTAATAATTGTTTACCTATGTAACTGCCAAATTTGGTAACGTTACAATATTTAATCTTGATTAAGATTTGCACATTTTATCTATTTAAAGTTGCATTTAAATCATTTAAGTTACAATTTCAATTAATTACTTCATTAATTAATTCTAAACTGTCATTAATTATCCATCAATTATTTATTATTATTATTAATTTATTTCAAATTTATTATTATTCTAATTTATTATAATATTTATATTACATTATTATTATTTCATTATTCACTTCTTATTTCCTCTCTACCCTGAATTTTCTACCTATTTAACTACCTAACCTTTCACCTTCTAATCATTTTTAGTCTGGGTGACTCCTGTATTCACTATGCTTTTACTTATTATAATCTTACTCACATTCTTCTAACTAACAACCAAATTTACCTATCATGACACCAATATCTAAATTATAAACACCTTTACTAATTTCATTCCGACGATAAATCCTATAGCACCGCGCGTCTTTGTACAGAGATGGGTGTTCCCTAACTGGCTATATACATTCATAATATTTTGCCCTTCCAAAAAAATTCGGCAAACACTCCCTTAAACTACGCTATTACCTGCCACAACGCTATACGTTGGCTACTCCTTATCACCTCACCCCCACTACAAAATATCCTCAACAACAATTATATGTTTAACCTTTACTTTACTCACCTCTACAAATATAATCACTATCTACTGTGTCCCTAAATATCTAATACTCTTTTTGTATTATTTCAAAATTCTTAACTATCTAACTCCCATTAACTTCAATTGAATAACTCACCTGCCTTTATCTATACCCAGGCTCTATTCCCTTTTTAAACACTTTACCTTACTGTAACCATTGACAATTGTCTTATAAAATTCACCTCTCACCTACTCATAACAGTACATCTCACTTTTCAAATATTTATATTCTTACTTAATCATTATTAATCATTAGAAATTTTTTATTATTATTCATTAGGAATTACCTTCAATACAAATTAATTAATAATTTAACTTCTATGACAATTAATAATTTACTTCTGTTACTAATTTAGTACAACTTTCTTTTGTACTATTTTAATTAAGTAATAAACCTCTAACTATTATTCAAGTATTTAAAAAAAATTTTACTTGTTTAGGTAAACAAAACATGTTAATTGTTAATTATTAACACAATTATTAAAACATACATGGTGTACACAAAATATACCTGTAATACACAAAAATTGTCAAAACACATAAATACATTGATATATAAAACAATGAAAAATATACAATCCAAACACATTATTTTGTCATTAATCGAAATCAGTCCATATGCAGTCCAATTCAATACCACTGTTCACATATATTAAATGTTCATTACACAATTAAACAATCTATCCTCCATCGTTGAATAACATCCTAATCTTAGGTCTATTTGTCTTATTTTTTAATGAATAAAATTTATTATTATAATCATAATAATCAACCATTTCATATTCATTCACAATTTCAAAATCATATATTAAGTCACGATCGAGTCTGGTTCTGTCTACATCAGTAAGATCATATGTTATAATCTTGTTATTCATCTTGTAATTATCATCATAATTTTCTACCACAGGTAAGTACTTGATACCATTATTCTCATTATTTATTGTTATTTCAATTTCACTGTTACTACCAGGTAAGTATTTACTATTTTCATCCACCCTCTCTATTCCTAACCTTTCTACCAAATCTCTGTACTTTTTATTAACTTTAAAAATTTCTATTACTTTCTTACTCTCACAATATCTCTCTACACTTTCTCTCTTAATATTTTTCTCACCATAACACCAAATTACACTCTCTCTCTCCAAATATGCAGGGGTCCCTAACTCAAAATTACTGCACCACTTATGAGGTACACAAAAACACCAAGGAACTTTATTTGTAGACCTTTCGTCTCCCAAATATAAATTGAAGGAACTCTTGTCCTTATTAAAAGTACGTGAAGACTTTTCTTCACCCCCTAACACAACATCAAAAGAAAATTCTAACCCCTGCACCCCTTTAACAAAAATACTTTCTCCAAGCTCTCTCTCTGACTCAATACACTCAAACACTTCATTTTCACTCATAATACTTTCATTATCATTTTCTAACATCATATTCTTACTACCTGTAAATTCATTATTCAAGTTATCACTGTTATTTACTTTGTTAGTCAGTACTTCGTTTTTCATCATATTTTCACTACTACTCACCTTCTGGTTTTCTATTTGAATTAAACTCTCATCCAATTTTTTAATCGCTTTATCACACTGCTTAATAAGATTATGGTTACGGTTTTTTATTTCATTCTTTAATTCGTCAAACTTTATATCAAAACTATTTCTGATTTCATTTCTCTGCTCGTTAAATTGTTTATCAAATTTGTCATTTAAATTAGTATATTTAATATTAGAATCGCTTTTTTGCTCATCTAATCTGTCATTTAAATTAGTAAATTTTTCATCGAATCTTACACTCTGTTCATCAAATTTATTTAATAATAGCTGCATCATGGCAGTCGTACCATCTGGTTTACTTTCTGACATAGTTGAGATGGAGGTTAACGGAACTAAGTTTAACTCAGTGGCTCTGGTTTCACTGATATGACTAATTGGGGTTAATTTAACGTCCATCTCACTCGTAACTGTTTCATCAGCTATGCTGACTTTTGCATTATTATCTTCATCAGTATTCATTTTGCTTATTTATAATACACGCATGCATACAACCTTATAACATAACCTCGTAAAAGTTGGGTTATGTTTACGTATTAAAATTGTGTTTATTACCTCAGATAACTTTTCCGCTCTCTTTGTAGGCTTACCGACAAAATTATATGTTGAGTCCCTGTTATTACGGGAGCCATTTGTTATATAATAAACTAGTCCCTGTTCGGGCGCCATTTGTTATACTATGTTTATTGCTGATAATAAAATATACGATATAACGTCTTTGCTTTAATTTAATTTCAAAGGTCGGGCGCCATCTTGATTGCAAGAAAATAAATATAGACGTAAATAACTTGTAATTTTACTTACCTTTAAGAGTCACTATAGGGCAGGAATTCGTTTAAGCGAACTCTTGAGTAGCGGAAATTGTTATATGAAATAATAATACCTTGTTACAATTTTTACCAATGATATACCCAATTTATTTTCCAAAAGACTCTACGTACATATTACGTCATGGTGCGTTTAGCAAACATTAAACCCTCCAAAATATCTACGAGTAAACATGAAACATTGGATATGTGATTATTAAACATTAAACATATATATATCTCGCACAACCCAGCATGATATAAGTCACTCTCTCTCTCTCTCACTCTCGCTCTCTCACGCTCTGGTACAATTTATTTATTTTATTGAGCTCATTTAAATTGGTTTAAATTTTGAGTTGGTCATTATAATATTGAATGATGTTGATTCTAAAATAAAAAAGAATGTTGGAACGTTCTCACCAAATTGACAGCTACTTAGCTGCGGTTGTTTTTTCGGTAAAACATCGCACACCGCGAGTTCACCGATTTCGCTACCGGTCACATTCTGAAGTATTACACCTTACCGAATGGTAAGGTGTCACTGTTGATAAATACTTTTGTAATTAACCACTTTTCGTGGTGTAAACGTTAAACTTTACACTTGGTGAACCTTTTTGCCGGCCGGCTATGTTCACGCTTCCAGATGAAATGACACACAGTCTTTGTTACTCATTGCATAGGTGGGGTAAAAGCTACGTCATCAGGCTATTGTTCATATAGCCAAGCCTCGAGTTGTTTACGGCAATATGCATTCCGTACCACTGACGTCATCAGGGCTCGTCACTTTATCTCGGTATGTGACATACGTTTTTTGCTGTGTTTTGTCGTTTTGCAATGAAAACGGTCAGAATCCTGTCAACTCACATTTGCGTATTATAAAATATTTATATAGTCCACTCACCACAGCTTTACTGGGATTATTAAATATTTAAATAATTATTACCAAATTGTTAAAAATGAATGAATACAATACTTATGGTCTTTTGTACCATGTTTTTATTAATTTAATATTGCACCAGAATTGTACCATCACAAAATAAGGAACATCCTTAGGATATACAACCTAAATGAAAGGATAAAGCAATACAGACAGGACTGGACAGACCATGTTGAAAGGATGCATAAGAACAGGATACAAATTTTGGTTTATAATCTGAAAGGACAGTAGAATATTGATGACCAAAGAAGAGTTGGTCGGACCAATGAGTGCACCACAGATTGTAAGGTCCACAGCCTGAAGAAGAAGAAGATGCTATTATCATTCTTTTCAATTAAATTTTGATTGCATCGTTCAACAATCTTATGGAAAGATATTCTTAACAGATAAAGGATAGCATTTGCTTTGACAAATTTGCTCTGTTTATAATCCTCTGAGACTTATCTCTAGTCTTACATTACCTTGATTAGTGTAAACTTGTTTTGAAAGCTCACAAGGTATCTTGTCATACTTTGGAACTTTCCTTTTCTGCAAACTTGCTAATTTCCAAATTCCGTTATTAGAGGTAGTCCAATCATCTATAATTCCAGATATTAGAAAACGATCAGTATTTTTTAGAACCATTCTTATTACATTTGAATGTGTAGAGTTTTGCTATCTCTGCTAAGTTTTCTTTCTTATCTTCTTGCATTGGTAATGTTCTGTTGATTAAACATTGTTCATTGTATTGTTTATCATTAAACTTCAAAACTCTGGTTCACAAGAACATAATCTGACCACTTAAAGACATCAACCATTCCTTTCTTCATCCAAGTCTTTCTCACTAAATTATGTCGCTCATTCTTCCTTTCAATTGGCTAATCTAGGAACTGACAAAAGTCTGTTCCACTGCCGACTTTTTACTTATCTAAATACAATGAAGCATCAATTATCCAGATTAATTGGAAGATTGGTATCTCCTGAATATCCATTTTATGGATAATAAAATGAAAAATATTATCAGAAATACTTTTGTCAAATTTTCATATATACATGTGTCAGTTACAGATGGTTTCAGATTTTTAAAAGAATGCTGTTATACTACCCAAATGACAACTTTATTGCCTTTTGTAAATACATATACACATTTATACACTAAATTTTAATCTCACAATTACAGGTAATTGGAAACAAATCATAACTTTTCTCCTGTCTGAGTCTAGTGACACATGTTTTAGCACTTAAGTCTTGCAGACTCTTTAATGGCAATAACTGAATTGCATTGCACTCTTCTTGGTTCTAAAGACAGCCACTTCATTGGTGTCTCATGACAAGAAAACTAGCTGGTCCAGCCCTTTCAGTCTTGCCACGTATATCTTCTTCTTCCTCTTTTCCCGCCACTGAAGCAACATTTTGGTCCTGTTTTATTCTTTCCTCATTCATAAAAATCGGTAGCCTGGGTTATCCACACCACAGTGAAGTTAGTCATTAACGTTTACATTGATACAGACGTCAAAACCTGGAGCCTGGAGTTCAGAAACAAACTGGTTGAGCTTTTTCCAGATTTTTGACAGTGTAATCTCGTTTACAGGATGGATAATAAGCATCCTACTGTATATTTGAATACTGTCTAGATAACTGATGTACTGGATGATAAATGCCCAAATAATTGATTGTCTACAGTACTACCATACTGTGCTGTTCCTGAAGCACATACAGTAAAACCCCAATTATCAGAACTGCGATTATTGGAAACCCGGGTTATCGGAAACGACTTGGAGAAAATATAAATTTGTTAGAAAAACTTATAAAAGCAATTTCTATAAGGCATATGGCAACTATTACAGTATTGTATTTGAATATTGAGGGAGGAGAAAGTTGACTTGCCGTTAGTGAGTCACCTGGCATCCCCCTCCCGATGTCCTTGGGATGTCAGTGACCCTGGCCAGTCAGTGTTGTTTACACACTGTACCGTGCTCTACACACGTTCATTATTAAGTTGTACTTTAGTGTATCTACCTACAGTGGTGGTGTAGTGTCTAATATTGTGAGTTTGATTTTGTCAGTGTGTTTTATTTATGTACAGTGTAGTTTAATTTTGTTGTATTGTTTTATAAGAAAATGTCAGCCAAACAGAAAAGGGTGGTGATAACAATTGAACAAAAACTTGAGGCAGTAAAGAGAGTGGAAAATGGTGAAATGTTACATAATGTGGCAGCTGATTTAGGATTAGGAATTTCCTCAGTGTCAGTTTGGGTGAAAAATAAATCAAAACTAGAAGAATACTGCACTAAAATGCCGAATAGAAAGTCGCTGAAGCCTTCTGAGTTTGAGCAGGTAAATGAAGCTCTTTTTTGATGGTTTTCCCAGGCAAGGGAGAAGGGCATATGCCTATAACCAGACCAATTTTGATGGAGAAAGCTAAATTACTGTCCAAAACAATGGGTGAATCTTATAAAGATTTTAGTACTAGTTCTGGCTGGCTTGATAGGTAGAAATCCCGCTATGGGATTCGAAAAGTGATTCTATGTGGCGAGAAGATGTCTGCAGACAAAGATGCTGTCGACGTGTTTAAAACAGAATTCGAGGAGTTGGTCAACAGGTACGCTAAAGATAAAATATTCAATACCGATGAAACAGACCTTAATTTCAAAATGTTACCAAAAAAGTCGCTTGCTGTGAAAACTGAATCTTCAGCCCCTGGACATAACATAAGCAAGGAGAGAATTACCGTTGTTGCATGCAGTAATGGCTCTGGTACTTTTCGTCTTCGATTCTTGTGCATTGGCAAATCAAAGAATCCCAGAGCATTAAAAAACATAAACCCAACTGCCCTTCTAGTGTTATACCAAACTCATAAAAGTGCATGGACGTTGGCTGGTCTATTTACTGAGTGGTTTTATGATTTTTTTTGTGCCGAAAGTTTAACAGTTTTTGGAGAATAAAGGTTTACCTAAGAAGGCTATACTTGTGACTGATAATTCATGTGCTCATCCAAGCAACTTAAAAAGCAAGGAAATTGAAGTGACATTCTTCCCTCCGAATGTAACCAGTTTAGTGCAGCTGATGGACCAAGATATCCTTGAATGTTTCAAAAGAAACTACTGTCGTTTAATACTTCGTTCGCTTTTACTGGAATGTAATGAGAATGGCTCATTGAAAGATGTATTGAAGAATATCAACATGAAGCATGTCTTATATTGGTGTCTTATCTTGGACGGATGTTAAATCATCCACTCTGGAGAAATCTTGAGGCAAGTTATTTCATGGTCTTATAATTGATGGTGGAATTGATCCTGAGAAAGATAACCTTCCAGAGATGGTAAAGAAGATTCCTGGCTGCAAAAACAAAGATGAGAATGAGGTACAAAAGTGAGTTATTTCTGATGAACAAGAAGAGTTTACCGATCAAGACATAATAAATGTTGTTCTGGGGACTGAGGACAAGGATGAAGACCATGATGATGATGACAATGCTCACCCTACCCCCGTCATTACTGCTGAAGAAGGATTGGAGGCCTAGGAGGTAGGAATTACATTTTTTTAATGTAGAAATCATAAAGTTTTAATTTCATAAACCACTAATGTTCATATTCTTGTTTTTGTCAGTACTGTAGTAGAAATACAGTACAGTATATCATACTTCTTTCATATTTTTTACTAGAAAATGCTTAAAACTGGACAGTATAAACTTCTACGGATTTAATTACCTTTAGCAATCCTTTATTTGTATAGCCTAAATTAGTTTTGTGATCGTAATCCCATCATTAGTAGGCTTGAAGAATACAATGAAGTTATAGTAATAACTACTACAAACAGTAATCAACAATTGGATATTAGATTGGTACATATATATATAGTTATTATAGTATTATATAGTTATATTATAGTTATAGGTAACATATTACTTTGCTATATGTTGACTGTTGTAGGTATAAACAATTTATGTACCAATCTAATATCCAATTGTTGATTACTGATTGTTTAATTAATTAAAATAACATCATATTTAGTAATTTAAATTGTAATACTTTATAAATTAAGTTCTCTCATACTATAATTTGCTCATTTTCTTAAAGATAATTTGAAGATGAAACAAACTATCATAAGTCTTCACATATAAAATGATACATACATACTCACACGCACATACTCACATCACCAACACGTTCGCCCAGATATTTAATTGTTTCATTATGTTTGATATTTATACTGTATTTCATACACAGGTCCTGAAGATGACAATAAATATTGTCGAAACGTCGATGCAAAATAGCTAAAATTTGTATTATTGACCGATCCTCACTAACCATCCACTAAAACATTCATTGACTGATGGCCACTAAAAATTTAAGGATGTAATAATAATAATAATAATAATAAATATTTTTGTTTAGAACTCTTCAAGTCTCATGAGGTAGATTTGCATACTTTTCAAACATTAACTGAATCTGACTTACGTGAGATAGGAATATCAGCTCTTGGTGCACGTCGAAAAATGATGGCGTACATATCAGGTCAGTATAAATGATATAAATGATTAAGCTATAAAATTTAACTTTTGCTTAATAGTATTATTAAGTAAAAATGAATATTTTTGACGGTATACTATAGTTGGATAGTATACAATTGTTGTTTCCAGTTGTTCTTTTGTATGGCTATACTTCTCTTTTTGATGAAAGCATAAAGTCTTTAGTTTATTAAACATTTTAAAAGCAAGATAAAATTTTGTTTTGTGGAAGGTGTTTCTGTAAACTAGATGACATACTTGTATCAAAAATACCTGAATTATTTTATGTATTTTTTCTTCTCTTGAGAAATGAATGGAAGGTCAACGTTACAGTTGTTTTTTATTATCTTAAAATTCTATTGTCTTTATATATGCAAAATTATTGCATGCATGTTTTTGTTTAAAATGTTAGTGTAGGAACTGGTGTAGCCTATTGTTTGCTCAGTTTAAATCATATTAGACTTACAGTTGATATTCCTATGATATCAATATATTTTGCAGACAAATCCTTATGAACACAAGTGTATAATTTTGATTTCATGAAGATGTGCCAAGTAACAAACTCAAGATGATGTTTAAAATTACTGCTGCCATGAACTTGAATCTAACCAACTATAAGACTACTTACAGCCATAGATAATCATTGTGTTAGGGAGCTGGATTTGTAGATGGCTTCCTGCAGTTGTTTTTGTCATAAGCACTTGACCACTCAGATATACTCATATGCTTACAGCATTGATGCTATAGCTCATAGTTATCATTTATCCTTTTGACTTTTCAATGATCACTTTTCTCAAAGGTCATGTAATCAGCACAAAATGATTTTTACATTATTTAGCCTCGTACGTTATTTAACTCCAATAACTCTTGTATAATAAACATTATTTTTATTATAATTACTTTAAATTGTAAGCATTGCTTATATGAGAACTTTACCAGTCAAGTAGAGTACTGACTACAGTACAGTACTGAGACACAGTACCTAAAGTAATGACTTTTGCTTTATACATTCAGTGAATAGGCTATCCTCTAAAATAATCTCATACAAACATCCACATTGAACTTCAGTGTAAAAATCTACAAAGTATTATTTGTTGTTACTGGCAGTGAGTTCAACGTACAAAAATATTCTTTACAATAAAAATTTGAAATTTCAAATGTGTGTTTTTTAAGTAAGGTCTTTTTGGAACCTGGTGCAAAAATCAGAAAACAGTTTGTTATCAGAAAACAATTGGTGTGCAACTAACATGTTGCTTTTATCAGTAGTCAGTTGTTGGTAGTAATTATCAACTGAATTTCAAAATGTTTTGAAGTGATTTATTATATTTTTACTTAAAAACTGGGACACAGAAAGCTGTGTACTTGATAGGTGCTCAGGATTTTAAACAATGGACACAGACATAAATATCTCACTGCAACTCAAACATTTTGCAATACTAATGAAATGAAGGAAATAAACTGTTCAATTAAATTGTGACTGAGATATGGATTGAGTATCATATTCAAACATCAAGATAATGCAGTGGCATCACTCATTGCAAGATCCACAAGGTGTTTTAAGGAAAAACATCAGTTATAAAGCTTATAGTCATGGTCTTTTTGGAGACAGTGAGAATATTGCTTTATTTAATTTCTTGATTGTAAAAATACTACAAATGTTCATATGTATTATGGAACATAACAACAATTTATAAAAGCTATTGAAAATATAAGGCAGGGATGGTGTCCAACAGAATTTTGCCTTTTCACAACAATCACACAAAGCAAATCGAATAATTTAAAAGCCTATTTACACAAATCCATAACATGCCAGTGCCATGTTATTTTAGTTCCATGAAATATTGCCAATATCAGTGATGAATAATATTATTTCTTTGAATTTGTTTGTGCTGTCTATACATAGAGCCGTTTTTACCTATGGGCAAACCCGGCAGATGCCGGGGGCCTCGACTTTAAAGGGGCCTCAAACCAAGGCATGTTGAAACAAAGACAAAAAGCGCTAAAACCTAAATGCTCGAGGGACAGCACACTCTAGGCGTGCTAAACCAAAGACTAAAAGGATTAAACCCTAAATGCTCGGGGGACAGCGAGATCTACGCGTGCTTAACCAAAGACAAGAAGGTTGGTTGGTATTTGGATAATACAAAGTTATAACTTGTGTAACTAATAAGATTAAAAGTGTAAAAATACTATAGATTGGTGAAATTATAAGGCACTTCGTACCTCGTACGGTCGTATCTATAAAATCGTTAAATGTAATTGACTTGTTTCAGTTTATATTCGGTACTTATTATCAAATTTATAAATCAGTCCCCTCGTCGAGAAATTTTGGTAATGTACATGACGCATTTACTTTCGGTAACATTCCCTATACGCAGACGCGCGCAACATAAGGCACAAGAATCCCAGTAAAGTTGGTAAACATGTATACAGCGCTATCTGCTGATCTAAAATCTAAATATAATATACTAGGATATTTGCCATTGCCGGAGTTGTTTTTTATTACCTTTCATGTTTTTTTCAACGCAACTGTAATTGCATTTTATTGACATTTTATTAATTAAATGATGGTTGAATAAGAGACAATGACTTTGCATTAACCCGATATTAGTTTTTTTATACGTGCTGTGAATAGAAAAATAAAATTAGTTGACTTTAAACTAAGGTAAGTAAAATGGAGTATTATTATTAAATACTTTTTTGTGCTTCTTAGGTTTTATCTTATTAGTATGTTTTTCAACGCACTCTAAATTGTTTGTATCAATACTTCATTTTAAATTCGCTAACGCTTAGAAACTAACCTCAAATTAGACTGACAGTGATATTATGCTATTTACTTGGTCCGAAGTAAAAAAGATTTTGGTTCGTAGCTTTGAATGACATATCAGAAACTTTTAAACATGTATATCTGTAAAAAAGTGGATGTATGCTTGAATGAAAATGTAATGCACACCTTTAGAAAATGATGTAGGGCTTTTAAAATTTTGTTCTGTATTGGTACGTTATCAGTGCAAGGTTATGTCTCATAAATTTTGCAAGGTCGAATTTTAGGTCGTAGAACACAAAAAAATTTTACATTTCTGGTATGTCAATTTGAAGATTATCAAAAATGATCTATTTACATAATAATATTATGCACCATTAATTCATTCGGATATGTCATTGCTGAACTGACTCATTTCTTATAAAAAACATAAAAGTCACTAGTTGATTTATTTTTTTGTTTATTCTAAACTGTTCTAGATCGAATTTGATTCTGAAAGAGAAGGAATTTTGAAACCAAAAATGAAGTGTTTTGAAAGTGGTGCTCATAAACGCCGAAAAATTGAAAGAAACAAAAATTTAATTGATAAAACTCGTAAGGTATCGTCTTTCTTTCATGTCGTACCAAGCCAATCAATCGGAAATTGAAAGAAGACCCTGTAATTCACCTTCATCAACTGAACCACAAAATCATCTACTCATAGACAATAATGATCCAGCTATTGAAGTATCACAGTTCTCTTCGTCTACATTTTCTGAACAAGGTGGTCAAATAGTTTGTAATTTGGAAAGGGAATCACTCGTTTCACAACATATTCAAGAAGAGTTTTCACATAATAATCATTCGAAACAGAATACACATGAAATGAACACACATTCAACTCAAAATGATAAAGGTGAACAAATAGAGGTTGAAGAATTTCTCAGCTTAGATATTGCATTATGGGATTTAAATAGAATTTCAAAACCCCAACTCCAAGAATATTTTATTCGAAAAGGGCCTTCATGCAATCAAAATTTGGATAGTGATTTCAATAAATCTATTAGAATATACGAATTTTTAGAAAACGGAAAACAGGTTTCTCAAAAGCGAAGTTGCCAATTGACATTTTTTTATAAAGAACTTCAAAATGGAGAAAAAGTAAAACGAGACTGGTTGTTATACTCTCCATCCACCGGTAAGATTTATTGTTTCGTTTGCAAACTCTTTGGTTCTACTTTGATGCCCACAAACCCTTTCAATTCCAACGGTTTCAACGATTGGAAGCATGGTGCTCAAGCTGTTTCATGAAAACAGTCAACAGCATCGTGCTTCTTTACTGTCATTTCTTAACCGTTCTTCTATTTCTGGGAGAATAGACTCTGAGATTCAAAAGCAAGTGAACGAGGAAAGAGATTACTGGCATCAGATTTTAACTAGAATTGTTTCCGTAGTAAAATTTCTTACTGGACAAGGACTTGCTTTGAGGGGTGATGTTGAGGAATTTGGGTGTATAAACAATGGAAACTATTTAGGACTACTTGAATTAATTAGTGAGAATGATCCAATTTTGAAGGAGCATATAAAAAGTATGGTGGTGCTGGCAGTGGTACAACTTCTTACTTATCACCAAGTACTCGTGATGAATTTATTCATATTATGGGAAAGCGAGTGCTTCAAGAAATTATAAAAGAAGTAAAGGCTTCCAGATATTATTCAATATCAGTAGATTCCATGCCAGACGTTGCACACATCGATCAGTTAACATTCATCATTCGATATGTTTTGTTTGGAGAGCCTACTGAAAGATTTTTAAAGTTCCTTCCTATATCTGGACATTCAGCAGAGAACTTATTCGATGAAGTAGTTAACTTTTTGAATGAAATTACCATACCAATTTCTCATTGTCGGGGTCAATCATATGACAACGCATCTAATATGAGTGGTTGTTACAATGGCCTTCAAGCAAAAGTCAAAGAATTAAACGAATTAGCACAATTTATTCCTTGCTCAGGTCATTCGTTAAATTTGGTCGGAGTTTCTGCTGCTGAAGGCATCCCAGAGGCCGCTAGATTTTTTTACTAATTACAATCATTGTATGTGTTTTTCTCATCATCTACATCTAGATGGAGGATACTGTTGGATTCATTGACAGGAAAGAAGAAAGTTGTAAAGGCCTTATCTACAACTCGTTGGTCTGCTCATGCAGATGCAGTCACTGCACTGTATGATAACTATGCAGAAATAAAATCAGCGTTGCAAAAATTTGAGGATGATGATGATCAGACAGCAGAGACAAAAGTTAAAGCTTCAAGTTCAATTGCATCCATGCAAAAGTTTGAGATAGCGTTTTTAACTCTCGTGTGGAACGATATTTTAACTCGGATAAATAAGGTAAATAAAGTTTTGTAAAAACCAACATTGACCCTTTCAACAATGGTGACGATATTGAATTCCCTGTCTGAGTATATTAATAAGAAAAGAGATAGCTTTGAAATGTATTTTACAAAAACAGAAAAATTTATTGGATCTACTTTGAGTACTTTCGAACAATGCACTAAAGAAATACGCGTTTCCAAACGCAATTCAAGAATTAAGTTTTTTGACAATTCTCAGACGCCTGATACTGTTTTTACACCGAAGGAGAATCTAAAGATAAAAGATTTTTACCTATTATAGACAAATTAGTTAGTAACTTGAAAGACAGAGCCTCAAAATATTATGTAATAGCTGAGAGATTTGGATTTTTAGAAAATTTGGTTGTCCTCTCTGAAAGTTCCTTAAAGACTCCCTGCAATACTTTTTCGAGAATATATAAAAATGATGTTTGCGAAAAAGAGTTATTTGAAGAGTGCCTCCATCTACAAGGTTTTTTAAAAGAGCATGTAGACTTGGAGAAGCTTCTTTTAAAAACAGAAGACGACAATAAAGAAAAAGATGAAGAAAAGGATGATAAAAGATGAACTCGATAATCACGATGAAGAAGAGACTATAAGGATGATGTTCATGATAGTGGGGCTTCATTTATATCCAAAAAACTAAATCTTAAAAAAACTTATAAATATTTGTATGATAATGGACTTTTATCTGTTTTCCCAAACATTGAAATTTGCTTGAGAATTTTTTTTGGCTTGATGGTATCTAATGCATCTGCTGAAAGGTCATTTTCTAAACTTAAACTTGTGAAAAATTACCTTAGGAATAGTATTAAACAAGAGCGATTAAACGCCTTAAGTGTTCTCAGCATAGAAAATGATATAATGACTAAAATTAGTTTTGATGAAATAATTGATGATTTTGCAGAAAGAAAGTGCAGAAAAAAATGTTTTAAAACAATTTTATTTATTTTAGCTTTTATTTTTTCATCATTAATTTTTAATTTTATATGTGAGTGTATTTATTAATTTATTAATTGAATAGTCTCATGCAAAAAGGGACATAAGAGAACTTAAAAAAATAATTGAAAAAATGAAAATCACCTATTTTTTTTGGAATACCGGTACTTAATATATTTTTTAATTAAAGCATACAAATTATATCTTTTAGTTTAAAACAATAATATTCAAGGCTCAATTTTTCAAAATCTAGTATTCTAAAAAAATTAAGTTTATTTTAATTTTTCCAACCATTTTTTCAAATAGACTTAAGTCTTTTTTTGCATGGGCCTATTTGTTACTTACTTACTTAAACATCATTTTCTATGTAGACGATTGTAGTATCTATAAGCATATTCTTATCTGTTAAATATAAATAAATAAAATCATTATTTAAAAAATTTTGAGTTGTGATTTTTGTAAAACAGCCTGCATTTATTAATTTAATAAACCAAAAAAACTTAATAATTTGTATTTTTCATTGCAGTGCGTGAAAAATACATTTTTACTACCATGTGATTTTTTTTAAATTGCATTTACATTTTACGCCCACATGCAACGAAAAATATCGTATATATCTCGGACGTTTAATGTAAAACTCTTGTGTGCATAATATACTATACTTGGTGCCTCATTTTCGGGTCTGCCGGGGGCCTCTGAGGTCCTAAAAATGGCTCTGTCTATACATGTCTGGTGCTGTAGTATGTTTTTGCTCATCATGTCCCCTCAGTGTTGTACTAAGACACTACATATTGTTGCCAATAATATTTTACAGTTTCGTTGACTGTTGTTATTCCATTATTGACATTCAAATAGCACTGACATGTATATTGTAATGCGACATAATGAGCATAACGCAATAAGGGAATAAAACCCCATATAATATCACATAAATTAAACCACATACCGAACCTTGCTAAACCAATGAGAAAGGTAAAAACCCGAAATAAGCAAAAAGAAGTACAATATAAACTAAGGTAGAACAAATATATACTCTAAACCATAAAAATTGACTGTTCATAGTAACAATGACTAATTGTAGCAAGAAAAGTAATCACAACAAGAACAATAAGTGATTAAGTGTAAAAGTTGATTACTAACTATACAGACAGGACTGTTAATAATAGTGGTAACTTATGGTGAATTAAATATATAATCACAACTAAAGACAATGTGTGATCATATAATAATAGTATTTAATGTATAAAAAAACTTGTATTCAATATATCTATGTATTACCAATTTGCCAAAAGGCTTCAACCTATAAAAGACCAAAAGGTGATTTAGGTTGTTAATTTAATTTACTTTATTGTTAACTGAATAACCTTGATTGTATCAAATAGTTCCGTATTTTATTTTAATGCTAACTGAAGGGAATAATACAATCATTTGAGTTACCTCTTTCGTAAATATTTACCCGTGCCACACCACGGAGTTCGGGGCCGAAACCTTGTTTTTCCTATTCTTAAAATGGTCTTGTATACGAATTGAGAAGCAGTTTTCCCCGGAAACGCTTGATTTTTGCTTAATTTAGATTTTTAATTTCGGTTGTTATGTCTACTTATGTTATGGACATATGCGACATATTGAAATCTTTCTACAGGTTCTCCTTCATGACAGAAGTATACATAGTTCTCTCTGATTTGTCAATTTGTCAACTTGTTCATGACGTTAAACGTTGCTAAGCGACGTTTCAAATACTTCTATACGATTCGTCAAATTTAAACAAAGAAATACCATGAGATATTCATTAACCCACGTGGCATCATTCCGTTGAGTTCGGTTGTTGTAGTAGCAATAGTTGTAATCATTCCGTTGAGTAGTCAGTTGTGAGTAGCAAAATGGCAAGTTGTAGTGGTAGTGCTAGTGGTCGTTGTGAAAATCACTAGTAATCTGTAGAATACTATTACATAATGTGTCCAGGTTAGGTTAGGTTAGTTAGGTTTAGTTTAAATTTAAAAAATGTGTGCCCTCTCTTTTTTGCTCTCTCTCTCTCTCTCTCTCTCTCTCTCTCTCTCTCTCTCTCTCTCTCTCTCTCTCTCTCCCTCTCTCTCAAGCACAGGTATGCCTTCATTTGCTAGTGCGCAGAGATTATATGTTAGACAAATGATATATGTAACGTATGAATATACTGTAGATATATATACTACTTGGAGTCGTAGAGTTATTAATGACTTGAGAATTGTGTAATAAGGTTCAAGGGGCGAAGCCCCGAAGACGGGTGGTCTAGGCATTGTCAAGTTACACGCATGAAGCGTGCGTGAATAGACTCTGTGAGGCCCGCCGACCGGCACCGGAGATGCCATTGGACATTAAAGCATTGAGTTCTGTTTCAAAAAGACGGATGTATAATTTTGTTGCGGCCGTAGGCTGCCCAAGCATGTATAATTTGGAGGTAATAAAGTTGTTTAGAGGAAGTATGTGTTTTTAGCCTGTAGTTTATGTAAACCTGCAAAAACACCGGTTTTTGCAGGTTTCGTGGCTTTTCCAGACAAGGAAGTTAAATATATTTTTCCTATTTTTCTATGTTATATAAAGACGGAAAATGTATGTATAAGCGTATATTTCATAACTGTAGATAAACGCGTGTAATTTGGCCCATAAACTAGATGAACTGCAGTGATAGGTAATCCGCGCATGACGTCATAACTCGTCATTCGCTGTGCATTTGTGCGCCGTCGCCCGAATGCGGTGATCCCACTAACTACTCAGTTAATATGGCGCTCATTCACCTTTCCATGCGTGCTTATGGGAGTAATTATTTTATTTTTTCTTCGTAAATAGCTTTGACTGCCGTTTAAAATTATTTTTCGCGTGTTTATGTAACATAGAATAGAAAAAAATTTAACTTCAAGATTGTAAGGTGTGGCACAGGTAAATATTTACCGATTGTTTAATGTGTTAAAACTTCTTTAGGGTAATAAGAATTGACCAGGAGTCTATAATACTTAATAATAGGTCATAATAAATTGACCAACTCTACTATTATATATTAAGAAGTTATTAAAAGATAGTTTTATTGTTTAAAGTTGGTTTGAGTTTGACCATAATGGCCTAACATTATGGTAATATGTTTGTTTTATGTCAATCTTGTTCTTTACTTTATCAGAATCAATGGAGAATAATAACATAATGAATAATTTAATGCATGTAATAATAATAGCGTATCAAGCCACAAGGTCATACAGTAATATTAAATTGAAACTTTGTACTATAAAGAAATACCAATTAATTGGCCAATATCAAAATATTTCTATCCAACTATTGTAAATCCAACTATTAAACCATCACAGCACTGTAATAAATAGTAAAAGATGGTATAAATACTAATATATGCTTTATTTAAGTGTCAGAAACAACATTTTAATTAATTAATGGAATTGTAATGTGATTTGAAAAGTCAAAAGCTACAGAGAATGGCTTATGAGATGAAATTTTATAAAATGTTAAATTAATTATTAGGACACACACCTATGCCATGTGAGGTGTCTAAATTTTTGTCTTGTTATAAGGAATATTGTACTGTAAACTAATTTGAGATTTATTACGTATTAGACAGGGAGTAATTGTAGCTAGAAAATGTAAAATTTTGTATCTTAAATAATTAAGGTCATGTGACCTCCTAACCCGATGATTTTGACCAATGATAAATTTTGTAATTTTGGTCAAGCCCGTTGAATGCACAAGGAAATTTCTTTACTTAACTGTTAGACTTGAAAGTATAAAGAACTAATCAATGCAGCTCTGTGTCAAAAAGCCTATGATAGAGTCAAGTCCAAGTCAGAAGAAAAGTGAAAGTACAATATTAACAGTGTCAAACTAGAACAAAGAAATGATAATATAATACTAAAGCAAGAAGAATGAAGAAAATAATATATTTAAAAGTATATAAAAGTTATCTACAAAAGTGGTGAGACTGAACCTTGTATAATAACACTAGTAACAATTACACGACACCAGAACTAAATCACATAACACTTATTCATCAGAACCAAAGTGAAAAGACTAATTCAACACCAGTGAATAATTTATTTGAATTCTTGGATTTCGTTGTCCATGACGTGTCCGTTACTTAACTAAATACAATTATTTCACTAACGACTCGGAACACAAAGTTTTTTATGGGTAAAAACGTAAAGTTTTATCTTATAACATGAACCGGTTTTTGCTTTTAAAAAGCTTCTTCAGAGCCTCTGAAGGTAAAACTTTACGTTTTTACCCATAAAAAACTTTGTTTTCCGAGTCGTTAGTGAAATAGTTGTATTTAATTTATTTGACTTATTTTATTTTAAAAAACTTGTTTTAAATAGTTGGAAGGTAAATTATCTCTGTCTTCGCTTAGCGTCAGTCCGCCATATTGACACTGCCAACTGAAGCCATTACTAACCTAACCTAACCTAACAATTAATAATTAAATGCACTTTCACTTGTGAAAAAACTTACTTTTTGTTATATCCTCATCAAGATCCTCAAAATAATATCGACACTAACTATTTGTGTTCCCGCATCAAACCAAACAACTATTTTATGGTATTTTCTTAATTTTAATTTTATTGTTATTAATAAGTAAAAATTATTTTAATTGTAATATGTTGTACTTCTTAGTGTGCATTTCGTACTTTTAATAACAGACAAAAGAATCCAGGAGTTTATATAACTATCGAAAGTGTAACTATGAATCGAACTGTGATTAAGAATCGACTCGTGCATTGTACCAAATAAACAGTAGAACAACGAAGGCAGTAATTTATGAAAATAAACAATGATATTTTCCCCACATTGATGCAAGTTGTCTTTTATAAAAAATAAAATAGAAATAAAGAATTTTATTTCAGAATAAGAAGATAGAACCCGACCACGACGACATAAGTAATTCTGTCAAGTGTGATAATCTACGGTAAGTGAGTCTGGTAACCTCAATCTTGATAACTCAACACGAAAATCAAAACCCGTCTCCAAACAAACAGTAATCCATGTTAACAAATAGTTAAATTAAATAATTAAAGTTAAATAAAATAAAAAATAAACAATTATAAAATTGACGCTTACAACAAGAGGCGTTAAATAAAACAAAATTTTATTGTTACAAAATTGGCACAACAAAGTGAGGCCAAAGTAATTAATTTCTGTTAAATCAAATAATTTTAAATAATAAACAAAACAAAAACAAATAACGAAACTGTCTAGTTATAATATACATGTGTGTGAATAGGCCTGAAAAATTGTAGCGCTTTTGCTGCTAAATCTTTGACAACCCATCATATATCTCCCACAGTTTACAAAGTGATTATTGCCTTCTTTATTTTATAACGATGTTTTGCATCACAAATGTTTAAAAACAATTAATAACTGAAAATGGCATTATTGGATGGTTTAAATCAGAAGGTAGGGGAATACAGAATAAAGAAGGTAGTGGAATGGTATGAAAAATACATTGTAGTGAATCAGGACTATGTGCAAAATAATGTGTACATGTAGGTTTGTATACCAGCACAATAAGTTTTAATGTTACTCACTGTAGGTTGTATTTCAAAGCAGAGCTTATACAGATGCCTTATACAACCACTATTGAAAATGAATTAGTAGAATAACTTTACTTGTAATTTACTTGAAGCATAAAAACTGAAATATTCTTGGATTTCATTGTCCATGACGTGTCCGTTACTTAATTAAATACAACTATTTCATTAACGAATCGGAACACAAAGTTTTTTATGAGTAAAATCATAAAGTTTTACCTTACAACCTGAACCGGTTTTCACTTTTAAAAAGCTTCTTCAGAGGTTTTTAAGCAAGTGAAATATTCTGCTTGCTTTTACATCGTATAACAGTATTATAGCATATGTAATGTGTATTTTACTTTTTGTTCAGTTTGTTTTACTGAATTGTAAATAAAACATACAAATTATTTAATTGTATTTTTTCTAGAAATGAATTCAAATAGATTTTTCAATGGAAGTGCAGCTCCTGGTGCAGAAAGAAAAAATTCATCTACTTCAACAAGCCCAAATAACATCTGGTAAAAAGTTTTGATGAAGGTTTATTAAGTGAGAAAAATCCATGAATTTATTAACAAACATTGTTATATATGAAAACTTCATATTTGGGTATATCAAAAAGTTAGTGATGTTCAATCAGAATATTATTTTACAATGAAACAGATTTAAAAGCAGATTGTAAATTCACAAAACATTATATGTTAAACCTAAATGGCAATAGGAGACATTTTAAAGTATTCAGATATTTAAGACAGTATTCCTTAATGAAATATATTGCATGTGTGAAGACTCATGCTACCTGTTTCAAAGTTACTTGTACTCATTGTATAAATGTCAATATTATTACATCAATTTAATCAGAATCTATAAAATATTAATTATATTAAAACTACTCCACTTACAAAAATTTAATAAATCTGTTAACATTGAAATTCATTTTTTGTGTTACATACTAGCACAGGAAATGTTTTCATACTTATTCTCTTATGTTTATAACAAAGTTCAAATGGTTAACTCATCAACTCTTGGATGAGAGAAATTTAAAGTTATGTAAACTTAAATGTCACTAAGATTTTAAATTAAAATACAATTTTCTTTAAATAAATGTATTTTGTTAGAATTATTAAATACATTCTTAAATTTTTAGTATTTGCTAAAAATAACAAACTCCCAAAGTCATTCGGAAAGCAACATTTTATACACAGCTTGTTCCTGATTACTTGTTAATACACTTTGTTTTTAATTTGTTGTAAGGTGTAGTTATTTCAATATTATTTATTGATAAAACAAAATTGACCAGTGTAGGTAACATTATATATTTGTATTAAGGACATCACTAATTTACTCTGTGTATACCTCATATATATATATAAAATTTGTTTTAAATTTAAGTAGAACAACTAAAAGAATTATATTTATATATTATATATAATTTTAACTATATGTTAGTGTATTGTCTAGCTGATAGGTTTCCAAATACAGATTTATTTATTTATAGATATGAAACAGCCAGACAAAAAAAATATGTTAATATATTATTAAATAATAATAATAAATATATGTATGAAAAGTGAATTATATACCTGAAATAATTATTGTATTTGAAGTATTGTTAAAAAGATTTTTTTATGTATGTTCTGTGTGCCTTGTTTCTGCACGTGCTTGTAATTAATAAATATTTTATGGATAGTGTCAATAGCATGTGAACTGTATAATGGAAGGGTTATTAAAATGGGAAATATAGATTTTTTAATCCCATGCATATTATACTGCAGTGTAATGTTGATAGTAGCAAAATTTCCTCTTTTTACATTTACATATAAATAAATAAATTTTATTTTATGTGAAACATAAAATTATATTTATTTAAAAAATTGTTAGTTTTAACTAAGCATGAAAAATTGTGTACATATAAACATATTTTTTTCATATTTATAATGATTAAAATTTTTTTTAGAACAGGTCCTTATGGATGTATATTTGTGATTTATATTATTAACTGTGTTAAAAAGGATCTACTTGTTATACAGTTTGATTAATTTTTATTGTTAATAGTATTGGTAACTGTTATTAATACAAATAGAATATATATATATTTGTTGATAAAATGAAAACTAAGAAATGCTATGAAATACACAAGAATTGTATTATTTTCAAATAATTAAAAAGTGCAAAAAATTGAATAGTTTATTTTCAAATAAACCACATTATTTGCTTCTTGTTGTTTTTTAAAATACTTTTCAAAACGTATTTTAATTTGATAATACCACCTCAGGACATTATTAAATATTTAACGAATGTCTTCTTTTTTTAAGTGCCATAACTGTTAACAGATGTTGCCTATCATCCTGGCACTTATTCTTGTTACTGCTGCTTAACACAGTTATATATTCTTTTACACCATTTCCCTCCATGCTCAGCTGCAGGTATTTTACTTTTTATATCTTTATAGTTCTTACTATTTTCATAATGGTTTCAATTCTTCTTGCAACTTAACATTATTAATGTGATCTGTCCAAATAATTCTGAGTATGAATGCGTATGACTGTGTCTTCTGGTCCACACTTCCATAATGCAAAGTTGTACATGGCCTCCTTCATGCATTGTCTTAGTTTTTATATACGTTTGTCCCAAACATTATTCTAGTTATCTAAAAAGTAACTTGAGTTTATGCAATAGATATTTAAAGTTGTCTTGATTATTCATCTCTTCTTTCACAGCACTACACTTAACTAAAAATGAACTTTTTCATGTGAAAACTTACTGATTTTATTGGACGCATTTCGGCTTAGTATCCGTCTTCTTCAGCTTTGGTAACACACTAGTTAAAAGATATTTAAAGTTAAATTGATGTCAATATTGTTTGAAACATTATTGTTCCTAGTTTTGCTGGTAATCGTTTGACTTTTGCTTGTGAAAATGTAAATTATGTACATCATTGTAAAAAGACTTCTTCCATCGTGTACTAGTGGACTTCTTCAGTTTTTAGTGGCAAATTGAAGGGGAGTATCCATGAGGTACTTACATATCCAAGTGCACAGTTGGATAGACTGTGAATATGTCTAAATGCATGAGTATTTTTAAAATATTTGGTTGTTGCTTTTTCAAATGGTTGAAAGGACTGTGTAAAAACGATAAAAGGATGATTAAAGGTTTGTACTTGTTTAAAACTATTATATGTTGCAACTATTAGGATGTATGAATTTTAATTGAATAACTAAATTTCTTTTACAATATTCCTCATCTTCTGTGAGAATATTTTTATAAAAATTACTGTCTATAATGTTAACATATTAGCAAACATGAACTTTATAGATGTGATCTTCTGGAAATTATTAATATTTTATGTACATAAATTCAAATCTGTTTTATTATTTTATACTTTTGGATTTTTCTCACTTTATATATTTATTTATAGATATGAAAAAGCCAGACCAAAAAAATAAATATTTTAATATATTATTAAATAATAATAATAAATATATGTATGAATAGTGAATTATATACCTGAAATAATTATTGTAACTTATTTGAAGTATTGTTAAAAAGATTTTTTATGTATGTTCTGTGTGCGTTGTTTCTGCATGTGCTTGTACTTGATAAATATTTTATGGATAGTGTAAATAGCATGTGACTGTATAATGGAAGGTTTATTAATATGGGAAATATAACATTTTTAATCCCATGCATATTATACTGTAGAGTAATGTTGATAGTAGTAAAATTTCCTATTTTTACATTTAGATTTAACTAATAAATTTTATATTAAGTGAAAAATAAAATTATATTTATTTAAAAAATTGTTAGTTTTAACTACGCATGAAAAATTGTATACATATAAACAGTATTTTCATATTTATAATGATTAAACATTTTTTTTAAAACAGGTCCTATGGATGTATATTTGTGATTTATATTATTAGCTGTGTTATAAAGGATCTACTTGTTATACTGTTTGATTAATTTTTATTGTTAATAATATTGTTAATTGTTAATAATACAAATTGAATATATATATATATATATATATATATATATATTTGCTGATAAAATGAAAACTAAGAACTGCTATGAAATACATAAGAATTGTATTATTTTCAAATAATTAAAAATTGCAAAAAATTGAATAGTTTATTTTCAAATAAACCACATTATTTGCTTCTTGTTGTTTTTAAAAATACTTTCTCAAACTTATTTTAATTTGATAATACCACCTCAGGACATTATTAAATATTTAACGAATGTTTTCTTTTTTTTCATAGTGCCATAACTGTTAACAGATGTTGGCTATCATCCTGGCACTTACTCTTGTTACTGCTGCTTAACACAGTTGTATGGATTTTTACTCCATTTCCCTCCATGATCAGCTGCAGGTGTTTTACTTTTTATATCTTTATAGTTCTTACTATTTTCATAATGCTTTCAAGTCATCTTGGAACTTAACATTGTTAACGTGATCTGTGCAAATAATTCAGAGTATGAATGTATATGACTGTGGCTTCTGGTCCACGCTTTCATAATACAAAATTGTACATGGCCTCCTTCATGCATTGTCTTAGTTTTTATATACGTTTGTCCCAAACATTATTCTAGTTATCTAAGAACTCAAGTTAGTAACTAGAGTTTATGCAATAGATATTTAAATTTAAATTGTGTGAAACATTATTGTTCCTAGTTTTGCTGGTAATCCTTTGACTTTTGCTTGTGAAGATGTAAATTATGTACATCATTGTAAAAAGACTTCTTCCATCGTGTACTAGTGGACTTCTTCAGTTTTTAGTGGTAAATTCAAGGGGAGTATCCATGAGGTACTTACATATCCATGTGCACAGTTGGATAGACTGTGAATATGTCTAAATGCAAGAGTATTTTTAAAATATTTGGTTGTTGCTTTTTCAAATGGTTTAAAGGACTGTGTAAAAACGATAAAAGGATGATTAAAGGTTTGTACTTGTTTATATGTTGCAACTGTTAGGATGTATGAATTTTGCTTGAATAACTAAATTTTCTTTTACAATATCCCTCATCTTCTGTGAGAATATTTTTATAAAATTTACTGTCTATAATGTTAACATATTAGAAAACATGAACTTTATAGATGTGATCTTCTGGAAATTATTAATATTTTATGTACATAAATTAAAATCTGTTTTATTATTTTATTTTTTGGATTTTTCTCACTTTATATATTTATTTATAGATATGAAAAAGTCAGACAAAAAAAATAAATATTTTAATATATTATTAAATAATAATAATAATAAATATATGTATGAAAAGTGAATTATATACCTGAAATAATTATTGTATTTGAAGTATTGTTAAAAAGATTTTTTTATGTATGTTCTGTGTGCGTTATTTCTGCATGAGCTTGTACTTGATAAATATTTTATGGATAGTGTAAATAGCATGTGACTGTATAATGGAAGGTTTATTAATATGGGAAATATAACTTTTTAATCCCATTCATATTATACTGCAGTGGAATGTTGATAGTAGCGAAATTTCCTATTTTTATATTTAGATTTAACTAAATAAATTTTATATTATGTGAAAAATAAAATTGTATTTATTTAAAAATTTGTTAGTTTTAACTAAGCATGAAAAATCATATACATATAAACAGTATTTTCATATTTATAATAATTAAACATTTTTTTAGAACAGGTCCTATTGATGTATATTTGTGATTTATATTATTAACTGTGTTAAAAAGGATCTACTTGTTATACTGTTTGATTAATTTTTATTGTTAATAGTATTGGTAATTGTTATTTATACAAATTGAATATATATATATATATATATATATATATATATATATATATATATATATTTGTTGATAAAATGAAAACTAAGAACTGCTATGAAATACATAAGAATTGTATTATTTTCAAATAATTAAAAATTGCAAAAAATTGAATAGTTTATTTTCAAATAAACCACATTATTTGCTTCTTGTTGTTTTTACTTCCATATTCCTTATCGAAATGGAAGTATGGTGATGGCAAAAAAAATCGTGTTCGAGATTATTGCAGATTCTGATTGTACTACACTCAAAACATGAAAAAAAGTCATTTTTCTAAAAGTGTCTGTGTGTCTATCTGTGTGTCTGTAGATTTTTTTCTATGGCAAACGATAACAGCCGCTAATTCAAACAGAATCAAAAGATTATTTGCATACAGCCCTAAATTGCAGAGTTCTCAAGACCTATTGTTTTTGGTGAATATCGGTTAAGGGAAAGGGGTAGTTTACCAGCAGCGTTTTCTATCAAGGGTATTTTCTATGGCAAACGATAACAGCCGCAAATTCAAACAGAATCAAATAATGTTTTGCATACAGCCCTGATTTGTAGAGTACTCAAGCCCTTTAGTTTTTGGTGAAAATCGGTTAAGGGGAAGGGGTAGTTTACCTGCAACATTTTTTATCAAGGGTAATTTTCTATGACGAACGATAACTGCCGTATATTTAAACAGAATCAAATAATTTTTTGCATACGTCACTGAATTGTAGAGAACTCAAGGCCTTTTGATTTTGGTGAAGATTGGTTAAGGGGAAGGGGTAGTTTACCTGGAACCTTTTACGTTTTAACAAGAGTAAAGTACTTGAAAATTTTTTAAATCTTTTTCAAACAATGGTAATTGTTAAAAATAAAATAATTTTGTTGCCAGGCAATAAAATTATAATTTTTTCATTTTAATGTAAATCATGTATAAGAGAAAATATATCGTGCGTGGCAGGCAAGCATATCTCAGTTATGTACTGTTTACGTTTCCATTTTATTATTATGACTACCACAATAAAAAGGCAGGGAAGACACACACAAAATTTGCATTATTTCTGGCATCATTTTTATTTTCTTACATTTGCACGCTTTTTAAATGGAAAGTGCCGAAACCCATACCAACATAACGCGTGCAAGCTGAAAAAGTGTCCAGTATGGATAGCGATTTGCTTCCTGTGGATCGCTGGGCAATGTAACTGCACGTGTTTATAGAGGAACGATTCATAGACAGACTTTTCGTCTTTAGAGAATGAACCCTCTGTAAGATGCTGAGGGTCCATGAGTGACTTCGGAGCGCTCTTTCTTTTCCCCGTGTTTGTTCTGTGAAACGTACACTGTAGATTCGCAGCTTTATTCTAAGCAACGCTCAATAGGAAATGTTGAAAATTTTTGTCCACGGTGTACCCTCATACACACTAAACCTACTCTGATGTTTTAATTACGGACATCATAATATTAAAACTTTGGAAACTTGAGCACTACTTAATGGAGATCAATCATTAACTTATACAAGCCACTAATTATATGCATATTTTTTATATATATGTGTACAATGTTATCGGCAACAAAGAAGTAGTTTTTGTTAAAATTCCTTCCCGGGATGTTTGGCCGTAGTCCAATGTTTTCTACAAAACCAGACGTTTCGGCAATACCATCGACTTCCATCATCAGTGAAATCGAGTGCGATAACGTGAGGTGGTATACGTTAGTGACCACAGTACTGTGGTTAAGGCTGAAGCAGTAAGTAGAAAGAAGTAGTTTCTATGGTAATATTTCATTTCGAAAATGATTTTAAATATAAATCTTAGAATATGGAAGTCATGTATGGTTCTCCATACCAATATTTAAAAATACTTTTTCAACCTTATTTTAATTTGATAATACCACCTCAGGACATTATTAAATATTTAACGAATGTCTTCTTTTTTCATAATGCCATAACTATTAACAGATGTTGCCTATCATCCTGGCACTTACTTTTGTTACTGCTGCTTAACACAGTTATATGGATTTTTACTCCATTTCCCTCCATGATCAGCTGCAGGTGTTTTACTTTTTATATCTTTATAGTTCTTAATATTTTCATAATTATTTCTTTTATGAATTTGCTAACTGCTATAATTTTTTATTGTTCGACTAAGCTTTTCGTCATTACTGACATCTTCAGGTCTTAAACAACGTCTATCAACTGTACGTTGTAGGCTTTTATACTTTAGGCCCCTCCCCTTATGTCATCGCCCCTCCTATTGGTTCTAGCTGCTACCGCTCTTCACGGGAACTTTGTCTACCTTTTTCCGTTAGGCATTTTTCTAACGTCCATCAAATTGTTTTAAGAATCTCCCGTTAATTTCTTCATTCTTGACTTATAATTTTTTTTTTGTAACCTTTTACATTTCGTCATTTTTTAGTGTGTTATTCTTATTATTTTAATTTATTTTTGTTTATTGTTTAATATATAATAAAATATTTCTTCATTTGTAAAATCCACTTTTATATTCATTAATTTATTTTTATCTTCTTTTTTAACTTTAAGTATTTCTAGTTCTTCTATTAATTTTCTTTTTTGCGGATTGTTTTCTATTTTGATTATTTCCATATTTTCATTGGGATTTATGAATTTATGGCCTGATTCATTGAAATGTCTTGCATATAGTGAGTTCGTTACTCTAACCCCTTCTCCTTTTGCGTGTTCATTCATTCTAATTTTAAATTTTCTTCCAGTTTCGCCCAGATATATCTTATTACATTCCCCACATTTTAATTTGTATACGCCGCTTTTTTCTGTTAATGGAATTTCTTCTGTTTTATCATTTTTTATATATTCGAATACATTTTTCGTTTTCTTTATTCCTATCTGTATTTCATATTTTTCGAAACATTTTTGTTTGATATCCTATGTATGTTATTGCTCCTTTATATTTCTTTTCTTCATTTGTTTTTTCTTTTTTGTTATTTTCTATTTCTTTATTTTCCTCTATTTTCTTAACTATTCTATTAATTATTTTAGGGTTGTAATTATTATTTTTTGCTATTTGTTGTATTTTCTTTAATTCTTTTTGTTTGAGTTCATTTTCTAGATAATTTATAGCTCTATAGCAAAATGAATTTAATGCTGCCATTTTATAATTGACTGGATGATATGATTCTTGTGGAATTATTAAATCTGAGTATGTTTCTTTCCTATATATATCGAATTTGAGTTTGTTATCTTCAATTTTTATATTGATATCCAGGAAATTAATTTCTAATCCTCCAATTTCTTCTTGAAGTTTTATTGTTTTTTCTATGTTATTTAGTTGTTCCGTAAATTTTTTAAATTCATTTACTTCACCTTCCCAAACTATTAGTATGTCATCTACATACCTGATCCATTTTTTAAGTCTTCTTTCTTTATCTATATCTTTTAAAATTTTGATTTCAAAGCTATTCATGAATATCTCTGCCATTAATGGTGAAAGCGGTGATCCCATTGGTAATCCATTTTCTTGTATGTAAAATTTGTTATTAAATCTGAAGTAGTTCTGGCTTAGGCATAACTCTAATCCTTCTATTATTTTGTTTTCCATTCTACATTACTTAATTTGTTTTTCTTTATTATTTCTACTGTTTTTGCTATTGGTATATTGGTGTACATATCTTTTATATCTAATGACATTAATTTTGTCTTATTTGTTATGGTAATTTCTTTTAATCTTTCTATTACCTTTTTACTATTTTCTATGCTGTGGATTTCTTCTTTTTCATATGCCATTTTGATTCTTTTACTTATTTCTTTTGATATTTTGTATGTTGGCGAATTTATAAATGATACTATAGGTCTTAATGGCATTTCTTTTTTATGTAACTTAATTTGACATCTAAATTTTGGAGCTTCAGGATTATGTTCTATTTTTTGTTTCTTTTGCCATTCTGTTAAATATGTTGTCTTTTTATCAATTTCTTTGTTTGTGCTTGAAATTTACTTGTGTAATCATATTTTATTTCTTTATATGGTCCTTTTTGTATAAATTGTTCTGCTTTTTCGATATAATCTCTTTTGTTCATTACCACTGCTGCGTTACCTTTATCGGCTTTTATAACTATCAAATTGTTCTCCGTGATTTTCTTTTTTAATTCTCTTATATTTCTTTTTATTTGTGTTTCGTTTTTATTTCTTACATTTTTGTTTTTCTTACATATTTTTTTCTACTATTTCTTTTACTTCACTTCTTAATTGTTTTTTAGTTTCTTCATTTTTTATTTTATCGATTATTTCTTCACATTCTATTATTGTATTTTCTTTATCTATGTTTGTTTTTGTTGCATATTTTAAACTTTTCCCTAATAATTTATGTTCATTTTCTGTAAACTTTGTTTCTGTTAAATTTAATACTTTTTCAGCAAATTTTATTTCTTTATCTTTTTATTTATTTTTATTTCTTGTTCCTTCTATTAATTCCTTGAGTTTCTTATTTAATCTCTCTTCCATTTTTCTTATTTTCTTTTCTATGTATTTTTCACCAAACTCTTTTCTCATTTCTTCTATTTCTATATAATTGTAACTTGTATATAATTTTTGATGTAATTGATACATTTCTTTGTTATATTTATTTATTTTACTGTATAAGTTCTTAATTTCAAGTTTTATCCATATTTTTTCCGCCATGTTTTTCACTTGGTTTGCTACTTTGCTTTTGTTATTAATTTTAATTTTTGCGTATTTTGGAGTTATTTTATTAATTAAACACTGTTTATTAAACCAAATTTTCCCTAGCGTTTTTTTCAATTTTGCTTTCATTTTTAAATACTTAAAAAATTCCCTTACATTTTTATATTTATCTGCTTGCAATTCGCATGTTTTATTCTTTGTATTGTTTAAATTAGCAGCCATCCTTACTATTTCTTTTATGAATTTGCTAACTGCTATAATTTTTTATTGTTCGACTAAGCTTTTCGTCATTACTGACATCTTCAGGTCTTAAACAACGTCTATCAACTGTACGTTGTAGGCTTTTATACTTTAGGCCCCTCCCCTTATGTCATCGCCCCTCCTATTGGTTCTAGCTGCTACCCCTTTTCACGGGAACTTTGTCTACCTTTTTCCGTTAGGCATTTTTCTAACGTCCGTCAAATTGTTTTAAGAATCTCCCGTTAATTTCTTCATTCTTGACTTGTAATTTTTTTGTAACCTTTTACATTTCGTCATTTTTTAGTGTGTTATTCTTAAAACAATTTGACAAAGTTCCCGTGAAGAGTGGTAGCAGCTAGAACCAATAGGAGGGGCGATGACATAAGGGGAGGGGCCTAAAGTATAAAAGCCTACAACGTACAGTTGATAGACGTTGTTTAAGACCTGAAGATGTCAGTAATGACGAAAAGCTTAGTCGAACAATAAAAAATTATAGCAGTTAGCAAATTCATAAAAGAAATAGTAAGGATGGCTGCTAATTTAAACAATACGAAGAATTTTCATAATTGTTTCAATTCTTCTTGCAACTTAACATTGTTAGTGTGATCTGTCCAAATAATTCTGAGTATGAATGCATATGACTGTGGCTTCTGGTCCCACTTTCATAATGCAAAGTTGTACATGGCCTCCTTCATGCATTGTCTTAGTTTTTATATACGTTTGTCCCAAACATTATTCTAGTTATCTAAAAAGTAACTTGAGTTTATGCAATAGATATTCAAAGTTAAATTGATGCCAATATTGTGTGAAACGTTATTGTTCCTAGTTTCGCTGGTAATCCTTTGACTTTTGCTTGTGAAGATGTAAAATATGTACACCATAAAAAGACTTCTTCCATCATGAACTAGTGGACTTCTTCAGTTTTTTAGTGGCAAATTGAAGGGGAGTATCCTTGAGGTACTTACATATCCATGTGCACAGTTGGATAGACTGTGAATATGCCTAAATGCAAGAGTATTTTAAAAATATTTGGTTGTTGCTTTTTCAACTGTTTTAAAGGACTGTGTAAAAACGATAAAAGGATGATTAAAGGTTTGTACTTGTTTAAAACTATTATATGTTGCAACTATTAGGATGTATGAATTTTAATTGAATAACTAAATTTCTTTTACAATATTCCTCATCTTCTGTGAGAATATTTTTATAAAAATTACTGTCTTTAATGTTAACATATTAGCAAACATGAACTTTTTTAGATGTGATCTTCTGGAAATTATTAATATTTTATAATTAGCTTGTTGGTACATCCTCTTCAAAACGTCTGGGTAATCAAAACTTAAACGTAAGTTCACAGTGAAAGTGTATATATATATATATATATATATATATATTACTTTAATATTTATACTAAATTTACCTCAAGATGTTTTTTCTATTTGGAACATGTTTCGAGAGTTCCTGTTCTCTCATCTTCAGCCTTCGCCATCTTGTTTCTGGTGAAGTATTTGTGTGTTGGCTGCTGGATGTTATTAAAGTTGTTTGTTGGTCTTTGGTCTTTTAAAGTTGTATTATTGTGTGTGGTTGTGGTATATGTTTTTGTATTTTGTGTATTTTCGATGTTGAGTGCTTTGAATATTGTGTCATGTTTTGTATTGATTTGTATTTGTTCTTGTATTAGTTTGTTTTGTGTTATACCAGAACAAATACAAATCAATACAAAACATGACACAATATTCAAAGCACTCAACATCGAAAATACACAAAATACAAAAACATATACCACAACCACACACAATAATACAACTTTAAAAGACCAAAGACCAACAAACAACTTTAATAACATCCAGCAGCCAACACACAAATACTTCACCAGAAACAAGATGGCGAAGGCTGAAGATGAGAGAACAGGAACTCTCGAAACATGTTCCAAATAGAAAAAACATCTTGAGGTAAATTTAGTATAAATATTAAAGTATTATATACATCAAGAAACGGACTGTAGCAGAAAGTGATTGAAATATATATATATATATAAATAATATTTTATGTAAATAAATTCAAATCTGTTTAATTATTTTATATTTTTGGATTGTTCTCACTTATAAATTTACTTATAGAAATGAAAAAGCTAGAACAAAAAAATAAATATTTTAATATATTATTAAATAATAATAATAATAAATATATGTATGAAAAGTGAATTATATACCTGAAATAATTATTGTATTTGAAGTATTGTTAAAAAGATATTTTATGTATGTTCTGTGTGCGTTGTTTCTGCATGTGCTTGTACTTGATAAATATTTTATGGATAGTGTAAATAGCATGTGACTGTATAATGGAAGGGTTATTAATATGGGAAACAGTGCGCCGCATTTACCAATAGGCAGACTAGGAACGTGCCTAGAGCACAAAATTTTGAGGGGCGCAATATTTTGAAAGAGGAAAAATATTGAGAGAAGCTAAGTTTTGAGAACTGTATAAAAAAAAAACAGAAAATTAATCGAAAAAATTAAATCACAATTTTGAAGACAAATACGGTAGGTATTTAAAACGCTGTTTTATAAAGTTTCTAGTTGCATTTAAGAAAATGATAGAACGAAAACCCAGAGACGCTGTCTTTCTTAAAAAAAAAAAATGCCTGCTCTGCGAACCGACACAACGGCACTACGCGCCTCCGTAATAGCACTTGCGACTTGCCCTCCCCACATTATGACCAATATGGAATCGCCCAGTCTCTTGATGAGTGACGTCAAGACTAGAGCGAGACGTAAACTGTAAGTTAACCTATTAGTTACAGTTGGCGCGACGCAAGGTGCTGTTATTGCTGAATGAGTAGTTATTTGTCTGTGCAAGTGAAAGTGAAATAGAGTATAGTAAATATATTTTACTTCATTCATGCCCCAAAACGCCATCAGAGTTTCTCATCTCTCGCCTATGGGCACGCCTACCGCGAAATGTTCGTTTTCCCGGCCTTGTAACATAAATAACTATAGTTAAATAAATTTTATTTTATGTTTAGTGTAGTGAGCTCAAGAGGTAATAATTATCATGTTTAAAAAACCAAGTGGAGCTGAATTCAAGAAAAGGGCAAAAGAAAAAGATGGGAAGGAGGAAAAGGTTTTAGCAAAAGTCCCTAAAATAAGTAACTTTTTTCAACCCAGCACAAATGGAATTAATGGGAATGTTAGTGAAGTGAAGAGCGTGGACCAATGTGTAAACAAAGACCACGATAGGCCTACAGATACTTCTGATGTTTCAGTTCACGTCGAAAATGAACCCTCAGCGACCTCTGAACTTGAAAATTCACCAAGGAAAGAAGACCAGCAAAGTGTCTCAAACGATCCAGCCTTTTGGAGAAAAGATGAGTTCACACGTGAGTACATTGCACAAAATGGTTTTAAACAAAACACTGAAAGTGGCTTTTCTGGGTCTGAGCATGACTACGGGTACGGGGGTGTTAAAAGATATTGTAATGAAGTATTTTTCAAAAAACTCCTTCAAAATGGAGAACTGAGGAATCGTGAATACCTCGTTTATTCACCTTCAAAAGGTTTTGTAATTTATGATTATTGTAAACTGTATTCAAACACATCATCCAACTTCACTGAGAGATTTAACAACTGGAAGAATGCCAGTAGCTTACTCCAATCCCATGAAAATTCTGCTATACACAGAAAGGCCATATTAGCTTATATTAGTCGAACTAAATCAGAGACCCTCATTGACAACAAAGTAATTGAAGCTCGCCAGACTGAAGATCTGTACTGGAAAGAAGTTTTCAAGCACAGTATTGCCACAGTAAAATATCTGTCAACAAGAGAGTACCCTTTTCGTGGGATGGATCACCTTTTTGGTTCTTCACGAAATGGAGCTTATCTAGGAGCCTTGGAATTGATAGCTCAGTTTGACCCTTTTTTCTCTCAACACGTAGCTAGATTTGGGAACAAATGGCAAGGAAGTACGTCATACCTTTCACACTTCACATGTGATGAGTTTATCGTGATTATGGGAGACACTGTTTTACAAAACGTTATTGAGGAGACTAAAGAATCCAAGTACTATTCTCTAGTTATTGATTCAACCCCAGACATAGCACATGTTGATCAGCTGAATCTAATCGTTGCTATATAAAAAAAGACGGTGAACCTGTGGAGAGATTTTTAAAATTCCTACCAAATACAGGACATAAATCAGAAGAGTTGACAACGGCTGTCTTGAAAACACTGGAAACTTTTGGCGTCGACATTAAAGACTGTAGAGGTCAAAGCTATGGCAACGCTGCCAACATGTCTGGAGTATATTCTAGTCTTCAGGCAAAAATCAAGGAACACAATGAACTGGCAGAATATATTTCCTGTTCTGCCCACTCACTAAACCTAGTTGGGGTAACAGCAGCCAAAGCCTGTGACAATGCTTTAGCATTATTTGACCTTGTTCAGGCCGTGTACAACTTTTTTTCTGCCTCCACCCATCATTGGGCTGTTTTGAAAGAAATTCTTAAAGATGGTTGTCCTGTGGTAAAGTCACTGTCAGTTACAAGATGGTCGGCCTGAGCTGATGCTTTGAAGGCTTTGCTTAAATCTCTGCCCGAAATAACGGAATCATTGAAGAAAATGTCTGAGGATGTTGATGAAAAGCCTGCCTGTCGCCAAGAGTCAAAAGGCTTAGCACGAAAACTGCAGAAACCAGAAAATGTGTTTTTGCTGGAATTCTGGGAAGAAGCTATGAATAAATTTCACAAAGTTAGTAAAGCTTTACAAAACGAAAATGTTGACATTGGGAATGTTGTTGTTCTGTTCACATCATTGGAAAATTACATGGTTTTATGTAGAGACAAGTTTTCTCTATACTTACAGAAGACTGATATTATAACAAAATCCAGTGAATGGAGTTGTGAAGCTCAAAAACGAAAACCCAAACTGTTCTTTGACGAAAAACAAGAATCATCTGATTCTGACTCTAATCTTGAAGCTAAAGAGTATTTCAGGACAGGAACTTATCTTGTAATAATTGACAGGTTAATTGCAGAGCTGCAAAGAAGAGTGGTAGCATATGAAATGATCTTCAAGAGATTTGGTTTTATTTTAAACCTGCTAACACTTGACGATAAAAATATCCTTTCTTGCTGCAGGGAGCTTGTGAAAATATATAGCAAAGATTTGCAGGATACTTTTCCTGATGAATGTGTACAGTTCTTCTTCCTGAAGAACACATGTCATGCGACTTTTTTTGAGCCAAGTTCAGGAACTGACGACACAGAAGAGAAAGAGAAGAAAGAAAAGAAAAAAAGATCATTCTCATATCTTCTGCGTACAGTTAGGGAAGAAAACTTACAAAACTTTTTCCTGAACGTAGAAATTATCCTTAGAATTATTCTAAGTATGGCCATGACAAATTGCGCTGGTGAATGTTCATTTTCTACAATGAAACGTGTTAAGAACTATTTGCCAAACTCAATGGGAGAAATTAAACTGATTGCTCTAGCCATCATGGCGATCGAAAGTGACATGACTGAAGTGCTGGATTTCCAAGAAGTTATAGAGAAATTTGTTAAAATCAAGCAGCGGAGAAAAGTGATCACACTATAAAAATTGAAAAAGTAAAGACTTTTAGTGTGCATTAGAAACAACCAATGGACTTGTTGAACGTAAACATTAAAAAGTAACTTAGATATTCGTGGACTTTCTACTTGATAAGATTGCAATGCTGTGACTAAAAAATTTTGATAATGAACTAATAGACTTAGCAGTTTTTTGTAGATTTTTAAACAATTAATTACTATGTATTGTAGTTTGTAATAGATCACTGTTCAAAATGTAATTAAAAACGATTATTACTCAAAGACAATTCTATTACTTATTTATAGGCCTAATCCTAATGATAGTCCTCATTTAATAGTCTAAAAAATGGGTGTAATGTGAGAATAGGCAATAAATATCGATGACAACAATTAATTGGGAGTGGGGGCACCGGCCCTTGAAGTGCCTAGGGGCGCCTAAATCCTAAATGCGACCCTGATGGGAAATATAACTTTTTTATTCCCATGCATTTATACTGCAGTGTAATGTTGATAGTAGCAAAATTTCCTCTTTTTACATTTAGATTTAACTAAATAAATTTTATATTAAGTGAAAAATAAAATTATATTTATTTAAAAAATTGTTAGTTTTAACTAAGCATGAAAAATTGTATAAAAATAAACAGTATTGTCATATTTATAATGTATAAAATTTTTTTAGAAAAGGTCCGATGGATGTTAATTTGATCTGTCCAAATAATTCTGAGTATGAATGCGTATGACTGTGGCTTCTGGTCCACACTTCCATAATGCAAAGTTGTACATAGCCTCCTTCATGCATTGTCTTAGTTTTTATATACGTTTGTCCCAAACATTATTCTAGTTATCTAAAAAGTAACTTGAGTTTATGCAATAGATATTTAAAGTTAAATTGATGCCAATATTGTGTGAAACGTTATTGTTCGTAGTTTTGCTGGTAATCCTTTGACTTTTGCTTGTTAAGATGTAAATTATGTACACCATAAAAAGACTTCTTCCATCATGAACTAGTGGACTTCTTCAGTTTTTTAGTGGTAAATTGAAGTGGAGTATCCATGAGGTACTTACATATCCATGTGCACAGTTGGATAGACTGTGAATATGCCTAAATGCAAGAGTATTTTTAAAATATTTGGTTGTTGCTTTTTCAAATGGTTTAAAGGACTGTGTAAAAACGATAAAAGGATGATTAAAGGTTTGTACTTGTTTAAAACTATTATATGTTGCAACTATTAGGATGTATGAATTTTAATTGAATAACTAAATTTCTTTTACAATATTCCTCATCTTCTGTGAGAATATTTTTATAAAAATTACTGTCTTTAATGTTAACATATTAGCAAACATGAACGTTATAGATGTGATCTTCTGGAAATTATTAATATTTTATGTACATAAATTTAAATCTGTTTTATTATTTTATACTTTTGGATTTTTCTCACTTTATATATTTATTTATAGATATGAAAAAGCCAGACCAAAAAAATAAATATTTTAATATATTATTAAATAATAATAATAATAATAATAATAAATATATGTATGAATAGTGAATTATATACCTGAAATAATTATTGTAACTTATTTGAAGTATTGTTAAAAAGATTTTTTTATGTATGTTCTGTGTGCGTTGTTTCTGCATGTGCTTGTACTTGATAAATATTTTATGGATAGTGTAAATAGCATGTGACTGTATAATGGAAGGTTTATTAATATGGGAAATATAACATTTTAAATCATTTATACTGAATTTATACTGCAGTGTAATGTTGATAGTAGCAAAATTTCCTCTTTTTACATTTAGATTTAACTAAATAAATTTTATATTAAGTTAAAAATATAATTATATTTATTTAAAAAATTGTTAGTTTTAACTACGCATGAAAAATTGTATACATATAAACAGTATTTTCATGTTTATAATGATTAAACATTTTGTTAGAACAGGTCCTATGGATGTATATTGTAGCGTGACAGAAAATCCACTACTTATTAATTCAATTAAGATAATAAACAATAATTACATTGAAATTTAATGAATTCAAAGGAAAAAACCACAATAAATTAAAGACCATAATTACATTATATAAAAACCACTATAAAAAATTAAAGAAATAATTAAGAGTAACTCATATAATAAAATCAGGAATCTACCCAGGAAGTTAGGAGCAGTAAACAAACTAGATACCACAAAATCAAGAAGAAAGAATCAGTTTAGGAGTGGTGAAACAACAAAATACCCCAAACACAAGAAGAGTAGAGTTTATTATCAGGAAGTAAACAATACCCTGAAACCTTTAGCGAAGAGCAAAGTCAGTATCAGAAAATAAATTAGATACTCCAAAACAAACATCAGTCAAGATGACACGAAGTACCTTGGTTTACCCAAGAGTGAAGACAAGAAGAAAGACAAGAATGAAGACAAGAAGAAAGACAAGAATGAAGACAAGAAGAAGGACAAGAGTGAAGACAAGAAAGAAGACAAGAAGAAAGGAAGAAATAGTATGGAAGAAACACCATTATAAAACCTATTATTAACTGCCATAAACCCCAAACCCATAGAGACAATTAAAGAAAGTATAACATCCCAAAACCCTATAAAATTGTAATTATTAATAAACCAAAAGTGTTGTATAGCATGATAAGAGGTGCACCAACTAAAGTTATTGTGTGATAAAAAAAATAAACAAGTCTTCACAGTCCATGATGACTAAAGGTCTGGTCTGAGATAATAAGACTCAATATTTCAGAACCACCAGTGAAAGTGAACTAGTGTGAGTGTTTTTGGAAATATAATAAACTTAAGGTTGTAGTGATACTATGACTTAACTATATGCTAGATAACAACTTTTATATTTAATAATTTACAAATCATAAAATAATAAAATGGAAGATTTCCAATATTTTATTATTTTAATGTCACTTTGTTATTACAAGACATTTGTAGAAATGACCATAACTAAAGTATGGGTGGAATTGTTTACTCAATAAGGGGATAATCAATAATAATGGTTTCGACCAGAAAGGACTGGAATTAATTTAAGTGTTCATAGGTTTAAAATGTTTAAAATGGCTATTTATTCACAGCCATGAACTCCATATGTGTGAAGGAGTTCTTAGTCAATAAGATTTATATGTATTTAGAATTTATTATATTTGTTAAATAACAGCATACATACCATTTAAAATGTTTCAGTAGGTATGCTGTGTTAATTAAAAAAAAGAGTTAAATGTATGTTTTCAAACAATGTCAGCAATATGTTCAAATTTTTAGAATGCTGAGTAATGTTCATTATTATTTTTATGTAACAGTAGTATGAATTAGATGCTACACATCACAATAAGTTTATGAACCATTTTATTTTTATGTCATAATAACTGTTCAAAGTCAGAGGAGGAGTAGGATTAAATTATTAGAAAAAAAACAGACATGTAAAATTCTAAACTCTAGGCCAAATAATGAATTCACAGAAACTCACTATAAACCAGTTAATTCACTTATAAATCCTGTAAACTGGCAAGATTTAGGTAAGGCAAATCAGTTAACAACTACTGTGAATGAACCTATGAGTTAAAATGATAATATGGAAATATACCTTAAATTATTAAAAATTTTTGAAATGTATAAATTAATTATTTTAAAAGAGGAGTGTTAAATTCAGAGATTATCACTAAAAACCAGTTCAAATGTTCAATTTATATGTAATTAAGGAAAGGAAGGGAATTATGACTATTTGAAATTTAATATAATGGTATTAATAGCACTTAAAATGGCAGAAAAAATATATGAAGGCGGAAATCAGTTTTTGAGCCTAGATTTCCAAAAAGAAAGAAATTTGGTAATTTCCACAAAAATGTCAACAGATATGGACTATAATATATCAATTTAAATGGAATGAGATGGTTAAACCAATGATAAGGTTAATAATTCATGAAAGTGAATAATAAACTAAATTAATTCCATATATAATGTATTTTTGTATCATGTATATGGGAAGTCGAAATTATTTTAACAATACTTTTCAAATATTAACTGGGCCAGATTTTGACTAACGTGAAGGAAGTTAGTTAGTTCTTTGTTAATGATCAAGCTGAACAGTTTAAGTAAGATTGCGTTCCTTGAAACCGAGAAAAATGGAGTACTAAGGTTACCTAATAAATTCAGTGAAACGAGAGTTACGTAAATTAAACACTTTTCCAATTAAAACCACAGAAAACTTTAACCACAACAGTGAAAACAACACCAACACTACATAATACCACTGCATAAAGACAGTAAAACGACATACGAGTATTTGTGATAATTCAATCTTCAACAGTATAACCGTTTTTTTTGCGTAGCGAACAAAGAGAAGTGAACACCAAAAACATATAACATAATTAACACCAGTGAACACTAAACATTCTTCCAGAATACACCAAACAACATATTAGACAGATTACACAAGTTCGAGGACATTTAAAACATATATGAAGTTAATTTTGCGGAGAGATTTTCTCGCGACGATGTTACAGTTAACCTCGTCATCTTTTTGAGCGGCCATCTTGGAAATGCCAACCAGTGCCAACAACATCGCCTGACTACAGAGCTTGCAGAATTGGTTTGACAACTCAAAAATATTACATCTATATCTATAAATATCGGTATGGAGAACCATACATGACTTCCATATTCTAAGATTTATATTTAAAATCATTTTCGAAATGAAATATTACCATAGAAACTACTGCTTTCTACTTACTGCTTCAGCCTTAACCACAGTACTGTGGTCACTAACGTATACCACCTCACGTTATCGCACTCGTATTCACTGATGATGGAAGTCGATGGCATTGCCGAAACGTCTGGTTTTGTAGAAAACATTGGACTATGGCCAAATATCGGCAACAAAAAGGAAAAGAAGGAGCGCTCCGAAGTCACCCATGGACCCTCAGCATCTTGCAGAGGGTTCATTCCCTAAAGACGAAAAGTCTGTCTATGAATCGTTCCTCTGTAAACACGTGGAGTTACACTGCCCAGCGATCCACAGGAAGCAAATCGCTATCCACGCTGGACACTTTTTCGGCTTGCATGCGTTATGTTGGTATGGGTTCGGCACTTTCCATTTAAAAACCGTGCAAATGTAAGAAAATAAACGTGAATGAGGCCAGAAATAATGCGAATTGTGTGTGTGTGTGTGTGTGTGTGTGTGTGTGTGTGTGTGTGTGTGTGTGTGTGTGTGTGTGTGTGTGTGTGTGTGTGTGTGTGTCTTCCCTGCCTTTTTATTGCGGTAGTGATAATAATAAAATGGAAACGTAAACAGTACATAACTGAGATATGCTTGCCTGCCACGCACGATATATTTTCTCTTATACATGACTAGCAGAATACCCGTGCTTCGCTACGGAGTTTCACGTTGTACGTAATGAAAATGTTAGTTTAATTAATAAAGTTTAATTAAAGTAGGCTTCTTAAAAATAAATAGCTGTTGCCCACAACTTCGTTCGCGTGGTCTTCAATTTAATGCGATAATATATTTAGAACAGAATCTATTCTATTGGGTTGCCATAGTAACCAGATCGAATAGTTTTTTAAGACCGCAAAGGACCCCCCAGATGATCGTATCGAAAAAACACCTGTCCTATGTTGGTTCTCCCGTTGCGTAAAATATTTGTGCCAAGTTTGGTTGAAATCGGTCCAATGGTTTAGGTGGAGACGTGGAAGACCCCAAAGGACCCCCCAAAGGATCGTATCGAAAAAAAACACTTGTCCTATGTTTGTTCTCCCTTTGCGTAAAATATTTGTGCCAAGTTTGGTTGAAATCGGTCCAGTGGTTTAGGAGGCGATGTGGAAGACCCCAAAGAACCCCCAAAAGGACCCCATCGAAAAAACACCTCTCCTATGTTGGTTCTCCCATTGCGTAAAATATTTGTGCCAAGTTTGGTTGAAATCGGTACAGTGGTTTAGGAGGAGATGTGGAAGAAACCTTCGCGGACGTGCGCACAACTCACCGAAGTTTCATCGCAATCGGATGAGTGGTATAGGAACGCATACGGGACAAACAAAGAAACATTCATTTTTATATATAAGATGTAAACTATACCACTTACTTGACATAAACCGTGATAGCTAAGCTAATGTACAACATATATGTATTAATTATACACATAAATGTTCCTCGATAGACATTCTATCTATTGGCGAAAACTTGAATAAAATCCGTTCAGTACTTCCTGAGATTAGCGATTTCAAACACAGAGAGAAAACGGCCCGACTTTACTTTATACTATGTACAGATTTACATTAAAATGAAAAAATTATAATTTTATTGCCTGGCAACAAAATTATTTTATTTTTAACAATTACCATTGTTCCAAAAGTTTAAATGAATTTTCAAGTACTTTACACTTGTTAAAACGTAAAAGGTTGCTGGTAAACTACCCCTTCCCCTTAACCGATCTTCACCAAAATCAAAAGGCCTTGAGACCTCTACAATTCAGGGACGTATGCAAAAAATTATTTGATTCTGTTTGATTTTGCGGCTGTTATCGTTTGCCATAGAAAATACGCTTGATAAAAAAACGTTGATGGTAAACTACCCCTTCCCCTTAACCGATCTTCACCAAAAACAATAGGTCTTGAGTACTCTACAAATCAGGGCTGTATGCAAAACATTATTTGATTCTGTTTGAATTTGCGGCTGTTATCGTTTGCCATAGAAAATAAAACGTAAAAGGTTGCAGGTAAACTACCCCTTCCCCTTAACCGATCTTCACCAAAAACAATAGGTCTTGAGTACTCTACAAATCAGGACTGTATGCAAAACATTATTTGATTCTGTTTGAATTTGCGGCTGTTATCGTTTGCCATATAAAATACCCTTGTTAAAAAAACGTTGCAGGTAAACTACCCCTTTCCCTCAACCGATCTTCACCAAAAACAATAGGTCTTGAGAAATCTACAATTCAGGGCTGTATGCGAAACATTATTTGATTCTGTTTGAATTTGCGGCTGTTATCGTTTGCCAAAAAAAAAAAAAATTTCCCTTGATAAAAAAAACCGTTGCAGGTAAACTACCCCTTCCCCTCAACCGATCTTCACCAAAAACAATAGGTCGCGAGTACTCTACAAATCAGGGCTGTATGCAAAAAGTTATTTGATTCTGTTTGAATTTGCGGCAGTTGTCGTTTGCCATAGAAAATACGCATGATAAAAAACGTTGCTGGTAAACTACCCCTTCCCCTCAACCGATCTTCACCAAAAACAATAGGTCTTGAGTACTCTACAAATCAGGGCTGTATGCAGAAAATTATTTGATTCTGTTTGAATTTGCGGCTGTTATCGTTTGCCATAGAAAATACCCTTGTTAAAAAAACGTTGTAGGTAAACTACCCCTTTCCCTTAACCGATCTTCACCAAAAACAAAAGGTATTGAGAACTCTACAATTTAGGGCTGTATGCAAATAATCTTTTCATTCTGTTTGAATTTGCGGCTGTTATCGTTTGCCATAGGAAATACCCTTGTTAAAACATAAAACGTTACAGGTAAACTACCCCTTTCCCTTAACCGATCTTCACCAAAAACAATAGGTCTTGAGAACTCTACAATTCAGGGCTGTATGCGAAACATTATTTGATTCTGTTTGAATTTGCGGCTGTTATCGTTTGCCAAACAAACAAAATTTCCCTTGCTAAAAAAAAACCGTTGCAGGTAAACTACCCCTTTCCCTCAACCGATCTTCACCAAAAACAATAGGTCGCGAGAACTCTGCAAAACCGGGCTGTATGCAAAAAATTATTTGATTCTGTTTGAATTTGCGGCAGTTATCGTTTGCCATAGAAAAAAAATCTATAGACACACAGACACACAGACAGACAGACAGATAGACACACAGACACTTTTCGGAAAACGACTTTTTTTCATGTTTTGAGTGTAGTAGAATCAGAATCTGCAATAATCTCGAACACGATTTTTTTTGCCATCACCATACTTCCATTCCTTAAGGAATATGGAAGTAAAAATGAATGTTTGTTTCTTTCTTTCTTTGTCCCGTATGCGTTCCTATACCATTCATCCGATTGCGATGAAACTTCGGTGAGTTGTTGTGCGCACACCCGCGAAGGTTTATGAATTTTTTTCGATGGGGTCCTATGGGGGGTTCTTGGGGTCTTCCACATCTCCTCCTAAACCACTGGACCGATTTCAACCAAACTTGGCACAAATATTTTATGCAACGGGAGAACCAACATAGGGTAGGTGTTTTTTCGATGGGGTCCTTTGGGGGGTCCTTTGGAGTCTTCCACATCTCCTCCTAAACCACTGGACCGATTTCAACCAAACTTGGCACAAATATTTTACGCAACGGGAGAACCAACATAGGATAGGTGTTTTTTTCGACGGGGTCCATTGGGGGTCCTTTGGGGTCTTCCACATCTCCTCCTAAACCACTGGACCGATTTCAACCAAACTTGGCACAAATATTTTATGCAACGGGAGAACCAACATAGGATATGTGTTTTTTCGATATGATCCTTCGGGGGGTCCTTTGGGGTCTTTCACTTCTCCTCCTAAACCACTGGACCGATTTCAACCAAACGTGGCACAAATATTTTACGCAAAGGGAGAACCAACATAGGATAGGTGTTTTTTCAATGGGGTTCTTTTGGGGGTTCTTTGGGGTCTTCCACATCTCCTCCTAAACCACTGGACCGATTTCAACCAAACTTGGCACAAATATTTTACGCAACGGGAGAACCAACATAGGATAGGTGTTTTTTCGATATGATACTTTGGGGGGTCCTTTGGGGTCTTCCACATCTCCTCCTAAACCACTGGACCGATTTCAACCAAACTTGGCACAAATATTTTACGCAACGGGAGAACCAACATAGGATAGGTGTTTTTTCCGACGGGGTCCTTTGGGGGGTCCTTTGGGGTCTTCCACATCTTCTCCTAAACCACTGGACCGATTTCAACCAAACTTGGCACAAATATTTTACGCAAAGGGAGAACCTACATAGGATAGGTGTTTTTTCGATGGGGTCCTTTGGGGGTCCTTTGGGGTCTTCCACATCTTCTCCTAAACCACTGGACCGATTTCAACCAAACTTGGCACAAATATTTTACGCAACGGGAGAACCAACATAGGATATGTGTTTTTTCGATATGATACTTCGGGGGGTCCTTTGGGGTCTTCCACATCTCCTCCTAAACGACTGGACCGATTTCAACCAAACTTGGCACAAATATTTTACGCAAAGGGAGAACCAACATAGGATAGGTGTTTTTTCGATGGGGTTCTTTGGGGTCTTCCACATCTCCTCCTAAACCACTGGACCGATTTCAACCAAACTTGGCACAAATATTTTACGCAACGGGAGAACCAACATAGGACAGGTGTTTTTTCGATACGATCCTCTGGGGGGTCCTTTGGAGTCTTAAAAAACTAACTTATTAGATCTGGTTACTATGGCAACCCAATGGAATAGATTCTGTTCTAAATATATTATCGCATTAAATTGAAGACCACGCGAACGAAGTCTTTATATATTATATATATACAAACACTTTCTTTCTTTGAGTGGCATTGCAACGCATGCCGGGTACTTGCTAGTATTTTATAAAATTTATTCACATTTTGTTAGATAATAGTTATTGAAAACACTTTATTTGTAAATGTTATACTTTCCCATACTACCCTTCTCTGACTATTAATAATATAATCGCTCCAAGAACCTTTTCTAATACTTGTAATAATTTTTAACCTGTATGAACAAATCAATTATTTCCTGAGACGGAGTCGACAATTGCTCAATATCGATTAAACATCGATCATTCTTTAATTTTGTTAATAAATCAATTTATTTCAATTGTTTGGATCTGTAACTTATTTCACATGCTAGTTTAAGGTTTTATTATTGCAACGAGACTTCCTGAAGAAGAAAATATTTATAGAAAGTGAGATATTGGACCAGCACGAAAAATCATAAATCGATTGCTGACCGGAGTTAATCTGATTAACTCCAGACTTTGTTAAGATCTTCAAGAAGTGCTAAATAATTAATAATTACCTTATTAAATTTTAGAATTTCCATCAAAACAATAAAATTGAATTTATTCTCAGTCATAGACATTATAAACAAACATAAAATTTTTTTCTTATCTTTATTTGTAACGACTGCATACAGGGTCTGGTTACAAATTGACGCTCGCAACAGTGGGGCTTAAAAGAGTCAACAGCGGCTTGTTACCAAGCGACACTACCCACAGTGGAGCAAAACCTTACTAGCATGGAGGTTTATTTAAACGAACCTCTTATTTTATTTGTACGTACGGTTACAATATTTGTGATTTATATTATTAGCTGTGTTATAAAGGATCTACTTGTTATACTGTTTGATTAATTTTTATTGTTAATAATATTGTTAATTGTTATTAATACAAATTGAATATTTATATATATAGATATATATATATTTGTCGATAAAATGAAAATTAAGAACTGCTATGAAATACACAAGAATTGTATTATTTTCAAATAATTAAAAATTGCAAAAAATTGAATATTTTATTTTCAAATAAACCACATTATTTGCTTCTTGTTGTTTTTAAAAATACTTTTTCAAACTTATTTTAATTTGATAATACCAACTCAGGACATTATTAAATATAACGAATGTTTTCTTTTTTTTCATAGTGCCATAACTGTTAACAGATGTTGGCTATCATCCTGGCACTTACTCTTGTTACTGCTGTTTAACACAGTTATATGGATTTTTACTCCATTTCCCTCCATGATCAGCTGCAGTTGTTTTACTTTTTGTATCTTTATAGTTCTTAATATTTTCATAATGGTTTCAATTCTTCTTGCAACTTAACATTGTTAATGTGATCTATCCAAATAATTCTGACTATGAATGCATATGACTGTGGCTTCTGGTCCACGCTTTCATAATACAAAATTGTACATGGCCTCCTTCATGCATTGTCTTAGTTTTTATATACGTTTGTCCCAAACATTATTCTAGTTATCTAAGAACTCAAGTTAGTAACTAGAGTTTATGCAATAGATATTTAAATTTAAATTGTGTGAAACATTATTGTTCCTAGTTTTGCTGGTAATCCTTTGACTTTTGCTTGTGAAGATGTAAATTATGTACATCATTGTAAAAAGACTTCTTCCATCGTGTACTAGTGGACTTCTTCCATCGTGTACTAGTGGACTTCTTCAGTTTTTAGTGGTAAATTCAAGGGGAGTATCCATGAGGTACTTACATATCCATGTGCATAGTTGGATAGACTGTGAATATGCCTAAATGCAAGAGTATTTTTAAAATATTTGGTTGTTGCTTTTTCAAATTATTTAAAGGACTGTGTAAAAACAATAAAAGGATGATTAAAGGTTTGTACTTGTTTAAAATTATTATATGTTGCAACTATTAGGATGTATGAATTTTAACTGAATGACTAACTTTTCTTTTTCAATATCCCTCATCTTCTGTGAGAATATTTTTATAAAAATTACTGTCTTTAATCTTAACATATTAGCAAACATGAACTTTATAGATGTGATCTTCTGGAAATTATTAATATTTTATGTACATAAATTAAAATCTGTTTTATTATTTTATATTTTTGGATTTTTCTCACTTCATATATTTATTTATAGATATGAAAAAGCCAGACCAAAAAAATAAATATTTTAATATATTATTAAATAATAATAATAATAAATATATGTATGAAAAGTGAATTATGTACCTGAAATAATTATTGTATTTGAAGTATTGTTAAAAAGATTTTTTATATATGTTCTGTGTGCCTTGTTTCTGCATGTGCTTGCACTTGATAAATATTTTATGGATAGTGTAAATAGCATGTGACCGTATAATGGAAGGATTTTTTTTTTTTTTTTTTTTAGCGAATTGACCACTTAGGATCACGCTACAACTTTATTTCTTTTTCTTTGCCTGGAGTTTCCTCTGTCTCCAATACTCTTTCATACGCTCACTGGCTTGTTTCCTTTGATCTTCTGTCCAAGTTCGTCCACTTCTATTAGGTCTTCCTGCATCTTGAAACAATTCCAGATTTTTCACTGTACTCCTAAATTCACTTCTTTCTAACATTTGGTACTCTGTGATATTCGACTTTTCTAAATCTTTTCTAACTTCCTTAATCCACGTTGTAGTGGTCTTCTTCTTCCAGAGGTAGTCGAATATTTGTTTGGTTAATCGATTTTTGTCCATTCTGTATAGATGTCCGAGAAATGTCAGCCTCCTCCTCCGCATAGTCTCCGAGATTCCTTCCACGTTCTGGTAGACTTCCCTATTGCTTCGCAGCTTCCATCCATCTACAGTCCGAACTGCACCCATGATTTTTCTTAGAATTCTCCTTTCCAAGACTTCTAGTTTGTCGAGGTTATAGTTCATCGAGAGGCATTCACTGGCGTAGAGACATTCCGTTTTTACGACGGTGTTGTAATGCCTTATTTTGGCATTCCAGGATATGCATTTCTTGTTGTAGATATTTTTTGTTAATCCATATGCTCTTTCCATTTTTAGAATTCGATCTCCAACAGCTGCTTTTTCTAACCCACTCTCCTGTATAGTCTCACCCAGGTACTTGAACTTTTTGACTCTTTCAATTCGTCCTATCTCCGTTTCAAGGAATTTTGGTCCATGTTTGTCATTTGTCATAAATTTGGTCTTTTCAACTGAGATCCTTAGTCCTGTTTGGCTGGCTATCTTTTCCAAGAGATTGATTTGTACGGTTGCTTCTTCTGGGTTTTCTGATAGTACCGCAAAGTCATCTGCAAACGCCAGGCAGTTGACTTTAATTCCTCCCGACTTTCTTCCAAGGCATATTGGGTTTATTCCTCGACTCTCCAGTTCCAAGTTCCAAATTCTCACAATCTTCTCTAGGACACAGTTGAATAGGAGTGGCGATAAGCCATCGCCCTGTCTCACTCCTGTCTTAATTTCGAATGGACGAGAGAGCTCTCCCATGAACTTCACCCTGGATGTTGTGTTTGTTAGGGTCTCTTTGACTATATTTGCTAGTTTTGTTTTGATTCCAAATTCTCTTATGATCCTTTCCAAGGTCTCTCTGTCTACTGAATCAAATGCCTTTTTGAAGTCTATAAAGGACACCACAATTTTCTTGCTGCTCAGCATTCTATGACGGATTATTGATTTTAAGTTGAAGATCTGCTCAACACAGGAACGTCCTTTTCTAAACCCTCCTTGGTATTCGCCCAGCTGTTTGTCAAGCGTATCTTCTATTCTGTTTAGAAGAATCTTCGAGAAAATTTTATAAGCAATTGAAAGGAGGGACACTCCTCTATAGTTATTGACATCTTGCTTATCCCCTTTCTTGTGGAGCGGATGGATCAGCGCTGTTTTCCATTCTTCAATGGAAGGATTATTAATATGGGAAATATAACTTTTTTAATCCCATGCATATTATACTGCAGTGTAATGTTGATAGTAGCAAAATTTCCTCTTTTTACATTTAGATTTAACTAAATAAATTTTATATTAAGTGAAAAATAAAATTATATTTATTTAAAAAATTGTTAGTTTTAACTAAGCATGACAAATTGTATACATATAAACAATATTTTCATATTTATAATGATTGCAAATTTTTTAGAGCTGGTAAACAGTACAACAGTACCGGTGTACTGTTTGATTAATTTTTATTGTTAATAGTATTGGTAATTGTTATTAATACAAATTGAATATATATATATATATATATTTTTTGTTGATAAAATGAAAACTAAGAACTGCTATGAAATACACAAGAATTGTATTATTTTCAAATAATTAAAAATTGCAAAAAATTGAATAGTTTAATTTCAAATAAACCACATTATTTGCTTCTTGCTGTTTTTTAAAATACTTTTTCAAACTTATTTTAATTTGATAATACCACCTCAGGACATTATTAAATATTTAACGAATGTCTTCTTTTTTTCATAGTGCCATAACTATTAACAGATGTTGCCTATCATCCTGGCACTTACTTTTGTTACTGCTGCTTAACACAGTTATATGGATTTTGACTCCATTTCCCTCCATGATCAGCTGCAGGTGTTTTACTTTTTATATCTTTATAGTTCTTACTATTTTCATAATGGTTTCAATTCATCTTGGAACTTAACATTGTTAATGTGATTGTAACAATAATAATTTCTCTGAATAATAAATTCGTCCCTATTTCGGACGTCACTGTAACAATAATAATTTATACCAAAAAAAATAAAATGTTAACCAAGATATAAGAATTTATGACTTTTTCTTACCTTTGGGTTCACCTCCAGGGTTTTATAGATGAAACAGTTGCAGAGTGAATATTTAGGTGTGAGTTGTGAAATAATTACGCTAACACAGTTTTTTGAATTCTAACAAATTAGTTTTCTTTTATTAAACAAAATTATTTCCCAATTTCTACTTTAATTAATACTTTCTTTCAGTCTATTTTTTAATGTCCTTGACCTCACAACGCTTCCAAACTAACTTCCAAAAAATATAAAATTTACTTCTTATTAAAAGCTATTACAAGATTAATTAATTTAATGTTTACTAGTCAACCAGCACTTTGACTCTATAACTATGCACACTCTCATACTCTCTCTCTCTCTCTCTCTCTCTCTCACCTTTCTGCTTTACATGTTTATTCTTTTCCCAGTTTATTGAGATCTCATAATGGTTGGGGCCATCCCCGTATATGAATTTAAATGCTGTTACTGAGTTTAATTAGAAATTGATTATATTGGTACTCAGCCTTCTTGTAGACTTGTCCAGTCGTTATCACTTTTCCCACCAAACACTCCGAAAGTAACTTAAAAATGTTTGAAAGTTTATTTTGCACGCTCATTTGAATTGTCCTCTGTGTTATACATTATTTTACTGTTTTATCACCTTTAAAACATTAATTTTGTTGGCCGACGTGACTTGCTAGCGAACACTGGTTTGACCTTTGATTATTCGCACATTGGTTACTGGAACCGCGCGCTCCTTTACTGCCCCGCATGGCTCTGCTGTCTCTACTTTAGTGGTCCAATGATGACTGACTGTTGCCTCCTGGCTTGTGGTAATTACGTATTTTTCCGATAGCCTGAGTTGCAAGTGATTACGGAATTCGTCTAGACGAACTGTCTAGACATAAACAGACTGGTCTCTCATAACATTGTATGCAGCTTTGGTTAAAACAGGGGTTCCCCAAAGGTTGTACACTGACTGCTTTGAAACTTCTGAAAATTATTTATGCCCCTGATCTGTCCCGTTACAATACCCCCCCCAATGAGAGGTTTTATTCCGAAGCATAAAAACTCTCAGTGCCTAAAACCTAAGAGGATCAGCGAGGATATAGCGCCACAACCCCCCTTAAATCCTTACTAAAATCAAGTTACTTACCCCCCTAGTCTGGTGGCTGTGGCTGCACCTATCTGACTTTACTGGACTTCCCTTGTCGAGATCCTGACACCATAAAATCAGACAGGCACGTCACCACAGTATCACCTGACTCTGAAACATTCAATTAAAATATCAATAACTGGCCTTCCATTACTCCATATCCCCAACTGATTCGTTTCCTCTTAGTCGTACTGGTATGTCATTAACAAAGTACTGGTTTGATTTTTTGCAAAGTACTGGTTTCTTATCTAATTTGTTAATATACAAATACCTCTATTCTACATTCATCACTCTTATAATACAACATACTAAACATTCCCATTATTACATTAAAACAAATATTTCCCCTTTGAACGTACATAATTACCTCAAATTAATTTAATTACACTGATTATCAAGATTTCTATCTTTTAAACATTTTACCTTAATTTCAAATAACCCCGTAACTGGACTACATACAAACAATGTCCACATAGCAGTATAAACTTACTGTATACTTACATATAATACATGTAAATCCCATACAAATTATATACTGGTAATTTTCTCCCCTAACCAAACACTATTCCCCACCAAAATCACAAATTGATTACATATAATACAAAGAAAATAATAACAATATTACGATAGAATACATATTACATACATACACAGGAATATAGTATTACCAACTTACAATGGCAAAGTACACTGATTACAGCTCAATCTCAAACTTTTTTTTTTTTAATATACCCCCAACCCCCCTTTTTTCCCTTAACCCCTGATACCCCTGTTACAATTGTGCAAGTTACCTCACGGGTACGCCGGTTTTGGTATTAACACGGTTGCATAAACATTTCATTTTATGCCCTGGCAGTAACATGGCCAGCACCCTTCCACACACACTATTACCCCCCTGGACTGTAGCGCCCAGTTGCCTCCACAAGGACTGAGGCGGAAGGGGTGAACATTTTTTTTTCTTTTATTTCACCCCGTCCTTGCTTCGGTGTTACAATAAAATTCGGTATGGCTGGTCTATTTAGTACCAGTAATCCTACTTCAGTAATTATTAATGAGCCCTTGGGCAGTCTGTCACCTCTTTCGGTGTCTAGCCTTGGACACAAAATTTTTAATAGATTCCCCTAAACTACCCCCCAATTAACATTCACAATACACCAGGTTGACAAGAGACAAGCCATGATCCGGTTACAATAAATTTATTCATGGTTTGCTATAAATTAACTACTCCACGTTCACGGTTTGGTGGGGCCGTGACCGCATTTAAACGGGGAATCTACAGTTAAACTTACAATATAGGTTTTTCATAAATACCTTATCTCAACATAAACCTTACCAAAAAGATATTGACACACACATTTCCTTTTTGAATTTACATGGAGTTTACAAATATTACCACTTTAGCTTCAATTTTCAATTTGAATAAATATTTTAATCATTATGTTTTAACCAATTACCATTTATTTTACAATTCAAATCAAAATAAATGTAAATTCATTACTAAACTTCACATTTTAAATTAATTTAATTTCTTCCTTCTTTCCAAAACAGTTTATGTTACTTTAATTACATTATTTTAAACACTTCCAATTTATTTAATTTCATCTTACCTTATTTAATTTCACAAATATCAGGGTGACCGAGCTTCGCTCGGTTTTCACACTTCTGATGATGATACACAATTATTGGTATCGAAAAGTACTTAAATAATAAAAAACATTTAATCTTTGTAATTGTAATTATTAAAATATATATATTATATTATATATATTATACAAAGAAAACGTGAGTTACATATTATATAAAAAACATTTATTTATAAATATACAGATTTAAAAAAACATTATTTAATAATAATTATTTCTTTATTTTCATTAATTATTTATTTTTTGATATTTATTTTCATATATAAACATATCGATACTACGCCGTTTGCGTTTATCGACGGTTTCTGTTATTGGAATCACAATTATTTAATACTTCTTTCCATACAACGATTCTTGTATGGCGAGGATTTTCTGGTGGTAAAAGAACTTTTAAGCCACTTCGCCTTTTGACTCTGGAAAATGTTACATACAACATGCCGTGCATAAACACAGGAATTGATAAGTGAATTCCCACCACTTAAAATGTTTGACCTTGAGCCTTGTGAATAGTAATAGCAAAGCTGCTCTGACGGGAAATTGATGCCTTTGCATAGTGCACCCAAGCTGACTTTTGCTGGAATCTATTGTAATCCTTGGAATATGAACTTCTCGGCCTGAATATTCACCCGTGATAATCTTGGCTTTAATAATGTTATTACATAATTCAGTCACGACCAATCTCATTCCATTGCACAGCCCTTCAGAGACGTCCAAGTTTCGTAAAAGCATTATTATTGTATTTTTTTTAAGCTTTAATTCGTGTGGTGGTAAGTCGGCCATCTCAACAGAATTTAGAAATTCAGAAGTGAATTGAAGAGCTCCTTCTGGTTGATCTTTAACAGAATCGTGGCTTTTATATACTTTATAATATTCTCCAGGAAGCTTTTTAATAATTTTGTCGTTAATTTTATTTATGTCTTTATTCAAAGGCACTAATATAGCTCTGTCTTTCATATCTTCGTATCTGTTGTTTGCCAAACAATCACCAAATACTTCATCAATAAGATTCCCGTTAGACAGAATATCCTCTGGTAGTTCAACCTCGTCCATAGTATTTACTGGTAACTCTCCATTGCCAATTTTTAATAAATATTCAGCAAAATCTCTTTGTTCCGGATCAACACGCATATTTTCTGTTAATGAAAAGAAATGAAAATGGTGCCAAAGATTACTTTTCTTAATGAAAAGGTCCACTAATTCACTTCGGTTAGCACGTGGTTGAACGGGCAAACATTGCCAAAAATCTCCTCCGAGTACCATGATCTTGCCACCAAAGGTCAAATTAGGGTTGCCAATAGAGCGTAGTAGCTGGTCCATGTTGTTTAATCCATACTTAGGTAGCATAGGGGCTTCATCCACTAGGAAAACGTCAATTCTGGCAAGTTCTTTGGTTTTAGCAGACCCTGGCTTGATATTTGATTTTGACTCAGGAGTTAATGGAACCTGCAATGTAATGCAAGTATAAAATATTATTATTTTGCTACAAAATACAAAGAAAATTAAAATAAATCATATTAAAAATTATTACCTGAAGTCCAAACGTTTTATGAGAAGTTCGTCCGTTTGGAAGAAGAATCGAAGCTATTCCTGTAAACGCCATACATTTGACATTGTAGTTTCGCCCAGAAAGAATATAATACAGTGTTTTGTATACAAAAGTTTTGCCCGTCCCACCAGGTCCATCGATGAAATGACATCTTTGTGCAGACTGCTCATTGTTACATGAATTTAGAATTTTATTGACAATTTCTAACTGTCTACCTTTAAGAAGTTGAAACATCTGTTGTCCAAGGGCAGCATTTTCATCAATGTTTAATATCTCTTGGTTTTGTTCATTTTCATAATCTTCAATATCATCCATATTGTATCGTTGAACCCAAAAGCGAAAGTTCCTGCCTTCTGTTGCTTCAGTGTTAAGTTTATAGGCAATAATTCTATAAGCTCGTTTTATTGCTTCAGCAATAGAACTACCATTTCGCCTTGCATCCCGTATAAAATCTTCAGCTAAATTTTCCTTGAATGTATCCCATAAAGCTTTGGGATTTTCTGGAGATCCAAAAATAAGAATCTGTATAAAAAGTGTTCTCATGGCCCTAGGCATTTTGGATATAGTAGATTCTTGTAGACCTTCAATCCACTGTTTATCGTCATAAGCAAGTCCTTGAGCAAGGCAAGCTTGCTTATAAGTTTCATGTTTAACACCATTTACCATTAGTAGATTATCAAAGCTCGCAGCATCTTTGACGTGATATAATAGCAAGCGTAGGTGGTTAAGTTCTGGTTGCAAAATAAAATTGACATTGTGTATTCTACCAATAACACGAATGCTTCTAATTCTAGGCACCCACTCTCTTGTCCTTCCAAGCCATCTAAAATATTCGGGCATCTGCCAGTAGTAGTGGTATATAATTTCTTCTTGATTTCCTTGTTGCTGTTGCCTGAGAGCTCGATTGTGGCGAAAATATGCTTCTAAAGTTGACCCTTTCTGCCCAATATCAGCTAGATCTTCTTGAGATTGGTCAATATTTAAATTTCGAAATTTACCAGGAAGATGAATGTCCAAAATCTGAACAGTATGACTTTTTTTCTGAATTTCGTTACCAAATAGACACCAGCATGTTTCAGGTGGAGTAATGCAACGTCCTTGAATGTAGGCATCTGCTTCATTGTAATTGAGTCTTCTTTGATGTTCGACAACCATAATAAATGCGCAGTCATGTCCTTTATAGATGTATTTATAAAGATATTTAACTGTGTGGATACTTCCTACATATTCTACATTGATATGACAATTAAACCTTTTGAGAAGATATGCATTATATGTAGCTACATGGCGGTTATCTCTTGTTATCCGATGACCTTGAGCATCCTTGCGATAAATGGCATGTTCATGAGAAAAATTTGGATTGCATGGATCTAATTTCGGATCATAACGACGACGATAATTAGGCTTCTGATCATCAGCCAAGGATGTTACTTCCAGATGTGGTTTTGGAAAGCCAAATCGACATTTCATACATCCATTCTTGTTGACCATACAGAATGCGCGAGGATTCAGATCTCCACATGAATTATGTATCATCCACTTTATTACCAATTCCCGCAGCTCTGGATCATCGCTATCAGAAATTTTAGCTGAAATTAGATCGTCGAGTTCTTCAGTATTATGAATTTTATCACCAGAAGACATGATCAGCAAGAGATGGATATGAGCCAGCCCACGTTTTTGGAATTCTATAGTATAAACATAGGCAGAAACGTTTCCAAAAATTTGTTTTTTATCCAAGTCATCAATCAATTTGTAAAATTTGAGCTTCGCGATTCTAGCCACCAGGTCAGGTCGGTCTTGGGCTAGTTGTTGCAAAGTTGATCCATCCTCAAACGTTATACGAGCTGCTTCTTTCATTTCTGGCCACTCAAGACTGCAAGTCATCGAGATAAAGAAATCTGGTGATCCAAGACGACGAACCAAGGCCATGGCATCTTCAAAGTGTTCAGTGTAATATCTTGTAGATCCAGGGAATGAAGAAGGCAGGACAACCTTTTCACCAACAACAGCATTTTTTTTCTCAGCCAGTTCATTCAAAAATTTTATGACTCTACTGTAGTTATCAGCAAGAAGTTTTTTCTGATTTGCTTTGATCCATTGGATACGGTCATGTTCCACCCTGATAAAAGTATCAACCAGATACTGTTGGAAAAGCTGGCCTCCAAAGTGTAAGGCGTTGAACTTCAAAAGGCGGAGATCAGGAATGCTTGAATTCATTTCAGAAGAAAACTGTTTGGTGAGTTGAGGTCTAAATGCTACTCGGTATTGAGCGAGTTCAAGTCTAGTCAAATGTTGACGACTGGCATACGGACTTCTTAAAGGTAGATTTATAGAGAACCCTAAAGTACCCTTTGGGTAAAATAATGGATATGTAAATGGCTCAACACGATTGTCAATATTTTCATGGTTACCACAGATTTTCCTCTCTGACGAATCACTAACTCATTATCCGGAAAGCTTTGGTCGGCGTTCAGCGTAACAACGGCACATACTTCATTCTGAAAGGGGATGTTAAATCTTCTGTGGTCAACGACATCAGGTACAGCAAAAAGAAGCTTAATGTAAGGTGGCTCATTTCCTTCTGCAGCAGCGCGTCCATTAGCCTCTTCCTCTACTTCTCGCATCATCATAAATCCACGTATGAAATGATTTTGAGATCTTACAATATGTTCCAACAAACTAATCAGACCTTCGCTGATGCCATGGTTGATAGGATTGTTTATGCGTTCACTAACAACATCATCGTTATCCAAGAAGTATATTTGTCCATATTGAGGTCTTTCAAATTCACCGTCAGGATTTTGAGTGGGATGAGCTGCCACATTAAGTTTATGATAAACTTGACCGCTGGCAATATAGCTATATACACCTCGGTTGTTATTGTTCGGTCGTCATCTACGGTGAAGGAAGCCATTGCGAAACATGCGTTCAAATTTCGAATCCGTTTATGAAATTCACCAGAAAATGGATGATGTCGAAGGAACAGTCGCACCAGCTCATTTGGAAATTCTGGATGTGGTACATCAATCCTACCATGCAAGCAACAGCTCCCAAAGGAGTCTCTTTGAATTCGATTCGTTATTCGTTCTTCAGTGAAATGTAATGCTCCACAGTGAATGCAAGCAACATTAAAAGGTTGTAAACTGTAATAAGAAGTATCCCCATTCGTGGCTGCTTTGTAGGTACTTAGCCCGTTTAGTCGAAGAGCTTGTTGATGTCTAGAATTTCTACGGCGTTCTTCTGCCAATCGCTGCTGCCGGCGATCATCAGGTTCATTTGCTCGTCTTTGAGCTGCTAATTCGCGCATGTCTTGGAGCCGCTGAGTTCTTTGTTGTTCTGGTTCTCCTGCTCGTCTTTGAAGTGCACGTTCGCGCATCTGATCTAAGCGTCGTTGACGATCCTCAGCAGGTTCAACATTTCGTTTTCTTCTTTTAAGATCGTTAATCTCCTGAAATTGAGAATCGATGAGATCATTAATGATCCCAACTAATCTATTGATACATGTCGTCTTTGCTTTCCGGCCCGGTCTTACAGAAGTGGGAAAATTTTCTTCGTTCGAAGGTCCAAAGTCCCTTGAGGTACCAGGAACAGGGTTATCAGCCGAACTGGTCACATGTTCCATTTGCTCCTGACGTTCATCTTCTGGCTGTTCCTGTGGTCACTGGTTAAAGCTAATAGTTCGTTTTTTTGGAGGACATCCCTTGGTAGGCATCTCAGACAGTCACTGGCTGATCCCGGCCCAAGTGGGCCGAAACAGTTTAAGAAAAGTAACGTCCCGCAAGTGCGGACCGGAAGAGTTAATTTGTTCAGCCCGAGCGGGCGAAAATTATGTATCTTGCATTAAATATTTGTTTGCTGGTCTTCCATTATGATTGAAGATGTTGTGTAGGATGTATTAAATTACATTAAGAAATAAGAGAAGTGGACTGTATACGAATAGTTTTAATAATTTGAATGATCACATTACAGCTGTAATAAATTGAAAGAAGCCTGGCTAATGCTGCATATTGAATCAATAATTAATAAATTTAGTTAAGAATGAAGTTGTGGCGCTAGTTGGCCATGATAGAAAATAGTAAGGCCTAAGGCCTACATCTAATGTCGACACTAACTTGACGGAAAGGTCCGGCGAACCGAACGCCGAGATTACTGAATGTGCACTGGTCAAAGTACGATTACGCGAACGTTGATGAGATATAAATCAGATTAGCCAACCTAGTAAAATAAAATCATCGCGCTACCGTCCATAAGCTGCCCGTCAAAAATCAAAAAGATTTTTTAATACATTCTTTAATAAATTATAATACATTTACAATTCAATTTGAAATAGTGGAGTTTTAATAATTAGAATCAGCTTCAAGGCTGAGTTGAACCTTGAGTTGAGATTAGATAACGGCAATCGGCCGCTAATTTGAGATAAGCATGCAGATAGGCGACTGTAGGCCAAGGTTTGGCAAACAGCTGTTTCATGTACCACTAAGTCTGGTTAACCAATATTACTGACACAAGTGCGCAGTACGTAACATTACAAAACATGAACGAAAAATACATAATATGCAAGTCATAGAGTTAGCTTAATGCTAGCTAAGGTCCGTAGACCTGTACAGAAGTTCATTACATGAATAAAATTGTTGTTGAACATGTTACAGTTGCATGTTTCATTGTATATTCAGGAGGGCGACATGTATCGACCTAAATACGCTATTCCTGAAGTTTCAGGAATTTACAATGTATGCCAACGTGTGAGCAAGCTAGATGCTGAATGTAGCCCAGATATGACGTGTATGTCATAATTTAAATAAAGAATTGTGCATGCTTACTTACAAAAATGAATAAAATATAAGTACAATATAAATAAATTAGACAAGGCAGTTACACACGGTAGACGCTTACAATAGTTTACATCGACACAATTTATGTGAATACAACAATAATAATTTGCATAATTACAAGATAAATAATTGTAATGTCAGCCAACAATACAATACTGAAATTACAGAAACAATTTAACAATTTAAGACATTCACAAAATAGTACATATTTATCAGCAACAATATAAAGAAATGAATGCATGGTTACTTGACAGAAAACATGCGAATATTATGTAATAACATTAATAAATAAGACCACCCAAAGACATGCAGTACACCCCATGAGATCAATGAAAGTGTGACATAGTATGCCACAAAAATTAACATACAATACAAATATTAAGATATCACCAGAACTGTGATACTCAGAAGCGTGCCATGACGCAAAATTGACAAAAATATTGTGACAATCCATCACAATCATGTTGACCAAATGGTCGTAATAAATAATAAGTCAATGGCGGAATAAAGCCGCATTGTGCTATAACCATAGTGTCACATCTCGTCTCGCGCTGGCAATAAGGTCGGACACCAATTCCAGGTGAATAGCCCTAGTTGCTAAGCAAACAAACAGAGACACGTACGCCTTAGTAAGAGTTCTAGACTTCTGCCCGCCATGACGAATCATGAAGGGACCACCATAATCAACCGCGCAAAATAGAAACGGCCTTGAAGGAGTGACTCTAGAGGATGGCAAGATGCCAAGCCTCTGAACCTGCTGTGTGGCGCTAAACCTGATGCACTTGAGACACTTACGAATAATGGAACGGACGACCAGCCGGGCATTAACAATCCACCAACGTTGACGCAGTGAATGATGCACGAGCTGCGCACCAGCATGAAGCAAACGAATGTGTTCGCGTTCGATGATAAGGCGTGTGACATGCGCCGATGGGGGTAGTACGATAGGATGTTTCGAGTCGTAAGATAACTGGGAATGCTGCAATCGTCCGCCCACGCGTATCACTCCAGTGTCGTCAAGAAACGGGTCGAGAGAGGCTAACTTGCTTCTGATGGAAACAGAAGATCCGTTCCGAAGACAACTAATTTCGCCTGGGAAGTGGGTCGATTGAGATTGCCTTATAAAGAAATTAAAAGACTGATGAATTTCCGCAGGGGTCAGATCGCCCGAAAGCCTGTCCGCAGATGAGTGCCTAATATTTCTGATGAAACGAAAACAGTAAGCGTATACACGTGTCAGCCGGTGTAACGAGGAAAAGTCCAACGATAAGTCAACAGCCAGGGTAGACATTAGCGAACGGTTATGTGTAGTTTTCTCTTCCGCGATGACTTCCGAAGATGATGGAGTGGCCGGTACGAAAGATGGGAAAGGATTAGACTCTGACGATTGAGACAGACAGCCAGGACCGTGCCACCAAAGCGAGCAATCGCGCAAAACGTCCGGGAGACAGCCTCTAGAAATAATATCAGCAGGATTGCGTCGCGAATCAATGTGATGCCAGGTACAAGTTTGCGTGCGACGCTGAATTTCAGCAACCCTATTAGCGACGTATGTTTTCCAACGCGAAGACTGCGCATGAATCCAGTAAAGAGCCACCATAGAATCGGAATACAAATGTACATCCTCAATGAATGAATGAAGAGCAGGAATAATTTTAGACACAAGTCGCGATAATAACAAACAAGCGCAGAGCTCGATACGAGGTAATGACACTTGGCGCAAGGGAGCCACGCGAGATTTTGAACACAAAAGACGACAGGAAGCAGTAGCATCTTGATAAATGACTCGGACATACACACAACAGCCGAACCCTCTCTCGGAAGCATCCGAAAAACCATGCAACTGAACTGTAACCGCCTGATGGTTGCAACGAATAGATCGCGGGACCACTATTTTACCAATCAGACTTAATTTGTTACACAAAGAATGCCAATCCGACAGTGACTGACCGGAAAGCGGTTCATCCCAACTAAGCTTACAAAGCCAGAGTCGCTGCATGAAGTGTTTATACAAAAAGACAACTGGTCCGATTAAACCCAGTGGATCATATATTCCGGCGATTATTGAAAGAATTTGCCTCTTGGATATGCTATGAAGAACCGGAGATAGGTTGACATCAAACAAAAATGAATCAGCAGTGTTGTTCCAAAGAATGCCCAGGGTACGCACATTGTCCTGTTTATTTAGGGGTCGTGAAAGGTTGTGATGACTTGCGACCGCTGTGGGTTCATTTGATGCCCATTTGTGCAACGTGAAACCATATTGAGCAAGTAACGCACCTAGGTCGGATTTCAGATTAGTCAGATCGGGGATAGTGTCAGAACCGGCAAGTAGATCGTCTACATAAAAATCGTTAGTGATGGCTAAAGCCGCTTGGGGAAAGGAAGTTTGATTGTCTCTAGCAATTTGTAAAAGGCACCGTGTGGCCAAAAAGGAGGCGCTAGCCGTGCCGTAAGTTACTGTTCACAGCGCGAAATGCTTAAGTGGTTCGAGGGGAGAGTCACGCCACAAAATACGCTGATAGTGACAGTCCTCTTCAGTAACGCGAATCTGACGATACATTTTTTCGATGTCAGCAATCAGGACATACTTATGTGTGCGAAACCGCAACAGAATAGAGAAGAGATCTTGCTGAACATTGGGGCCTACCAATAATAGGTCATTTAACGAAAGGCCATTTGTAGTCTTGGAGGAACCATCAAAGACAACGCGCAATTTTGTGGTCAAGCTAGAATGTTTAAACACGGCATGGTGAGGCAAGTAATAAATATTTGACGATCCTAAATTGATAGCGCCATGATCAATGGGTGTCATGTGCCCAAGCTTCATGTATTCCCCGATAAAGTCTGCGTAGTCGCGAGCGAGCTTGGGATCGCACCTGAATCGACGCTCCAAGTTTAAAAACCTTGATTCGGCACTTGTGTAGGATTCCCCTAAGTGAGGATTATCAGACTTGAATGGGAGCGACACTATAAATCTACCCTCGTGGTTGCGCTGAGTGTAGCGCATAAAATGCTCTTCGCAAGCCGACTCGCCATTAGGGGTATCGCCGGGGATCGTTTCTGCCTCCCAAAATCTCTCAAGAGATTGCAGGATTTGGCTGTCATTGTTCCTTGCCAAGAACGAAACAGCAGGACCCTGGGTGTGGCAGTGCTTGGGCAGATTGCCGGCCAAAATGTAACCCAGTTTTGTCTCCTGAATGATAGGGAAGTTGGGTCCGCGTGTGTACTTATTAGCTAATATTAAATCTAGATAAAATTGAGCCCCCAATAGTATGTCGATCTGTGAAGATATATTAAAATCTGGGTCGGCGAGAAAAATTTTATTTGGAATGTGGAACCGGTTGATGTCAAACGATATTGAAGGCAGATTATGAGTTAAGTTAGATAAGACGGCAAATTTGGCCTCGAAACTATGTCTCTGATAGCGAGACATAATACGCATAGAAACAATGTCAGTAGCGCAATACGCTGTGTTGCTTATTCCTGTAATCGGAATATTAGATCGGGTTAGTTTGAGGTGCAATCTTTTCGCAAATGATTTCGTACAAAAATTGATCTGAGACCCGGCGTCAAGAAGTGCGCGCGCCTTATGCCTATTGCCAGCCTGATCAATGACATATACAACTGCAGTGGATAAAAGTACATTGTTTTTACACTGTAATTTAAATGAGCAGTAGTTACTGCTGGCAGCTGCTGATTTCGGCACGTAATTAGCGTGCAGGAAGGTGTGGTGAGCCTTTGAAGAAATTTTACAAACCTGTTTATTTTTACAATTTGTTATCAAATGACCTGCTCTAAGGCAGTTAATACAACATTTATGGTTTGCCACCAATTGCCCCCGCTCAGCGGCACTTAATATGCGAAAATTATTACACATGTAAAGCGGGTGATCAGATTTACAGCACACACATGAATAATGCCTTGCCGTAGCATGATAACTCTTAAAGGTACTGCTGCCAGCAGTATTTCTTAAACTACATTTCTCAAACTTATTGTTTGGTTTTACACTAGGTTTATTGAATTGCTGTCCGGGTTCAATTGGCATAGTATTTTCTAAAAGCTGTCGGCGCAAATTCAAAAAATGAGTAAAGTCTTGAAAACTAGGCAAGTTGTCAGGGTCTATAGACTCCTTCCAACGTTTTAAAGTGATAGGGTCAAGTTTAGTGGAAAGCAATTGTATAGTAATAAACTCAAATAGGTTTACAGACAGCTTCATTGCCGCCAGCGAATTAACAGAAGACGTTATAGTATTCGTAAACTCAGCCAAGCTTTGGACTGAGTCCTTTATTGTGGACTTAACCTGAAGTAGGTTCTGTACATAATATTTTGCTAATATAAATGGATTATTGTACCTATCGGACAGCAAGTTCAACGCTATTACATAATTCTCTTGACAAATTGGTAATGATTTAATTAAGTCTAATGGTTCACACTTCACCGATGAATGCAAGTAATGCAGCTTCTGTACTGGTGTTAAATCTGATCTTGAATGCACGAGATCATTAAAAATTGAATAGAAATGTTGCCACTCAAGTATGTTGCCTGAGAAGCAGGGCAAACTTATCGGTTTTAAATGCACAGGCGTCGATAGTACAGGAGGCACAGTCTGAGTATTAACAGTGTCAAGAAGTTGTAAAATGTTTGCCTCAGTTGAGTATATCATTTCCTCAACCTCGACTCGGTCTGCCTGAGCAGTGCTCACGTCTTTACTTATAAGCTCTATCTCAGACTGTACCTCGTCGTACTTCGAGGCTAAGCTCTTAAGACTTTCTAATCTCACAGTCAAAAAATGTTTTGTGGTTAAATTAATGTCAAATGAATTTACCGCGGATTGTATCCGCACTATCGCGGACTTTAATCCGCCTCTCCTTCTGGTCAGCACCTTGAGGCCTTCCTCAGACATTCTTTTACGCACCTTATTACTGTTGCTGGTGGTACCTGGTCAGCGACGTCCCGCAGCGTCGGCTCCTTGATGATGATGGTGAACAGCTGGCAAGATGACCACCTTGATGCACTGCAGCCGGCAGGAACTTGCTATCACGTTGCCTGAAGACGACGAGCGAAATGGCGACGCAAATCACGCCACGGTCGCATAGCTGACGTGCTAACCCGCCCGTGATGGCCAGAAAAAGATACAAAAGACATTAAGTGGAAATGCAGGTCCGGAGTGACCAAAAATATGGCTGATCCCGGCCCAAGTGGGCCGAAACAGTTTAAGAAAAGTAACGTCCCGCAAGTGCGGACCGGAAGAGTTAATTTGTTCAGCCCGAGCGGGCGAAAATTATGTATCTTGCATTAAATATTTGTTTGCTGGTCTTCCATTATGATTGAAGATGTTGTGTAGGATGTATTAAATTACATTAAGAAATAAGAGAAGTGGACTGTATACGAATAGTTTTAATAATTTGAATGATCACATTACAGCTGTAATAAATTGAAAGAAGCCTGGCTAATGCTGCATATTGAATCAATAATTAATAAATTTAGTTAAGAATGAAGTTGTGGCGCTAGTTGGCCATGATAGAAAATAGTAAGGCCTAAGGCCTACATCTAATGTCGACACTAACTTGACGGAAAGGTCCGGCGAACCGAACGCCGAGATTACTGAATGTGCACTGGTCAAAGTACGATTACGCGAACGTTGATGAGATATAAATCAGATTAGCCAACCTAGTAAAATAAAATCATCGCGCTACCGTCCAGTCACAAAGAAGCAAAAGCAACAGTATATGAAAATAAAAATAAAAAAATAAATAATTAATAAAAATAAATAAATAATTAATAAAAATAAATAAATAATTAATAATAAATAATGTTTTTTTTTTAATCTGTATATTTATAAGTAAATGTGAAAACCGAGCAAAGCTTGGTCACCCCGATGTTTAACACTTACCTCAGAGAATGCAAAAAACACAACAGCGTATAGAGAACACTTAATAGTTTAGATTATGTATATCAGATAGATTGTACAAAAATACACAATTGTATGTCTCAACTCTTAGTTTGTTTATTTACAGTCATAGCAACATCTGTTTATATTATTTATAAACATCGATACTGCGCCGTTTAGGCCGCAGGTTAAAGACCTATAAAGACCCTATGGTATCGTTAGAGCCGTTTCCGAGAAAAAAAGGACATACATAGATTAGATTGTATGTCTCAACTCTTAGTTTGTTTATTTACATTCATAACAACAGCTATTTATATTTATTTATAAACATCGATACTGGGATTGTATGTCTCAACCTTAGTTTGTTTATTTACATTCATTGCAACAGCTATTTTATATTATTTATAAACATCGATAAGATCTATTCTTTATGAACAGAATTAAAATTAACGTTTTAATTTCAAATAAAAAATATTTTTTTTAAATATTTGTTGCTGGGTGACAGAGTTATAACAATAGCAATTGTTGTGTGAATATTTAAACCTACATGAATTAAAATGTATACTTGAAACACCCTACGGTTTGGGCCTTAGGCGATTTTTGCGGAAAATGAGACCTAACCCAATCGATTTGTAGTGTCCAAATATGCTTAAGTACCAAATTTTGAGAAAATCGTTAGAGCCGTTTCCGAGAAAAAAAGGACATACATACAAAGATTGCTCACTTAATAGTATAAGATAAAATTCATTTATGGCAATTGTTCCATAAAAATAAAATATTATTGTCGTTATCAACTACATCATAACTGTAAACATTAGTCACACAAAATACAAAGTACATGTCAACAACATATCAGCTGATGCACTACCAAAATATCAACATAACCCTAACACGATACATTTAACACCTATACGAATTTATTTACAAGTTTTTGTCATATCATTTCATGGTTTACCAGACCTCATTACATATGTAAGCCAAGTAATTACCATTAATTCAAATAATTAAATGTTCATTCACTATTTATCTAACCCCCGTTGTCGAAAATTAGTTTGATACCCGCATTACACATTTCATTGTTATTTACATACATTGTATGATTACCATTATGTAATAACTATTTAAATCTTTTTTATCCATGAATAATAATCCCCAGGGTCATCCCCCATTATTATTTTATCATATGTCATGTCTACATTAGTATTTTTAGTCCAGTCTCCATTAGTGTTTTCTGTCACATTTAAATAGTTTACCATTTCGTCACTATAGCCATCATCTGTTACTAGTGCGCTAATTCTCACAACAGGTAGGTGTTTGTCATCATCAGCATCAATATAATCATCATTTACTACTACACAAGGTAAGTCATCAATATCATCAGTTACCTCAGTCTCATTACTAGGTAAGTTAATTTTGTCACCTCCCTCTCTAGTTAAAATCTCCACTAACTCTTTATAACCTCTCTTTAACTTGAGCAACTCTATCTCTCTCTTCACGATCACTTTCCCAACCTAATTTCTCATTCTCACTCCACACAGAGGGCAATACAACAAAATTATTTAAGCACCATTTGGCCTTACCAGATACACTAACAACCAAGGGACATTTTGAAGATCTTTTATCTTCTACAAAAACTATTGAGGAACTCTCGTCCTCCAAAAACACTCGTGAAGTCTCTGCTTCACTAACATCACGGGAAAAATTTGCCCTCTGTTCACACTCTACATTTAAACTATCTTCGTACCACCTTTCTAACTCATAAACACTAAATGCTACTCCGTTGCTAACCCCAAATAATTTTCTACTCTCATCATTATTTCCACTATTTACCATATCATGCATAAATACCTCATTATCAATTACTTTGTTATTGTTATTCACCATTATTTTACTCTTGTTAATTATTTCCTCATCATAATTAACATTATTACTCACCTAGTTCTCCGTTATTTTATTAATTATATTCTCACTACACTTACCGGTATTTCTTGTACTCTCCTCTCTTTCTCTAATGTTATCTACATCATCTTGCTTTTGTATTTTAATTATATTGACCCGTTCATCAATACCACACAGTGAATTTTTTAATTTATCAAATTTAGCATCATTTGCGTCGAATTGTTTATTTAATTCATCCAATTTTGCATTTTGTACATCAAATTTATGATCATTTATGTCAAAACGACTCTTTACTTCATTAAATTTAGCCTCATTATCACTTTTCCTTTCTTCAGAATTACTTTGCTGTTCCTTGAAACTACTTTTTATAAAGTTAAAGTAAATAGATCATCTGTTGACAATTCTCTTTCTTTTATTCTAGTTGTCACGGGCGTGGATTTTGCTCCCGCGTTACTAATTATAATTGAATCAGTTACATTATTTTCGTTAACTATGGTTGGAGTCGTCTCCAGCCCCGAATCATTCGTAATCGCTGTCTCAGCAAACATTTTCTTGGGCCGTTGTAGGCATTAAATGGTCTCCTAACTCACTCATAACTGTCGAGTCTGTCATATTTATTTTATTCTTATTTTCCATCTTTATCAATATAACTAATTAAAGCAAATAATTATACGAACTGCCTATACAATTATAAACATCTTAAAATTTACTCTTCGTTTTGTGTTACTAACCTTATACCCATAACCTTTAATTACTCATTTATATGTAATTTAGAAAAACGCCCTCACTCCCAAATAATCCGTCTCTGCAACTTAAATTAGGTCTAGTTTATATAATTAAAATAAATTGTATAAATCGTCTCTAAGTTTGGGCGCCACTGTAACTATAATAATTTCTCTGAATAATAAATTCGTCCCTATTTCGGACGTCACTGTAACAATAATAATTTCTGCTCAAATAAAATGTTAACCAAGATTTAAGAATTTATGACTTTTGCTTACCTTTGGGTTTACCTCCAGGGTCTTATAGACGAAACAGTTGCAGAGTGAATATTTAGGTGTGAGTTGTGAAATAATTATGCTAACACAGTTTTTTGAATTATAACAAATTAGTTTTCTTCTATTAAACAAAATTATTTCCCAATTTCTACTTTAATTAATACTTTCAGTCTATTTTTTAATGTCCTTGACCTCACAACGCTTCCAAACAAACTTCCGAAAAATATAAAATTTACTTCTTATTAAAAGCTATTACAAGATTAATTAATTTAATGTTTACTAGTCAACCAGCACTTTGACTCTATAACTATGCACACTCTCATACTCTCTCTCTCTCTCTCTCTCTCTCTCTCTCTCTCTCTCTCTCTCTCTCTCTCTCCTTTCTGCTTTACATGTTTATTCTTTTCCCCGTTTATTGAGATCTCATAATGGTTGGGGCCATCCCCATATACGAATTTAAATGCTGTTACTGAGTTTAAATTAGAAATTGATTATATTGGTACTCAGCCTTCTTGTAGACTTGTCCAGTTGTTATCACTTTTCCCACCAAACACTCCGAAAGTAGCTTAAAAATGTTTGAAAGTTTATTTTGCACGCTCATTTGAATTGTTCTCTGTGTTATACATTATTTTACTGTTTTATCACCTTTACAACATTAATTTTGTTGGCCGATGTGACTTGCCAGCGAACACTGGTTTGACCTTTAATTATTCGCACATTGGTTACTGGAACCGCGTGCTCCTTTACTGCCCCGCACGGCTCTGCTGTCTCTACTTTAGTGGTCCAACGATGACTGACTGTTGCCTCCTGGCTTGTGGTAATTACGTATTTTTCCGATAGCCTGAGTTGCAAGTGATTACAGAATTCGTCTAGACGAACTGTCTAGACATAAACAGACTGGTCTCTCATAACATTGTATGCAGCTTTGGTTAAAACAGGGGTTCCCCAAAGGTTGTACACTGACTGCTTTGAAACTTCTGAAAATTATTTATGCCCCTGATGCTGATCTATCCCGTTACATGATCTGTCCAAATAATTCTGAGTATGAATGCATATGACTGTGGCTTCTGGTCCACACTTCCATAATGCAAAGTTGTACATGGCCTCCTTCATGCATTGTCTTAGTTTTTATATACGTTTGTCCCAAACATTATTCTAGTTATCTAAAAAGTAACTTGAGTTTATGCAATAGATATTTAAAGTTAAATTGATGCCAATATTGTGTGAAACGTTATTGTTCCTAGTTTTGCTGGTAATCCTTTGACTTTTGCTTGTGAAGATGTAAATTATGTACAGCATTGTAAAAAGACTTCTTCCATCGTGAACTAGTGGACTTCTTCAGTTTTGTAGTGGTAAATGAATTTAATAGTTTAGTCTTAGCAGGGAAACTTGTGGAACGGCTGCTTCCATTGCGCTGTACTGTGTTTCAGGTATACAGGTAAACATTACATGACATTTCTGTTATTATACTATTTTATTTCCAATTCTAAAAATACATAATACCAAAAAATTTGCTAATGCATAATTGGTGCCATTCACAAATTAAATAAGTATTTAAAGTGTAAGCAAGAATATACAGCATATGCACTTGTGATGCATAAAGAGGATGCAAGCAGAGATAGCTTTAGGCTTCCTTACAACTTATGCACACACGCAAACAGAATGCTAGTACAGACAACAGTCACTACCTTACAACAAATTATACATGCACTGAATTAATTATAGAGGGCTGGGGTGGGTGCAGCCAAAACCTACATGTAAGTTGAAGTTTTGAATTCTCTTCTCTGCTTTCTTATTCCATCACTGAATATTCTGATGAACTATTATTTAATTATTTTAAAACTACTTTTTAATAAAGGCTTTTTGAAAAGGAAAGCAGTACTTTCAATATGTCCCAATATGTCCATTGATGCTATGCCACTGCATTTTACCACTGTTAGTTGAAGTTTAAAAATTGAACAATATGTTTTTTTTATAGTTTAAAAAAAAAAATGGTTTGAGAATATGTTTTCTCAGATTTGAGAACACACCACTTCTTGTTTGTTTGATTGGATGGTATGCAGTGTTTCTTTAAATAGCTCCATTCTGGTTAACTTTAACATATAAAGATCCTATGTTTTTAAAGCCATATCTTTTCTGCTTTCTGCTAGCCATGTAGTTGGAGCTACACAGGTTTAACTCTATTCTGTACTCTGTACTCTTTTCCAATATCTGTAAGCAGGGCCGGATTAAGGTATCTTGGCGCCCTAGGCTAATTATATTTTAGCGCCCCCTCACCTCCCATAGGCTACTCTTACGTTTATTTCTAAGGGGCTGAATGAAGCTTTAAACACCCTACAATATATTTCTTGATTAGGAATATTTCAAATATCTTTCTGTTTTTGGAAATAGTCTCAAGAATTGAAAACTGAGGCTATTTTTCAGAGATTATTTTAGAGTTACACCTTCAACCATTTGTAGTTTGCATAGCTTTTACAAGGAAAAAATTAACTAAGTAGTTACAGAATTATAACAGTTCTATTAACGGTACATTTAAGATCATTTATGCAAAGAAGACAATCAGTTAAATATCTTATGGACTTGTTAAGACTCATGTAAAGTTCAAGCTAGATTCTTTTTTCTCGCTTTACATTGAGCAAATGTTTTAATCACCTCACTGAAATCAAATCCTTGCAGAAAGTCACTTTCAATGAACAAGAGGGCTACACTGGTCAGTTTATCCTGTGCGCAAATTTGAGCATAAATAATTCTTCACCCTCTTCACAGCTGAAAAAGATCTTTCGCCACTACAGTTAGTGACGGGCATAGTAAGGCAAATGCGCAAAGCTATCTCAACATTATGAAACATCGATTCTAAGTTAAGCGTTTTCAAAAAATTCAACAGTGGTTTTGCTTCAGATTGCTTTTTCTTCTTTTCTTCTCCTTCTTGTTCTGGGTTGACAGGTCCATAGTCTTTTAAAAACTGAGCTAAATGTTGTAACGTTACTCTTGAGGCGTCCTTCTTATTTTAAGCCTCACGTTGTATGCGTCAATCTGTAACGAGAAGTTCTGGTCGTATCTGTAAAATGTACACCAATTTTGTATGTGTATTGAATGTTAGTGCGTTCGTTTCGCACTGAGGTCGTTACATTAATGTTCGCGGCTAACGATGTCCGTAACGTTGCGGTAAGCACCAGTATAACACGGAAGTAACCTTACCTGTTTACTTATAGGGGTGTGTTAATCCCGGGTGGCGCCAAGTCGTTTTTTAAAACAACTAAAACTGTAGTATGATGAGTTTTCAGCGGTGACGGTCGGAGCGTTCAAATAATTCCTGCTCGCACTGCCATCTGAATTGTCGATGCTGCTGCGCAAAAGACAACTTGTTCGCTTCTCGTCAAATCTATTCTTAAATAAACACTAGTAATATATAAAGCACTCCCTATGAAATAATAACAGCAGTTACTCCCTGTAATAGTTATTTTTAATAGGTGATAATTAAAATGTTCAAATTGACAATTATTTTATAATAAATCTGCACCGACTTTGTACATAAGACTCCTACTCCTCAGGTAGACGAATCGATTAAGGAAACGATCAGCTTCAGTATGGCTGTGTACGTGAAGTTATTACAATTATTTTCGTTCCCAAAATCGGGATTCTTGTGATTATGAGATAAAGAATTCCTATGGTTACAATAAAAATATTTTACCTTATTCTACGTGTACATAAATAATAATGTGTGATGTTACAATCTGTTCTGTCGTGTCGTTAAATGTGTTTTGAAAGTTCGTGTTTTAATAATAGGTTATGTTTTATCTTAACAAATTTTCAGTGAGTTTTGTTTTACTTAAATAATCAGTGAAAGAGAAATATTTGTTTATAGTGAGATAAATTTACCTTTAGTAAAATTTAGAGTGATTAGGTTTTTTGGAAATAGGTAATTTAATTGTACTTAACACCTCAGCATGACTTGGTGTCTTCGTTCATTTGATCGGGTAGGATTTGGCTGCAATAAGTTCTTTTTCATTAATTTTTGGGCTTCAATGGGTTGGGCGTCCTTTTCATAACGTATCGGGTCATTCTTTTCGGTTAATTTTCCGTTTAATTATCCTGGATCTCGAGTGGACTGCTTTAAATGGTCGTCTGCTTCTTATACCGTCATGGTTATGAACCTTGATTACTGTTTTACATTATTTTAATAGAAAATTGGGGTCTTTCACTATAGCCTGCGGCAAAAGGCAACTTCCGTCTCCACGTTTGTATTTTTTTTCCGTGTTCGATGTGTACTAGAACTGTTTTCTTCACAAGTAACTAATGCCAGGTTATGGAGGTTATGTACGACAATGTAACTTAAATAAAATTTACTTTGTTAGTGTACAATAAAAGGGTGTATTTACTGGAAGTACAGAAATTATTTTCCATTTATCGCACATAATTACGGTACACAGACGATTTTTGGAGGTTGTGTCTACGTTTAACAATGCAACTTAACCTTTTAGATTTTTAAAATTAATTAGATTTAACAAAAATTTCCTTTGTTAGTGTACATTAAATTATTGTATGGATACAAGGCTGCTGTACATAACATTAAAGGCTGTATTTATTCGAAGTACCGGAATTAAAACCTAGTTCCAATTTAGAACGTAGACCTATAACCTATTTGCATATTTTATTGGGGTTTATTGGCACATATTTTATTAAAAGGGTGTATTTATTGGAAGTACAGAAATTAGTTTCCATTTATCGCACATAATTACGGTACACAGACGATTTCTGGAGGTTGTGTCTACGTTTAACAATGTAACTTAACCTTTTAGATTTTTAAAATTAATTAGATTTAACAAAAATTTCCTTTGTTAGTGTACATTCAAAGGCTGTATTTATTGTATGGATAAAAGGCTGTATATACGTTAAAGGCTGTATGTATTCGAATTAAAACCTATCGGTACTTCCAATTTAGAACGTATAACCTAGTAGGCTACGTTATTCGTACATATTTTATTGGAGTTTATTGGCACATATTTTATTAAAAGGGTGTATTTATTGGAAGTACAGAAATTAGTTTCCATTTATCGCACATAATTACGGTACAGAGACGATTTTGGGAGGTTGTGTCTACGTTTAATTATCTAACTTAGATAGTAGGCTTCGTTATTGATGCATATTTTATTGGGGTTTATTGGCACATATTTTATTAAAAGGGTGTATTTATTGGAAGTACAGAAATTAGTTTCCATGTATCGCACATAATTACGGTACAGAGACGATTTTGGGAGGTTGTGTCAACGTTTAATTATCTAACTTAGATAAGTTAGATAGTAGGCTTCGTTATTGGTGCATATTTTATTGGGGTTTATTGGCAAATATTTTATTAAAAGGGTGTACTTATTGGAAGTACAGAAATTACCTTAGTTTCCATTTATCGCACATAATTACGGTACAGAGACGATTTTGGGAGGTTGTGTCTACATTTAATTATCTAACTTAACCTTTTAGATTTTTAAAATTAATTAGACTTGTAGGGGTGTGCATGGCAGAACTACTTGTAGGGGTGTGCACCCACTTTATAATCATATTTTTGGTAACACTGAGAACTTTAAGCCTTCTTTTATGCTTAAACAAATTATATATACACTTAATTATAGAAAAGCAAAAAGCAAATATGTAATTCAAAAGACTAATTTGCTCTAATAAACACATGCTGAAGTTGAAAACAAAAGAGTTTTTACTTGCCTAACTAATCATTAGTTACTAATGTGACAGTTGGGGCTGCTTTTTCTGCAAAAGCTGGGGTATGTTGGATTCAAGAGTGGTTAAATTAAGTCATAAATCTGAGTGTGCGTCAAGTCTATTTCTGTGCTTGCTTTTCACTTGAGATGAAAATCCCATTTCACTCAAGAATGAGGTGGGGAATGGGATGAGCAACTCCGAAAGTTAAGGATATTTATCTCTTAAAGATATCCAGAACTTTGTTAAGTCAGAATCTAAAAGTTTATGGATTTTGTTGTCCATGACATGTCTCATGTTATCACTAACTATACAAAATAATTTACTAAAAATTTAGTTTTAATCCCAGCATCACAGATGATATCACACAATTGCTCATTTAGTTTTACTGAGAACATGTTAGAACTTTCAAAATACAAGAATGGGTCTTGAATCCAATTGAATTCACTGTATCCCTCTGGGAAGCAACTTTCAATCTGGTTATAGAGAGTTAAACATCAGAGCTGGTAAAAAGCAATGGTAGAGCAGGAATAACAAAAATGTACAGTTTAGACTATGTACAAAACAGGTTGAATTTAAATTGTTAAAATGATATATCTTAGTTATTTACATGTAGTAGCTTTTTAAGACACAGTAAATAAATTTCCGAACCTGACTTTGCAACCCTCCAAATGCCCTCTCGGGACCCAGCAGTGGCTCATGCCCAATAGGTTAAGAAATGCTGAACTAAAGGCATGTTTGTGGAGTGAAACATAAAAGATAACCCAGACTTCTAAAATGCTCTTAGTGAAATGGGATTTTCAGGAGTAACAACACACTATTTGCTTAACAAGCACATTTTACTAATATCGTAATACCAAGTCAATTAGATAGCTTATATGTGTAGTACTCTATGTGATGCTGATCACATACTGTTAATCAGCAGCACTGCAGAATATTCTAGAGCCACACTCTTGGCATTCATCTGGAACCAGCTGAGTTTTAGAAAGTTGGTGTAATAGGTTGTGCATTCATATAGGATGATATTAGACAGCAGTTTTTAATGAAAGTGACAAATGATCAATTGTTTATTTGTGTTGTAAACTATTGTGATTTTTTTATTACTGTTTGTAGGCTATACAATGTGTCCTGGATAATTATATAAAGAGAACTGTTGTAATATAAGTGTGTTTGTTTTGGCAATTGAGAGTATCTGGTATTCAATAATTCATTCCACTGTTTTAAGTTCATAATTCTTGTCACTGGTTGTAAGAATATTATTTTCATTAATTTTCCAATTCTATGAAGTCTTCAGTAGTTTTACCACGATGAGACTCAACTTTATCACTGAAGATGCCACATCACTGAATGAGCAAAACTTTTCGTTAATAATCTCAACAAAGCATGGTTATCAGCTGAAAAAAAGTTTTAGTATTAAAAGTTTTAATCACGCAAATCTATAAGGGATACTAAAAAGAAATAACATAATAATTGTATTGGACATAAAGTTATGTCCACAAAACAGATTTTGTTGGAAATAAATAAAACACAATTTGACACAAATATATTAATTTTATGAATACTTGTTTGGCACATATTACAGAAGGTTACACCATTAAATGAGTTTGCCTAAGTATAAAATTCTTGTCAGATGAAAAACGTGTACAGTCAGAATACTATTTGTTATGTACAATACAAATGATTCACTATGGGTAGCAGTGACACATAAACACTAGACATTGACACTGAATTGTACTTGTTTTGAATGATTCATTGTGTGCTACCTGACCAGAGTACAGGTATTAACCAAGAGATGTTTAGTATACTGCTGTGTAACTGCTACAATGATGAATTATAAGTAGTACTTTTTGTTTTGGTCATCAACCTTGAAAAGGATAATAGAAACTTTGTATACCATACTTCCAGCAGTTTTACATGATATATTCCTAGCACAAATAAGAAAAGTTTAAATCTGCTGATGATCTAAAGGAGTGATAGTTATTTGCAGACTGACAGGGTTATAAAATAATTCTGAAAGAATTGTTGCTTTTACAATACCATCCTTTATCAACTGACTACTCAAATCTGCCAGTTTTTCACAGAAACTGAAGTTTGATGATTTGATCCATCATGACCTAGTGATGCTCCAAACATTTCAAGGATTCTCCTAGCCTTAAAAAATTTGACTGGCCTCATTGATTGACATGATTAAAGTTAAATTTACTTTGGGATACTTCCAAACATAATACAGTTTAAAATAAACAAAAAAAAAATTTTATTTCTAATTTTTTCAGAACTGTATACACATAATTTGATCTGGATAGAACGTGTATTAAACAATAATACTATTTGATGCAAATAATGAAAATATCCGTGTGGAGAACTATACATGACTTCCATGTTTTAAGATTTATATTTAAAATCGTTTTAGAAATGAAATATTTCTACAGAAACTACTTCTATCTTCAGCCTCAACCACAGAAAACACACACACACACACACACACACACACACACCTCCTTTTTTCTTTATTTAATTTGTATTCTATATTAGAACAAATGTTTTCAGAGTTTACAATTTTTTTTTTAAATTTCTTGAATTAATTTTTTTAATTTTATTCAATGTGGACACATACAGAGGAGTGTTAGTTTTTATGTTTTTTTTTCAATAAATAAAAATGAGAGGAGTGAGTGAGAGAGAAAGAGAGAGAGAGAGACAAAAAATAACACATACAGGAATTTCATCAGAACCTTTCCTTTCTAATAGTAAAAATATAACTAAATAATGAATGAGAAAGAACATTAACCAAATGAATGGAAATTATAGTTATTATTTGTTGTCTAATAAACAGGTACTAGTAATGGCTTCATATACTTCACATCTTAAATTATAATCACTTATTAGTACATAGTGTTACTAATTTCACAAGTCCACAAAATTTGTAATTATTAAATTCCACTCTAACCCATTATTAATACTTAATCATTTGCGTGTTAACAGAAACTGCACATTGCTTTTTATTGCATTATGTTGAAAAAAGGATTTTAATGTACTTGTTTGGTTATACGTTAGAATGTACTGGGTTCTAAATTGGAAGTAGAATTCTTGAAAAGAACGAATCCATAATATTTTTACCATGTGGGGCGCATTCATTGAAACATGTGGGTGTTAATGCTGTAAAACTCAATGCAGATGTGATGACATTTTTCAGGCATGTTGCAAGTCTTTACTCATTTTTCTCTAGCAGCCCTAGAGAAAAATGTTGGGAAGTTTTGAAGAAACACATTCCTTTATCACTGCAGAGCTTCCCTGAAACAAGATGAAGTGAGAGGATCCAAGCTGTCAAACCAATAATTAAGCACTACCCAGGAGTACTTAAATTGTTGGATATATTTTAGAAGAGATGTCTTCTGTCTAACTCCCTCTGCCTACAACATCATATTAGGGCTTAAGAAATATTTCAATTCCACAAAGAGCTTAATGTTGGCATCTTTTTGGTTCAAAGTGCTTTCATATATTGACTAAAAAAATGTTGTTATTCAAAGCAAAGGAATCACACTCAACGTTGAAATAACTCTAGTGGAAGATTTGCTGACAGAATTGAAATTGTTGCGTGATAATCCAGACAGCATAATTGAAGAACCAAACTTAATTGCAAAAGAACTATTAAAAGTTCCTCCTGAATCTCCCAAAAGGTGGAAAAAAAGTACAGATCAATCCAATAGTGATTTTTCAGTAAACAAAGATCAAGAAAATTAATTTAAAACCTCAGTCATGTACCCAGTATTAGAGTTTGTAATGGGCAACATAAAAACACGATTCACTGCAATTAGTTCAATTCGTGACTTGTTTCCACCAGTATTGAACTTTACGGACATGGAAAATGATGAATTAGAATTGAAAGTAAAAGTTCTCATTAGCAAGTTTAAAAAGGAATTGGCAATGGATCTATTTGAAGAAATATTACACTTGAAGAACATTTATAAAACAGAGTTTGAATCAGAAAAGAATCCACTAAGCCTACTCCAAAAACCTTCAAGTTGTATTTGTGAACTTCTGTCTTGCCTATAGGCTTTTCTGTACTATTCCAGTTACAGTTTCGTCTCCTGAAAAATCTTTCAGCAGGTTAGCGAATTCATTGAAAACTTTGCAGAGAAGCACTACCTACCAAGAAAGGCTTAATAATTTGGCAATTTTAGCTATTAAAAATGAATTGGCTAACAGTATTAATTTATCAGTTAGATGTTATTGACCAGTTTGCTCAAATGAAAGCAAGAAAAAAACTTTGCACTACTTAAGCCGTTTTAGAAACGGGTCTCTCACTTATAATTGGTTATACTCTTAGACATATTTTTGTTTATCTTTGTAACAACTGACTTATGTATCACTTATGTGTTGATAAACACAGATTATGTTTATTTTTTGTCTTAAATTTAGACCATAGTAATATTGAATTCCACTCTAACCCATTATTAATACTTAATCATTTGGGTGTTAACAGAAACTGCACATAGCTTTCTATTGCATTATGTTGAAAAAAGGATTTTAATGTACTTGTTTGGTTATAGGCCTACGTTAGATTGTACTGTGTTCTAAATTGGAAGTAGGTTTTAATTCCGGTACTTCAAATAAATACAGCCTTTTATCCATACAATAAATACAGCCTTTGAATGTACACTAAGTAAGGAAATGTTTGTTAAGTCTAATTAATTTTTAAAATCTAAAAGGTTAAGTTAGATAATTAAACGTTGACACAACCTCCCAAAATCGTCTCTGTACCGTAATTATGTGCGATAAATGGAAACTAATTTCTGTACTTCCAATAAATACACCCTTTTAATAAAATATGTGTCAATAAACCCCAATAAAATATGCACCAATAACGAAGCCTACTATCTAAGTTAGATAATTAAACGTAGACACAACCTCCCAAAAATGTCTCTGTACCGTAATTATGTGCAATAAATGGAAACTAATTTCTGTACTTCCAATAAATACACCCTTTTAACAAAATATGTACCAATAAACTCCAATAAAATATGTACGAATAACGTAGCCTACTAGGTTATACATTCTAAATTGGAAGTACGGATAGGTTTTAATTCGAATAAATACAGCCTTTAATGTATATACAGCCTTTTAGCCATACAATAAATGCAGCCTTTGAATGTACACTAACAAAGGAAATTTTTGTTAAATATTAATTAATTTTAAAAATCTAAAAGGTTAAGTTACATTGTTAAACGTAGACACAACCTCCAAAAATCGTCTGTGTACCGTAGTTATGTGCAATAAATGGAAACTAAATCTGTACTTCCAATAAATACACCCTTTAATAAAATATGTGCCAATACTCTGAATTCAAATTAAATAAAGAAAAAAGGAATTGTGTGTGTGTGTGTGTGTGTGTGTGTGTGTGTGTGTGTGTGTGTGTGTGTGTGTGTGTGTGTGTGTGTGTGTGTGTGTGTGTGTGTGTGTGTGTGTTTTCTGTGGTTGAGGCTGAAGATAGAAGTAGTTTCTGTAGAAATATTTCATTTCTAAAACGATTTTAAATATAAATCTTAAAACATGGAAGTCATGTATAGTTCTCCACACGGATATTTTCATTATTTGCATCAAATAGTATTATTGTTTAATACACGTTCTATCCAGATCAAATATGTATATACAGTTCTGGAAAAATTAGAAATAAAATTTTTTTTTTGTTTATTTTAAACTGTATTATGTTTGGAAGTATCCCAAAGTAAATTTAACTTTAATCATGTCAATCAATGAGGCCAGTCAAGTTTTTTAAGGCTAGGAGAATCCTTGAAATGTTTGGAGCATCACTAGGTCATGAGGATCAAATCATCAAACTTCAGTTTCTGTGAAAAACTGGCAGATTTGAGTAGTCGGGTGATAAAGGATGGTATTGTAAAAGCAACAATTCTTTCAGAATTATTTTATAACCCTGTCAGTCTGCAAATAACTATCACTCCTTTAGATCATCAGCAGATTTAAACTTTTCTTATTTGTGCTAGGAATGTATCATGTAAAACTGCTGGAAGTATGGTATACAAAGTTTCTATTATCCTTTTCAAGGTAGATGACCAAAACAAAAACTACTACTTATAATTCATCATTGTAGCAGTTACACAGCAGTATACTAAACATCTCTTGGTTAATACCTGTACTCTGGTCAGGTAGCACACAATGAATCATTCAAAACAAGTACAATTCAGTGTCAATGTCTAGTGTTTATGTGTCACTGCTACCCATAGTGAATCATTTGTATTGTACATAACAAATAGTATTCTGACTGTACACGTTTTTCATCTGACAAGAATTTTATACTTAGGCAAACTCATTTAATGGTGTAACCTTCTGTAATATGTGCCAAACAAGTATTCATAAAATTAATATATTTGTGTCAAATTGTGTTTTATTTATTTCCAACAAAATCTGTTTTGTGGACATAACTTTATGTCCAATACAATTATTATGTTATTTCTTTTTAGTATCCCTTATAGATTTGCGTGATTAAAACTTTTAATACTAAAACTTTTTTTCAGCTGATAACCATGCTTTGTTGAGATTATTAACGAAAAGTTTTGCTCATTCAGTGATGTGGCATCTTCAGTGATAAAGTTGAGTCTCATCGTGGTAAAACTACTGAAGACTTCATAGAATTGGAAAATTAATGAAAATAATATTCTTACAACCAGTGACAAGAATTATGAACTTAAAACAGTGGAATGAATTATTGAATACCAGATACTCTCAATTGCTAAAACAAACACACTTATATTACAACAGTTCTCTTTATATAATTATCCAGGACACATTGTATAGCCTACAAACAGTAATAAAAAAATCACAATAGTTTACAACACAAATAAACAATTGATCATTTGTCACTTTCATTAAAAACTGCTGTCTAATATCATCCTATATGAATGCACAACCTATTACACCAACTTTCTAAAACTCAGCTGGTTCCAGATGAATGCCAAGAGTGTGGCTCTAGAATATTCTGCAGTGCTGCTGATTAACAGTATGTGATCAGCATCACATAGAGTACTACACATATAAGCTATCTAATTGACTTGGTATTACAATATTAGTAAAATGTGCTTGTTAAGCAAATAGTATGTTGTTACTCCTGAAAATCCCATTTCACTAAGAGCATTTTAGAAGTCTGGGTTATCTTTTATGTTTCACTCCACAAACATGCCTTTAGTTCAGCATTTCTTAACCTATTGGGCATGATCCACTGCTGGGTCCCGAGAGGGCATTTGGAGGGTTGCAAAGTCAGGTTCGGAAATTTATTTACTGTGTCTTAAAAAGCTACTACATGTAAATAACTAAGATATATCATTTTAACAATTTAAATTCAACCTGTTTTGTACATAGTCTAAACTGTACATTTTTGTTATTCATGCTCTACCATTGCTTTTTACCAGCTCTGATGTTTGACTCTCTATAACCAGATTGAAAGTTGCTTCCCAGAGGGATACAGTGAATTCAATTGGATTCAAGACCCATTCTTGTATTTTGAAAGTTCTAACATGTTCTCAGTAAAACTAAATGAGCAATTGTGTGATATCATCTGTGATGCTGGGATTAAAACTAAATTTTTAGTAAATTATTTTGTATAGTTAGTGATAACATGAGACATGTCATGGACAACAAAATCCATAAACTTTTAGATTCTGACTTAACAAAGTTCTGGATATCTTTAAGAGATGAATATCCTGAACTTTCGGAGTTGCTCATCCCATTCCCCACCTCATTCTTGAGTGAAATGGGATTTTCATCTCAAGTGAAAAGCAAGCACAGAAATAGACTTGACGCACACTCAGATTTATGACTTAATTTAACCACTCTTGAATCCAACATACCCCAGCTTTTGCAGAAAAAGCAGCCCCAACTGTCACATTAGTAACTAATGATTAGTTAGGCAAGTAAAAACTCTTTTGTTTTCAACTTCAGCATGTGTTTATTTGAGCAAATTAGTCTTTTGAATTACATGTTTGCTTTTTGCTTTTCTATAATTAAGTGTATATATAATTTGTTTAAGCATAAAAGAAGGCTTAAAGTTCTCAGTGTTACCAAAAATATGATTATAAAGTGGGTGCACACCCCTACAAGTATTCTGCCATGCACACCCCTACAAGTAGTTCTGCCATGCACACCCCTACAAGTCTAATTAATTTTAAAAATCTAAAAGGTTAAGTTAGATAATTAAATGTAGACACAACCTCCCAAAATCGTCTCTGTACCGTAATTATGTGCGATAAATGGAAACTAAGGTAATTTCTGTACTTCCAATAAGTACACCCTTTTAATAAAATATTTGCCAATAAACCCCAATAAAATATGCACCAATAACGAAGCCTACTATCTAACTTATCTAAGTTAGATAATTAAACGTTGACACAACCTCCCAAAATCGTCTCTGTACCGTAATTATGTGCGATACATGGAAACTAATTTCTGTACTTCCAATAAATACACCCTTTTAATAAAATATGTGCCAATAAACCACAATAAAATATGCATCAATAACGAAGCCTACTATCTAAGTTAGATAATTAAACGTAGACACAACCTCCCAAAATCGTCTCTGTACCGTAATTATGTGCGATAAATGGAAACTAATTTCTGTACTTCCAATAAATACACCCTTTTAATAAAATATGTACCAATAAACTCCAATAAAATATGTACGAATAACGTAGCCTACTAGGTTATACGTTCTAAATTGGAAGTACCGATAGGTTTTAATTCGAATACATATAGCCTTTTATCCATACAATAAATACAGCCTTTGAATGTACACTAACAAAGGAAATTTTTGTTAAATCTAATTAATTTTAAAAATCTAAAAGGTTAAGTTACATTGTTAAACGTAGACACAACCTCCAGAAATCGTCTGTGTACCGTAATTATGTGCGATAAATGGAAACTAATTTCTGTACTTCCAATAAATACACCCTTTTAATAAAATATGTGCCAATAAACCCCAATAAAATATGCAAATAGGTTATAGGTCTACGTTCTAAATTGGAACTAGGTTTTAATTCCGGTACTTCGAATAAATACAGCCTTTAATGTTATGTACAGCAGCCTTGTATCCATACAATAATTTAATGTACACTAACAAAGGAAATTTTTGTTAAATCTAATTAATTTTAAAAATCTAAAAGGTTAAGTTGCATTGTTAAACGTAGACACAACCTCCAAAAATCGTCTGTGTACCGTAATTATGTGCGATAAATGGAAAATAATTTCTGTACTTCCAGTAAATACACCCTTTTATTGTACACTAACAAAGTAAATTTTATTTAAGTTACATTGTCGTACATAACCTCCATAACCTGGCATTAGTTACTTGTGAAGAAAACAGTTCTAGTACACATCGAACACGGAAAAAAATACAAACGTGGAGATGGAAGTTGGCTTTTGCCGCAGGCTATAGTGAAAGACCCGAAAATTGTTCTTCCCAACATTGGCTTCTGTATTCTCTTACTGACGCTTCACCTCTGTAACGGTATTCAACGGTAATCCTGTCTTCAACTGCCATTTCCATGGCAACTGCATGATTTTGATTGGTTGATTTTGAGATGATGTATTGTTATCAATATTCGAATTCTTCGTATATCTTCTGACTGCTGTTATCCCTCTATCTTCCTTCCTGGTTATTAAATATTGTCACTATAGTATTTATTTCCTTTCATAGATTATTTTGATACCCCACAAGTTTGGGTAATTTTAGATTTTATGTTTTTACAATTATGTTAATACTTGTTAATTACATTTCTTGTTGTATATAAATGCTTATTATAATATTTTGTTTTACAAATGATTTACAATTTATTCTTGGTGAATCCTTCACCTCAGATTTGCTAATTTCTTTGTTAATTTGTAGTTGTTTGGTTCTGGCAGTTAGGTACTTTCCTAGGCATAAGTAGCCATTATGATATTTGACTTATTTCATTTAAATTACATTTCATTTCAGCCTAATGGGCTTTATTTTGTTATTATAATTGGTTGTGTTGTGTTTTGAGTCTGTTTATGTGTTATTATGATGTCACTATTATTTTATACACAATTATTTATTCTTTGGGTTTCCATGTTTTCTAGTCATACATTTCTTAACATTTTTATTCATTTCCTTTGCCAGTAATAACAATGTGGCTATTATTTACTAATTCTTTGATTTTATTTAAATATAACATGTAGGCCTATGGTCTGTAGGATCTGTAGGATTTATATTATTTTTAGTGTGACAAACAACATCACTTTTATGAACTTATCATGATCCCTTATAACATGGGTGTTTTTTGACTTGTATCTAATTCCTTAACTTTCTAAACAATCTTTTTACTCTCCCTCCATGTAAACACTTTCACATTACTCTTTCCTGGGATTCTCCCTTTCAACTACGATTACTTGCTTTTAAAACTCCTTAATTATATTTTTTGTTTTGTTTACTATGGTAATTATCACTTTCCAGTGTTCAATACCTCTTTATAGTTTATACTTAATACTATTTTCCACAACATATTTATTCACTATTATTTTTCACTATTAAACTTCTTAGCGTTCTTTAGGATTTATTAATAGTTAATGATTTTATCACTCACTATTTTTCACGATATTTCCATTCTATACTTTACACTATTTTCACTCAATCATTACCTTCACTCTTGAATTATTTATAGTTAATTATAATTTATTTAGTGTACTTTCTTTGTCACTACACTTTGGGGTTTTTACACTATCATTTTGCACTTCACAAATGTTTTTGTATTTTAAAGTGTTTCTGAATGGGTAATCCCTCTAATTACTATCTCACTATTCATTTTTTCTCTTTCATTACAATATATCCTTAATACTATTAACAATTTTATGTCCTTACAATACTATTCTTACATCTAATTCTAAATTGTGGTTTAGTTTGCTTTTTTATCATTTTTATCTTTAACCTTGTTTACGAGGGTTTCTTCCCTAAATTTATTATTGTCCATTAACGGATAATGATATTTACTTTTTCCTTTCTCATAGGTTAATTATTGGTCTTGGTTCCAATATTATTTTTGAGTGCATTATTTCTCCTTCTCCTATGCTTTATTACTTGTTTATGTATCATTATTGGTTTTCATTTCTATCCATTTCCCTCCTTCTTCATTCTCATTGTATTTGATGAATACCTTGGTTTTCCACCTTCTCCTTTGGATACATTTCAACGTGTTACATTGGGTCGTTTAGTTCCATGACCTTGTTTCATTTTTGTTTGGGTTTTGGTTTTTTCCCTTCTTCCTTTGGTTTTGTCAATCACTTTCTTCTCTTCTTTGGTTGTATTCTCGTTTGTTTTTAGTGGTTCCCTTCTTCTTTTGTTTCCTTTTGTTGGGTCAATCACTTGGGTTAGGTCATGTCGTTGTTTGTCGAGTCATAGTTTTTATATTTTATTTAAATTAATCATTTTATTTAACATGAAGTATTATTTTAGATTCAATATTGTTTTGTTCATCCCTGGTATTGGGTTGGCTTATTTGTGTTGTAACAATGTACACACTTATCAGGAAGTGTCTGATCCAAGTCAACAGCATAATTTTCTAGATTAGCTTTATGTCTTATTATGTCATTATTTAGTTAAGAAAGTTCAGGTAATTTCCATAAGAACCCAAACTTGTCATGTATATCACTGTAAATTGATTTTCTTCTGTTCAAATTGAGCAGAAGCGAATCTAAGGCAATGTAGTAGTTTTCATCAATGAAAAATTCCCTCCCATCGTTACCATCTAAAACGGCAGCAGGAGTGTCTTCAGATGTTTCATCAAAGTGCGCTTTTCGTTTTTTTTTCTTGTTACATCTTTTTTGTAGACATTTGATTTGCACATCTCCTTTACCTCGCTTTCCAATCTCTCAAATTCTCTCTCGTCCCAAAGCGTTGAAACAAATGATTACAAGTAGCTCTATAAGCCAATCACACTATACATGTCAACGCTCTGTCCTTGAAGCTTTTTACTGACATCAAGAAACTTTTCTAAAAGGCGATGCCACAAACAAATCATGATTGTTATCTCCAGGCTTTTTAGTTTTTCTGTCAAATTCCTTGCTTCTTACTGCACATCCTTTGTCTGGTTATTATCCATACTAATTTCTTCTAATGCGGTAATAATTTCATTGTATGATTTGTAAAGGGCTTTACTTGCATCTGCACGTGCACTTCAGTGAGTTTTAGACAATGTTTTTAGCACAAGAGAGTCCTTTTTCAAGTGAGACAACAATATCTCCCATCTGCTTGTAGAAGAGGAAAAGAAATTGTAAAGCTGTTGTTCAAGAGAAAAAAAGCAACTGAATAATCACTCTGTTCGCTGCTGCAGAGCGTACTAGTTGTAAAGAGTGGCCTACACAAGGGACATAGGTCACCAAAGGATTCAATTCCAATAATTCTTTATTGTAGACCATTGTAGCAACCTGGCATGTTACTGCCATTGTCGTAACTTTGCCCCCTACAGCTGTTCAAATAAAGACCCGAAGATTCAGTAAGTGTAGTTACAACTTCCACTAGGTTTTCACCTTTATGCCCGTATTTGGTAAAAATGTGATAAAGCGCTCCACAGGCGCCATCACAGAACATAGCGAAAGATAAAGGTTAACTGATCGGTGTGCGAAACATCGGGCATTGGATCCACAACTATTGAGAAGTATTTAGCTTTCACAACCTCTTCTTTGATCTTCATTTCACTTGTCCCTCTAGCTGTAACACAAGCTCATCCACAGTGGTTGAGGACAAGTACGATGGAACACCTCGCCCTTTGTTTCCATATCTGGCTAAGTGGTCAGCCATAAATAGATCAAACTTAGCAATGAGCTCAATACAGCCTAGGAAATTCGCATTTTTTACCGATCCTATAGTTTCATTTTCACTACGGAACGGTAGCCCCCTCAACACTAAAAACTTGATTGTTTCAACCATGCGTTCTAAAACCTTTCGCCAATAAGCCACTTCTTCTTGATATTGCGCCATCAGGCTTTTGTCAACTCTTCCTAATAAAGTTCCTCTTGATAAATATTTTTTGAAACAATTGATATGTTCTTTATTATTGTCATGGTCTTACCATAACCAAAATATTTGTTTTGAATGCGCAAATAGGAGCAATACCGAACTTGTCTGCGATGAAAAGGGATGGAGAAAATGGTGAAGGGGTGGGGTGGAGGTGGATGGAATAGATAACGTGGTCGGCAATTCCATGAAAGTCGGGCAGCGGCATAGTTCTATGAGCACCGGCCGCTGATGACTCATAACCGGAGAAAACAGTTTGGAAAGCACTTATATTATTTATGTACAGTTTTACCATAATTTCTCACAAACAGGCGCCTGTGTTTAAAATGAACTCAAATATTTATCCTTGTAATTTATTACCAATTTTACATTTAGCTGTAAAATTTTATTATTTTTTAGCTAAAATTTTGCGCCCTCTAAAGTGCCAGCCCTACGCTACAGCCTAGTCAGCCTAATGGTTAATCCGCCCCTGTCTGTAAGCCATCCAAGAAGTACACAAGAATGACTGTATTGTTAGCATATCTGATGTTTATTCTCACTCTGTTAACTTTTATATGACCTTATGTGTTTTCAAATACTTTATTTGTTTTTTAAACGTGAAGTGAACAGCAGCAGTGACAACACGCTGCCACTTTGGGCACACCTAGCAACAGGTTTTGAAAACAAATTGCCACTCTGTTCTGCTATTAGCACTAGTCTTTGATAATACAAGATTGAGTGGGGCCAAGCGCACGCTGGCCATTGGATTAATGGCAAAATGATTAAGAAAGACTTTGAAGAATGTATGCGTATGAAACATTGCAGGAAAACTAGGCTAAAACTTTACAAAGACATTCTGGTTGTTCAATTAAGCATACACAGAGGCCTGCATGCACCAAACGATTATTTTAAGCATTTTTACAAAGGGCAAAAACAATGGTCAGTGCAAATCAAAGCGATGTCAAGGATAATAGCAAGAGACTCTGTGATATGTTAAATTGTAAATCATCGTTTAACTGCCATTTATCTTCCTGAGAGAATGTGCATAAGATCATAAAATTAAATTTTGATATAAAACCGTAAGTCTGTCTTATAACTGAAAAATTCTTGCTGCGTTTGTTAACTGACGATCAGAAAGACACCCGTTTTCAAATCTGTCAGCAACTGCATACCAATGCAAAAAAATGGTAATGACAACTTTGGAGTGCAATGGAAATTGCTCTGTAAAGATGTTACGAAGTTAGCAACAAAATTTTATACACACAGTAAGATCTTCATTCTCACTTTGTCATAAATCCAACGGATGGTGTGTGCTTGTGCCCACTACAGCGTTTGTAAGCTCGAAGACTGTTGTCAAGTCGGGACAGAGAAAATGGCATTCCAGCACCAAAACCTGTCACTAGCAATTAGCAACACTTAATTTTACAGCTTGCTCTATGCGCAGGTTGATGTGCTACATAAATAGTTCGGTCTTTTTATAAACACACCTTGTATATCACTGTTGTACCCCACATTAGATCTCTACTTCTTCAAACTGAGCTCTCCATCTACCTTTACACTCTTTTCAGCCACAATATAAATTGTAAATTATTTCTATGCTTCGACTATTATCCTTTCATCATTTCTGATCTTTTGGAGAATACCCACCAGCACGCCTTTCTGAAGTCTAAAAATTCAGGTTTAATTTCCTTTGTAAAGACAATTGGGTGTCATATTTTGGCTTCTGTTCAATATCTAAATGAGGGGTGTTTTGAATTTTTTTTAAATATCTATCAAGCATTGACTTCATAACATTTTTTATGGAACCTGCCTTTCATCAGCTCATTCCTTTCTTTACAAAACTGATAGTATCTGCTGTGTACACACATCACTATACTATACTATAGTTAGTAGTGTGTGTGTACTGGATACAATTATCAGAAATTTTTCAGTTTCTGAAGGTGACCCATGTTGCAAGCATCCCCAGTCTGACACCCAAATTTAAATTAAGAAATGAGAATGTGGAAGGAAACAAACATATTACGTACCTTAAAACCAGTGGCGGCTTGTACAGGGAGGGCAAAAGGGTGCAGCCCCCCCATTAAATCTGCAAATTAAAATTGTCAATATTACGACTATAATGTGTAGTTTCCTTATGTGATAGATATTTTTGGGGTGACTAATAGCGATCACCCAATGTTTTTGGCATGGTCCTGAAGTCAACAGCCCTCCTTGCATAGCTGGTCTTGCGGGGAGCACGGAAAGAGGACATGTACATATTTCTATGCTTTTAAATGAGCAGCAGCCATGTCAAGGAGGGCTCTGCCCACTGACTGATTTTGCGGCTGTTTTCAGAAACAACTGGAGCGTTGTTTAAAACGTATCTGTTGCTGTTTAAGTCCATATATTCTCTCTTGTGTTTTATATAGTTTTGATTGTGTTCTTGATGTATTTTATGTGTAATCATGGTATTCTAATAATTTATTCTTTATTAGGCTGTGTATTCTGTGTAAGATAGTGTTTTTGCGTACCTTGTGTACATAAACACAGAACTTATTCTGTGTAGGCCTGAGGCTGTGAGTTCTGTGCATATTTGTTAGAAAAAAATTGACTATGAATTCAGTGAGAAATATCAAATGTTTGATCATTTCAAATTCACTTGCTTATGAAAAGAAAATAGGACTAAAAATATTCGGGCCACTAAAACCCAATTTAGATATCACACACAAAAAGAAAATGGATAGGCCAACGGATCAAGTAAAATAAAAACTACACAAGAAAATTTAATAGAAACTGTTACTGAAATGCTGATTAGCTGTGAGGTGATGAATTCCTTTTTTTGTTATGTATGTTTGGTAATGAACTTAAACAGTGATTCACCCTGGACTGAAAATGGAATTAGGGATGTGAAACACTTGGGAGAAAAAATTAAAAAAGATAAAATTAGTGAAACACATATGAACAATTACATTGAACATTCAATGTTAGGGAAAGTCAATATTAGTTGCCAGTTAGACACTGCATATAGGTTTAAATTAAACAGAATAATAAAGAAGTCTCTAAGAACAGATACATCATAAGTAAGTTAATTGATTGTGTAAAGTTTTGTAGAATATTTGAATTAGCTTTAAGGGGACGTGATGAAACAAACACATTTGAGAATCCAGGTATTTTTAGAGGCTTAGTAAATTTAATGCCGAGCCTAGATAGCACCTTAAACAAAAAACAAACAATAGGTTTTCGTTGGTCTTTATAAAACAATTCAAAATGAAATTTTGGATTCTATTTATGGAGTGTGCATTGGACTAATAAAAAAAATATATATATAATTTAAACTGATTACATTTCAATTGACGCAGATGAAACCACGGATTGTGCCAGTCTGTCACAAATGGTGTTAGTGGTGACGTATGAATTGAACGGAAAATTATATAAGAGGATTATCAGTTTTGTCAGTCCACAAGATCACTCTGCTGAAGGTAGTAGTAATACTATTTTTGAAGAATTAGCAAAACTAGAACTTGATAAGATGCCTGGTAAAATTATTGCATAAAGTTACGATGAGGCAGCAGAAATGAATGGAAAACATAATGGTGTTCAAGCAAAAGTTAAACCCATGTACGCCCAGTACATACTTTGTTATGCCCATCAACTAAACTTAATTATTGAGCGCACTGCACCACAAAACAAACAAGTAAAAATATTTTACTGTAATTTAGATAGATTTACCTTTTTTCAAGGTCTTTTAAACGAACTGGATACTTGATGAAGTAGTAAAAAAAGTCTTCCAAAATATTCTAGTATCATGTGAAATTTTAAATCCCGTTGCATGTGGAATTCATAAAAATGACATTTCCGCTGCTTTTGAAAAATCATAGATAGTGATGAGAGTGACAAGTCAACTGTTCAGAAAGCATTAAGATTGAAAAACACATTAATAATGATTATTTTAATATCTGGTTAACATTTTTCAACACCTTCATACCAGCCTGTGACATTTTATTTAATCAATTACAGCAAGTGGAAATTGAGAGTATTAAAACACACCAGTATGTTGCCTCATTCAAGTCACATATCCAAAATGTCAGAGATCATATTGACTTTTGATGCCAGTCTATAAAAACAAATGATTTTGGAGAATCATCTCAAAATCCAAAAAGGTCACATTTTGGTGAAAGCAAGAAGACTGCAGCTAAAGAAGTTTGTGACATAATAGTCATCAACATAGACGACAGCTTTTCATTCTCAGACCATTTAGCAATAGCAGTTTTGTTGCAACCAACCCTGTTTTATAAACAACAGCGTATCTTCCCAGAAACACTGTTACAAATTGCTGCTAAACAATTTAATTTAAATGCAGCTGCATAACAATGCACTGGTAATTCTGTACAGCGGACCCAACTTAACAAAAGCAACTGGCGCATTAGTTCTACTCAATTTTTTATACAAAAATAATCTAGTTACTGTTTTTCCCGAACTGGTAAAACTATTAAAAATTATTTGTACAATTCCTATGACTACAGCAGAAAGTGAATGATGTTTCTCAACCCTCAAACATTAAAACATTAACACGTAACACAATGAAAGAGGACAGGCTAAGTGCTCTGGGCATGTGTTCAACAGAACAAAATGCTAGAAACTACTCCTAACTTCAACAAATTGGTTAGTGACCATTTTGCCAAGCAGAAGGAAAGGAGTATGAATTTCATATTCAAGCAAATAAAGTAATCTGAGGAAGGAAACAAATATATTTTATTTAGTAAAGTGTGCATTTAATAATACAATTGATTTAGTATTTAAGTTTAGGAATGTAAACTGCAATAATTTAGGGTTATAAATAATTTCAGTTTCAAATACTGTTTAAATATAGGTATTTTGCAAGGTAGGTTTTTTATATTAACAATACTTTTAGTATTAAAACAAAAGGTTCAATTTTACTATTATTTGATGACAACTGCAAGAATTTGGTTTCTACTGGTGACCGATTACTTTTGGTATCTATGGGTCCAAAAAAAGTTCTCCCCCCCCCCCCCGGTCAAAAACTTCAGCCATCACTGCTTAATACAGTTATGAAATGTGTACTGTACTATATGTTGGTCAAATTATTAATTTACTTGGTAATATACTATTCTTTGTACAAGAAAAATTGTAATTTATTGAAAATCTACTTTTTGTACCGGTACTAAAAAACAAACAACAATCTACACTAACTTCCACAGTGATCACAAACTGCTGAATAACTACAGCAGGAAATAAGGTTTGTACAGGTTATGTTATTGTTGTTTACCAGTGGCAGCTGGTGGTGTCAAGAAGAGAGGGCTGCAAGTTTTCTGGAACGTAGGATAACTGACACTTTTTATATTCCTCATTATGTTGACATAATTTTGAGTGTAAAACTCAGATATTGGTCAAGACAAAATATTTTTTTGCATACACAATTTTTATAAAAAATATCAAAATTATCAATTAAATAAATTATAAAAATTTTTAAATGTTAAATGTCATAGCTTTTAAGTGAAAATTGTAAATGTATGTTTGCAATCATGAAATACAAATTTTATAGTTGCAAATCTCATAGCTAGAAGCTTGTGTATGGCTTCTGTATATTTGTTACTGACATTAACAAATTATTTGAGGTAAGTTACTTGACAGTCTTGTATTAAATAGAATTGTAATTTTATAATGGGGTGAGCAATAATCTGAAAGTAGGTAGTGTTGAGCAAATTATCTGTTATCTCTATAATGAATTATGTAGTACATTTAATTATTTTCCTTTTCCACCAGCAGTTTCATTGTAAATACTGTTTGTGTACTAAAGTGACGTATTTATGCTCATCACACATATCCTATAAACGCAACATTAAATGCTACTTCTTATTATAAGACCTTGAAGAAAATTTGTTTCAATCCGAAACGAAAGATGAGAGACATGCTCATTTGCATAATTATGTTACTTCATTACAATGCTTGGCCATACATTTGTGCTCAAATCAAAAAGTTTATGACATTTGACTAGGAACAAATCATAGGCATATGCAGAATTTAATTTTGGGAGGGGTACAACAAAAATGAAGGGCATAAATATTATGGTCATTCATCTCCTAATAGCATTGTTGTAGTTACACCGACTTAATTTATTATTACTTATCAAATTTGGGGAGAGGTTGAACCCCCAAACTCCCCTCTGCCTATGTCCATAGAATAAATGGGTCATCCCTCATATTGATAGCCTTAGATACTTTCATCTGTTCTTGTACGTGATGCAATTCCTTTCTGGTTAGCGTCATGATGGCTTTGGCAACAACAAATGAACTTTATAGCATTAGCTAAAGAGCTATAAAAAAGTCATATGGCTATGAAAAGTCATAGTCGTTTTATTCTATGAAGAGAGAAAACATAAATTGGTTTCACTCTATTACGAATGCCTTAATGTTGATGGAAACTATACTAAAAAGTAGTTTAAGCTACATAAAATAATTTTTTGTGATATTTTTAATAGTAAAATGGTACTGACTTTTTGCATACAAATACAACAAATTTCAAAACCCACAACTGCTTCTTATAAAAAAACGATATGAGCAGTCAGTCAATAGCTGACTAGGTTATGTATGTACATTGCAAAAATATGTATAGAAATCAAGTGCAAAATGTCTGCAGACCTCCTGAAATTGTCTGCTTTTTTTCTTTGGACAGTTCGAGACTGTGTTTTAGTTTAGTTCCTTCCCTACATTCTTCAGATTATTTTGGAGTACAGTTGTAGTGGAAACATGTAAAAATTTGAAATTATATACTAATGATTTCACCTTCACCAAAAATTAGAGTTGTATGATTTTTTGTTATCACTTTCTTATTGACTTATGATAATAAACATTAATGTGTTTTTCACTACTCAGAGTTTAAAATTTGTATGTGCAATATTGCATTTACATGACCATATAGTAACTGTCTTATACACTGACACACAGACATGATGGAAAAAAGTACAGTACCTTCATTATTGTATGTAACCTACTGTTTATTCTCAATCTTTGTAAAACGTTTCTACCTTGTACTAAAAAAGAAACATTGTCTCTAGAGAAAGGGCGGTTTACTGGTTTCTTTAGTAAAGTTTTCACTAGTTTCTCTAACAAGGTTGGAAGTCAAGAATATAATAAGACTGTGCCACTGTTTGAGGCAACCAATGGTACTGTTGATCTACCTTTTTATAGTCTCATTAAATTTATCTGTTAAAAGTAATGTACTTTGTACCTACATAAACAAAAATATAAACAACACATTAGTTCTAAACATGAATTTAAAAAACCAAATAGTTTATTTTGGCATGCAAAAGAATCAGAACACCATAAGCTTTAATAGTAAATTAAGGAAGTTTAGAGGTTCTATGCTACATATGTTAAATTACAATATATTAGGTACACTTTCTTCAGGGCTCCATAATGTTTTAATTATGAAATTCACTTATATACCATTTATTAAGATACTTTACTTGAGTTACTGTAGTATCTGTAAAATCATAAAAATTAAAATAGTTATGAATTTTTAACCAAACAGGTACTTACATATTTTTATAAATTTGTTCAGTTTCCGTTTTATAAAAGTATTTCTATGCAAACAATCCATTTATTTGCAGTAAAGTAGCTTGACCATAGTTACATGGATTTATTATAAAAAATTCAAGAAATTACCACCAGTATTTCCTGAGATAAATACATCTGTTATCTGTGTTGAAAAATTTAAATTTTTAAATTAATAGATTAAGTAATTTGTCAAAACCCCTTGCAAATGTTGAACAGACTTCAAAATATTTGCGTGAGAGATAGAGAGCTGAATTTTTTTGAAATTCCTTTCTTATACATATTTTACTGTTAGTCTAACATATTAAAACAACTTTCCAATTGTTTAATTCATAAAAACAATTTAAAATCAGTGACACCAATTTTTATTATAATACTTATAGTATCATCAATAAGAACGTTTGTGTACCCTATGTGTTTGACATGGCAAAAGTGTATAATTTTGTATCTATGTTTTACTTGTACCTTTTTTTAGTTAATCCATGGGTTTGATTCTAGTTTTTATATTGTATTTGGCTGGAAGTTTTTTCTTCAAAATTCGATTTAGTTATTCTGTAATTTGTAAAAAATTTAATTATTACAGTCTGTATATTAATTGTAATAATATATATAAATATTGAAAATATATAATATAATATAGATAATAATTATCACATTATCTACTTTTCATCTAAATATTGCATAAATCATATTGTTATATTGGAAAAAATTATTTGTTATGTATTTTTTCTAAATGTATGTATACTGAAAATAAAATTATGTGTGAAATGATTTATTTATGTTCATATGTAAATATCAATTTCTTATAATAAAATACACATAAATACTACTGCCCTCGTCTCATTTAATTGTCTGTTCATTCTTATTTGAATCTTAATTCTTTGTAGCAAAATTCCTCTTACTTCAAATACATATGAGCAACCTTTTACACATTGAATCAGTTCACTCACCTCTCAGCACTGAAGTTGTCACTTCTGGCATGAGTCCCCTTGACACATGCAATTTTGTTTATCTTACTGGTATTTTCAGTGCCCCCTAATAATTAATATTGTAATATAACAGACGCAGTAATAATATATAGTATAATAGACATTATAGTAGCTCAAAAGAAAATATGAATTTAATATCAGAAAGTTAGTAGTGAAGTTGCTTTCAATTTTGAGTAGAAAAGCCACTTACTTTTAGAGTATTTAGACGTATATAGTAAGATAGCAGAATTAGTAATCATTATCTGTTATGAAAATAGGCTTTTATAACATTTTCATGTTACAGCAATTTGAATTGCCGCCAGTCATCTATCAGTGTGCGACGTCACCAAAGTTCTTCAAACCTAATGTTAATTTGGCAGCATTTGTTATTATAAGTAAATAATCAAGTAAATAGTTGTTTTGCATCTGTACAACAAATATTGTTGAATCTACTAAATACTAAAATATAATAGGCCTAGATGTTGACAGCCAACTGATTTTTACAAATGAAATCCGTGTGGCTGTGGCTTGAAAGCCTAATTACAGGCTCTTAGGCGAAAGTTGGTGGTTTGTGCTGTGGTCGTAAGGATGATTTTTAGTGTTGTTTTTGTACATATTTAATGTGAGGTGTTTCTCTGTAGTGTTTAATGAATTGACCGCTAATATATTTTGTGTGCAGTGGCTTTTTACTGATAAAGAATTACAAGGACTTGTGAACTCTTTAACAGGTAATTGCTCACGTCTTCTTTTCGTTGATACCGCAGATTACTGAATTACTTTCACTAACGATTATAAGAGAAATGTTGATAAGAGTAGTTGCTCATTGGAATTGTATAAATGTTTATAATATTGTTCTTACAGTAAATATACTATGTGCCAGTCATGTGTATTAAGTACCTGGTTGTAGGTTGACTACTTAATGTTAAGTCGTGAAACATATTAAGTGTACACTTAGTTATCTGTCGCGGGGTGAATGAGGTTATGTTCACAGCGGTGGTGCAATGATAATATTGTGAGGGATTTATGAGACAAATATAAATTAATACGGATTTAATTTAAATTACTTAATTTGGAAAATACGTATTTACACCGACTTGGTGTCTCCCCTTTTGTGTTATTTGATGTGTTCAGTACAAAATTTATATTTGAACCAATATTTTCATTAGTTTTTCATACAACAAAATTTAATGCAGTAATTTATATATAAACTCACAAGGGACAATAACATTTATTAACTTAGTGAACGTGTTGCTCTAAAAATATTACAAATTCAGAGACTGTTGAATTAATGACAAGTGATTTTCAAACAGAAAATAATCATAATTAGATAAAAATCGTGATGTTAAATTCAGCATAGTTTTGCTTGAAACATACTAACCTTAGTGTCTATAGAAACAGAGACAGTGTTGGGTGACACTGTTTGCACTCGAAACTTGCATATTGCAAACAACAACAGTTCGTTAGGTAGACCTAACAGTTATTGTTTTAGGTAATTGGACATAACACACTTAGGTCTGTACTGTTCCTTTTGACGTTCAGATGAAAAACAGAAAAACAAAATCGGTGCTGTTTCATATTTTCTGATATTCACACTTAATTTGCCTCCTAACAAGAGTATGAATGTTCAGAATTTTGTAGAATTATAGTTGTGTGTTTCAATCTCATTGTATTCATGCTTTTGTTTCTTGGTTGGGTTACCCATGGACATCTCCTCTGTTCCCCCAAAGGCAATTATTAGATCATAACCTAATTAGCAAACTGCTTAAGGTTGTAGTTCTCACTTATAGTGTTTATGTGTGATTTAGAGGAGATGAATGTATGAAAAAAATAGCATAAGAAGAATCAGAAGTATAAAGTGTGTACAGTTACCATGTTTTATTATTGGTATTAATAGTGCCCTAAATATTTTACCCATTTCAATATTGATGGTGTGACATTGAATAAGCAATCCCCATCTGATATTTTAGGCCTATTATTTTATACATTATAGTTTTTATTTTGTTCATAAGTATAAACGTTTGTTAGCGTGTACGCAAGTGGAAGCAATTTTTATTATGTAAAGCAGTTTTTACAAGAGAATTTAACAACATTTAGATTTGTTAATTTTAAATATATTTATGAGAGAAGATATTAAGGAGCTGCTTATAAAATACTTTAAAATGTAGCGTTTTTAAGAATAATGTTAAATTGTTAATTCTAAGCAGTAGATAGGAAAGGGTGTAGAAACAGATTACAGACATTTGAGTGATACTATTCTTTGTTGTGAAATGAAACTTGGAACGAATAAGCCAGAGTTACCCTGAACAAAGCTTTAACAGATGCATTAGGTCTATGCAATTTTACTAGTGTACTGTTTTTAATATAAAAACAGAATAGTCTGTTTTTAATATAAAAGTATAATTAATTTATTGGTTTAAATTTGATGTTCTGACTTCCAACCAGTTAACCAGTTGCTGTCGAGGAAAGATTTTCTTGATAACGATTTAACTTGTTACAAATATAAAGGTTTTTATAATAGTTTCCTGCAAGTATTTACCATCAAGTTCATTTGTAATTTCATAAATACTACTTTTTGTTTGGATATGTCTACACTGACAGCACCTTTTGTAAAAAACAACACTGTATAGTAAGTGCCAGCCACCAACCCCTAGTGATTATAAACTGGTAAGTTGAGTTCTTTCGAAACAAGTGTCTGCGGTTGTTGTGAACACAGTATTTTGTGTTGACAATTTAGTTTATTAATAATTGCTGAATTAAAGGAAGTAGTTTATCTCTTCGTGATAAAATTAAGATTATTCAAAAACAAAACAAGGATATCTATGTAATTTTAGGCAAGGAATATGAAAAGTAGTGATATCAGCTATATTGGACATAAAAAACTAATATTTTATCAGTAATGTAGAACAGTGGTGGTTTTAGGTTGGGAATGGGGAGGCCCAACCCCCAGGATCTTAGGCCTAAGTGTATTGTTACAATTGTAACACATACTTTTTTTGTGTAGTTACAAATTACTTTTTTAAACTTAATTTTTACTGTTATTTCCACAACGTATGTTGGCCTCCACTATATAACAAGTCATAGAACTGCTACAGATTGGGAAAGCAATTAGTGGAGAAAAACTACATTTTTAGTGTGTGCACGCGCACACACACACGTTTGTTTGCACAAAGTTAAATATGAAACAACCAATTATAGAATCAATTATATTCATAATATTATGTAGTATTTTTATAATTGAATTGTATAACTTTGCCTCTGTTGATATCTGGTAAAGAAGTATCTACTGTTATAAATTACTATTGGTTGATAATAAAGAAGTTAGTGTCATCACACTTCTAGCTATTAAAACTTAGAAACATTTTGGATGGATATAAACATCTTGATGTTGGAGTGTACAACAAAGTGTTTATTCCTCAAGTATAAAATTCACTAATGTAGGCTATGATGAAATTGGTAATGTGGAATTAAGTCAGAAGGAAGCAGATCTTCAGATCACTCACAGAACAGTCAATGAATACCTGCTGTTATATTTATTTGTTTTTATTTTAACTGATGTATATATGTGTTTTCAAGAAATTATGAAAAGAAAACCAAGCACATGACCATAACAACTAACATGATGTTTTAAAGTAACATGATCTTCTGTTTTCAAAGCAGTATCTTCAGTTATCTTAGAATGGCTTTTATAAAGAAGGGACATTAAGAACACTTTATTATAAGTTACTACTGAATGTCTGTTGGAGGAACCTGCTGTGTGGGCTCAGGCATTAAAAAAAGTTTAATGTATGTAATAGAAACTTAAAATATATTATATGAACTATTTGGAATATGATAATCTAAATATAATGTGAGGGTCATTCCAAATCAAATCATCCAGCCAGAAACAAATTTTACACCCCACCCTCTCAGATTTCCATGACATTTTTTTTACAGCATCTGTTGACAAATATAACAACCGTATTTTTCATTTTTGCGAAATTTGCTCTAAGTTTTTTCAACGAGTTTTGAAAAAAAAGTCCATTTTTAGCCGATTTGTTAGTAGCGGCGCGAGATCTAAAGGGCACTTTTCAATAAAAACTCTAGTTGTATGGTTATTATTTAATATTAAGTTATGAAACTCACAAGACTTACTTGAAATTTCACAAGGATTCCAAATATAAAGTCAAAAATAACATTTAGACTCATATAAAACTTGTTTTCCACTTCAAAGTTGGCAATTCTGAATTTTTTCTCCGTGCAAGCTTTTATATAAATATTTATAACTTTTTTCTGTCTGGTACTATGAGGCTGAAAAAGGTCTCATTTGAAAGATGATGAAATGTACTATAATAGCATAAAATAAATGTCATGGGTATTTAATGTCATCATTTTATAATTTAAGTACAAAGTTTACATTTGATATTTCATTGAAATATTTTGCATGACTGACTTACAACAGGGCAGGACTACAAGTTACAACATGAATACTACATGTCTGTACAAGCAGCCAGTCAGAGGTACATAGAGCCTCAGTTTGCTCTCAGCATATAAACAGTGCATAATTAGTTCATTGTAAAAACCTTTATACATTGATTGAAGTGATTTTGTATAAACTAGTTTTTGTATAATCTATAAATTTATACAGTGTAATAGGGGACAGTAGTGTTTGGACCAAACATACAAACTACAGTGAGTAGTCTGATTCATGTGATTCTGGTTCAACAATCATTTTGTCTGATTTTAGTACTATTAAGTTTCATTGATAACCATTAATGTGCAGTTTAAAACCAAGATTTATTTCTTTATGACTGTACTATCTATGTATAATCATGAGTTCAGATGAAGAGTTGTTAATAACTAAAGAACAGTGTAATGTGGTGCTGATCGCTCATTCTGTTTGTCATAACACAAATTTTACAGATAAGAAAGAAATACTGTTGGTTTAAAATTTACCAGATGAAGTTAAAGCAATTCTTATTTGGAGGTTAGCAAAAACATTGACACCTAGTTCCAATTTATGTTTACATCATTATCTCTACTATACTGAATATTATGAAAATAACCAAAAAAGTGTTTGCGACCAAGAATGTCCACAAAAAGGTCATCACATCAAAGCAGGTTTAAGACCAATATCTCTTAAAATGCTAAAGAAGTAAAAAGAAAAAAGGAATAATATTAATTCCTGGAAAATAGATTTGTGACAACTGTAGAAAAAAATTGCCGTATAAAGATCAAATTTGTACACCAGAAGAAATGTTCAAGATTTGTGACTAGCATTTTTCAAAAATAACAATTCATCAATACAGACAATGTAAAAAATGTAGAACCTATGTTAACTTTGCGTTTTAGTGATAATAAAACTGTTATTGGCACAAGGTCCTTCCATTATTTCCAACCACTACCCAAAACCGAAATAGCAGCAAAACGTATCAGCAGTAGCAAAGATTTTTCCTTAAGATATAGCTTTTTGCAAGAACTGCAACTTTCAAATCTCCAACCAAATACCTATGTAGGCTGTGTCTATGAAGAAAATGTTATATTGGACTAATTTTGGAGGTAGATGATGACAACCAAGATGCTTCCATCAATTTTATGCATCCTCACTGAGCATCAAAAACATTTTTTTGGCCATAACACAGAAATGTTGGGAGAGAGGATAAGTGCTGGGTCCCTTTTACAAACATAATTTGCTGCATAGATGTACCTGAATTAAGTGCTTAGGTGGGCCGAATGCTTTTCAGACTATCCAAAAAAAGTATTCAAAATATTAATGGTGCCTGGGCAAGGAAAAATTAAGTTTCATATCAATCAAGAAGCACCTGTATATATTATAAATATCCTGTAATACCATTTAAGACTGAAAAGGTAAGCTAACTCAACAAGTAAATACCTAAGTAAGTTATTATTTTTAAAATATGGACAAATCTTTAAAATCTATATTTTTTTAGTTTTGACAGGTAGTTAGGCCTTGTTACACTGATAAGCCTAATTTTAACTGAAGGTTTTAGTACAGAAAAATATAAGTATACCTTAAGTAAAAAAAATCGTCATTGGCCACACAAGATAGGGTACTATGCAAAATATTTCAATGAAATATCAAATATAAAATTTGTATTTAAATTATAAAATGATGTCATTAAATACCCATTACTTTTATTTTATGCTATTATAGTACATTTCATCCTCTTTCAAGTGATACCTTTTTCAGCCTCATACGACCAGACAGAAAAATGTTATAAATATTTACATAAAAGCCTGCACGGAGAACAAAAATTCAGAATTGCCAAATTTGAAGTGGAAAAACAAGTTTTATATGAGTCTAAATGTTATTTTTGACTTTATATTTGGAATCCTTGTGAAATTTCAAGTAAGTATTGTGAGTTTCATAACTTAATATTAAATAATAACCATACAACTAGAGTTTTTATTGAAAAGTGCCCTTTAGATCTTGCGCCACAACTAACAAATCGGCTAAAAATGGACTTTTTTCAAAAATCATTAAAAAAACCTAAAGCAAATTTGGCAAAAATGAAAAATACGGTTGTTATATTTGTCCATAGATGCTATAAAAAAAAGTTCATGAAAATCTGAGAGGGTGGGGTGTACACCCCTGGATGATTTGACTTAGAATGACCCGTGATTGATTAGATGAATTTGAGATTGATTTGATGGTTGTCCAAGTCCAACATGTTGATTCAGATGGATTTCATGTCGAAGCAGTAGATAACGTTTTCTTTTCTTCTGTCATTACAGTTTCTTTTTTTCCGGGGGGGGGGGGACCCCTTTGTGGACTGTCAAATATGAACCCATGTTAAAAAAAATCCTTCTAGATGGCATTTTAAAAATTATCTTGCCATTGTCCCTCAGCAGCTTGGCACCAAGTGTGTAACAGGTTCTTGCAATTAGTCATTCTTCTGTAGCATATATTTTAACCCACTCTTACAATTCGCCGAATTGAAAACAGCGGATAGCAAAATAACAGTAATAGTGCTCTGCCGACTTAATAAGTCCTAACTATCTTCCTACTAGCTCTGACAATATTATAAATATAGTGTAAACTACTATGTATTGAAAGTTGCAAGTATAAAAACATGCAAATTTATACCATATGAAGATGACGTGATTTTGCAGCCTGCAGGCATTTGACTAACAAGATTACATGACTAACCGCCAGGTTGTTAATAAAGTTGTAGTGTGTCAGTTCTAAGTAGTGCTGTTATTTTATAACTACATGCTATTCAGATTAGAAACATAGACAGTGAAAATTTCTGGTATGTCTTTTCTGAAGTTTATTAAAGGTTTGAAGCATACTGTAATATGGTTATAGGTAATTAGGACTAGAGTGTTTATGGATGACTGCTAGTATGGGGATGAAGCAGCAGGAATAGGGTGAGGGGCGAGAGAGAGGGAGGGAGAGAGAGAGAGGGAGAGAGAGAGAGAGAGAGAGAGAGAGAGAGAGAGAGAGAGAGAGAGGGATTAGATTAGATTGAAGTACGTATGGTGTAATAATAGAAGCTAGACAATAATGTATACAAGACTAGATATTATACATGGCTGTATATGTGTAGTGTGCAGTAGGTGTATGTATGGTGGTAATGGTGACAGTATTGTGGGGATGGGCAGGGCTCCATATTGATCTACAAGGGGAGGCAACCACGCCCCACACCATACCCCACCTCATCCTTGCTGTACTTCTATCCCCTTGCCCTATTATACACTTGTTATTCTCCTTTAACCATAGCCTAAGTGCTTTCAGATTGCGTTCACTACAAGTCAAGAGTACACACTCACTTTTCGTTATAAACGTACACGTACGTGAATAAGAATAATTATTATGTGCCAGGAAAACACTTTACACATTTGAGAGTTTGATAACTCGTTTCCATAACGTTTTACTTACAGTAACGCATAGTATAATTTAGGTGTATAACATATAGGTATTGTATCAAAGAATTAAGAACAGACATTGCAATTATATAGTAGATCATTAGTGATCTATTTATTAGTGCTGTAATTATCATTTGTTGGCACCCATAAACAGTATTAACAAAAGACAGCAACATTCGTCATGTAGTAAGAGACTACATTCGCCCCAGATTTTTTTTGAAGACAGTTTATATACATACCATACTCTGGTTACAGCATATGGCTTTACATTTTGTATGTTTGCCTCTATTTGTAACTGTACCGAATATCAGCTGTTAGATTTGTCAGATTGTGTCATTAGGTTTGTGTAGTCTGTATAATGTTCTTGTATCCATATGACATTCTTGGACTAGTCCGCCTAAGGGACTCGAACAAAATGTCTTATGTGACCTGCGTATGGACTTTCAGTTAATGTGTGCATGTATTAACATAGATAACTATTTTAACAACTTGTATATAGTTTATAGTCCAATTTAACAATATAAATTTGAGTTAGATTAGATTGTAGTACGTATGGTGTAGTTTTAGTATAATTTTGGTGTATAACATAGAGTATAACATATAGGTGTACAACATATATGTTTTAAATGTTGGTATGCATGCATTTCTTTTATATTCATGCTGAGCGTATCACTAAGGAAAATGTTTTTTTTTATTTGTTGAAATAAACAAATTGAGGATAATGTAATTTACGTTTACAGTCAAACTTACAAAATTATTCATAATTTCAAATAGTAAAAGTACTTAGAAGCCATCTTCTTGACTTTGTTTCCTGACAGAATATTAATACCATTATCTGAAGAATTATTAAATGATCTTTCTTGAATAGATTTCACTTAATTAAGATGGCAGTAATTGATTAATTTATATCACCCATACCTAATGTGAATATTTTCATTACGATTCTCTTGAAATATGCCTGAAAACTATATGCGGTTACACTTGCAGCGTCATCACCACACTATGACAACTGTCACTATCCTTGTCATCATTGTCTTGTGCAAGGATTAGGTACTAATGCTTGTTTTCATATGACAAATCATTTTATCTTTGTGTCTGGCATACCCCATTTTATCCCACTTATGCGGGCATACCCCAAAAGACAAGATTACTTTAAACTGTGGGACATTATTTACTGTGCTAGTTTTCTTGTAATTCTTTCTAATGTAGAACCAGCAATTTCATCTGTACTCTTGTATTTCATAAAAAAAAAATATTTGTAGTTCTAACCAATCATCCACTCAATTGTAGGTTTTATTTTTAATCGCTTGCAGCTTTTAAGGAAAAAAGAAAGTTGATGGTTGTGGACTTCAGCTAAGCTGAGAGTGTTTGCAATTGGCCAACACAACACATTACGCTTATCATGAATACAAAAAAAATGTATGCATACCAACATTTAAAACATCCTGTTATGTTATATGACATATATATTAACATATTACTAAAAGTTTATGTAAAAATATTAAATAGATAATTAAAATTGATTTGACAACAGTAGGAACAAAAATTAATTAGCCTATTGAAGTCTCTAAACATGAGAGCATCTGTGATGGTGCCATAGCTACAGAAGTTTGTTGTTATGTCAAAAAAGATAAAACATTTTAAGAATTTTTGCTTTACTATCAGCCCACAATGTTATAAAAGTTCATTCATTTCATATTTTTTATATCTTTACTGTAGTATAACGTTCCCTATTACTGTATCTCCATTCATTTTGTAGGTGATGGACTTGATATGAAAGGTTCCATCATTCTCACAGTGTAAGACTAATTCTTATATGTGACATTAAACTGAAAGTTTTACCCGCTGCCTTGGTTTTATGTATAATGGGTTAATTTCCTTCAGGAGTAACACACAACAATACATGTGTACCATGGTTACAGAAATTGGTCAGATAATGTTTGCAGAGATAGTCAGAATTGTATCGACCCTTGTGGTGGCACAAGCTGTGTTTTTTTTTAGTATCTAGTAGCTTGACACACACTGCACTTTGTTTTTAATCTGCTTGGTAGCTGCAGATTGAAATAACTGAATGTATACTCCAAAGTCATCCCTAATGAAATTATTCCTAGTAATTTCCTGAAATGCAGAGATTCATTTGTGCTGTTCATCCCTAGATTCATCAATTTTTAAGGGCCACACCATTTACAGTTTTATGAGTTGCAGCATTTAGAGTTGTGTAGTCTTAGTTTGACTCAAATCAGTTTGCAAACTGATTTAGTCACATGTGTTGATCCAGATTAACTCTGAAATCCAAGTCACTTTGAAATTATCCCTCTTCTACTTAGAGCAGATGTGTATTGTTTCCATAAAAACTCATTGATTTTATCAATTTTATCAATTATTATATTGTTACGACGATCTACTTGATCGTGGAAACAAAATACAAGACACCAATTAAGTCACTAATCACCAGCTTTAATTTTCACAGTTAAACAGTTCGTAATTAACAACACAGTCTCTTACAACAAATCAGATAAAAATTGTTCACACGCAATAAAATGTCAACTAATATTAAAACACAATTGTATTACAATATGCCGCCCGATTATAAAACACAGCACTAATAACCAATTGAACGCACAGAGTAATATCGCCTGATAATAACTCTTGAACCGCACTGTAATTTATCGCAACTATAACTGAAAACTAAGGCCACTGCCGCCTTGTATTTATACATCCGTGCACAGACCAGAAGATTTCAAACTACGCCTTATCTCTAAACTACGACGTAATTAACTGCGACCTTGACACAGTCCGTGTGGCTGGCGGCTTCCAGAAAAGTCTCGCGAATGCGTCGAGAATCACGTATGCTACACACATTAGAGCGAGATTTTTCTGGAACATTCGACAAACACGTAGACTGTTCTGTAATGTCGTAACACTGTCTCCTCCTTAAGCCTGTTCGTCCCGAAGTGGCAAACCGTCTCTGAAGTAATACTCAACTAAGCGATCTAGGTGGACGTCCTTGAGGAAGATAATTCTCCGGTTCTTCGAATTCAGTCTCGTGTGATCCGAACATCACGTTCCCAGGAATGCGAGTCTTCCGCTCAACCACTAGGTTTGCAGAATCACTCCTTGCGTCACGTACTGATGACCTAAACACCACTGGCTGATCCAAGTCTGTTTGGTTCTCGTCAACAACCTCTTGCGTATCCTCATCTTCAGCCACTTTTCCCTCGGGCGCTTCTATCAGCTCAGGAACAAGCAAGAGTTTTGTCTTGACACCCATAGTTGGCTTTCAAATCACTTCTTTTGTCGTTACACTTATTTGTATTTCCTCTGCTAGTTCTTCCTCCATTTCGGGTTGCAATAGGGAGGGTTCCTCTTGACCAGACTCACTTCTTTTGTCGTTACACTTATTTGTATTTCCTCTGCTAGTTCTTCCTCCATTTCCGCTTGCAATAAAGAGGGTTCCTCTTGACCAGACCTCTTGACTTTTTCTTCGACTAATGCCACTCGCTTAATCGAATGGGTGGTAGACCCTGACATTTTAGCCTCGCAAAGCTTTATCTTCTCTTGGCCAACCTTCAGGACATTCTCTCTTAAGTCCACAACGAATCCGTAGGCATTCATAATGTCCGTGCCAAGAATCACTTCATCGACAATGTCTGCAATGAGCATTTGGTGGCTAAACTCGAGAAGACCCAGGCGTACACGTACGTCTACCTTTCCTAGCACCTTGACGGGGCTTCCAGTCACAGTGTGTATTGTACAAGAGCTAGTTTGAGGCCGTCGGTTGCTGATTAAGTCAGGGCGCACAATAGACACTGTTGCGTTGCGCCCGTGTCAACTGTACATGATGTTGATTTACCTTCCACAAACCCATTAACAATCAAGTTTCCACTGGTCTTATGTAGCGTGGAAACTGTGTGCTGTTCTGAGGCTTTACTTCTCTAATTGGTGTGATCACTCTCTTCTCTCGGTATCTTCTTCTCCTAACAGTCTACCTGTAGATGACCACGTTTTCCACTATTGTAACATTGCGGTCTTCTGTCTTTATCCCATCGTTCAAATTGTTGTGACTCTCTTGAATTTCTGAATTGTTTGTCCGACAACATTGTTTTTCTGCACGCATCGTAACGGCGATGTGATACACGGATCTTCTGACTGCAATGTGATTGCACAAACCCATTAATGTAGCGGAACGCTGACTTGGCAGCTTCAAACTCTAAGGTGTGAAGAAGAGCTTCTGAGCTATTTTGGTGTCTTGCCATTCATAACACTTGCTGAAGTTCACAATCTTCGATGCCATCAATAAATGTCTGCACCGCAAACCTTATTCGAAAATCTTCTGGTGCTTCAGGATAGGGCAATCTAATCAGTCTGTCGATACTTGCTTCAAACTCTTGAAGACTCTCCCCGGAACGTTGTCGTCTTGTTCTCAACTGAGCGTAGTACACATCTCGCAAATGTTTATCACCGTAGCGTAATTCTAGAGCTTTTATCAACTCGGCATAGATGTTCTGGCTGTCAGGAGGCACTTTCTGTAGTACTGCCGCATGTCCTTTTAATCCGAGAACGAATGAGACTGCCTTGTCTTTCTCTGTCCAATTATTTGGGCATGCAGCAGCTTCAAATTGGCGTAAATACGTCGCCCAGTACATGCTTTGATCAAAGGTTGGGGCCGTGACATGAACTGTCCCAACCGCAGGTGAGGTGACTTTCTCTATTGACTTATTTTCTGTGTCTTTCTCTGTCTTTATCATTGGTAAAGTCTGTTCAGAAATTTGTTTTGGTTGTATTTTCATGAACTGCTCAACTTTATTCACTTTTAATTTGTTCTCTTATGTTTGCCATTGAGTTATATATATATATATAATAGGGTTGCTACAGCGAGTGCCGTCTCCCTTCCTTCAACCTGGCTTTCCAATTCTCCCGATGTTCCCATTGTCCTTTCTCAAGTCCTATACGTTGCATAGATTCATCCACTTTGTCCTTCCAAGATCTTCTCGGTCTTCCCCTTTTTCTCCTTCCTAATATACTCCATTCCATCACTTTGTTGATCCACCTATTTTGGGCTCTCCAGACATGACTGTACCACACCAATCTTTTTTCTTCGATGTAGTCAGTTACACTTCTTTGAGTTTTCTACTGCAGATATTTTATTTGACACAGGTTCTTCTATGACAGATATTTTTGTAGACATCGATTCTTCAACAATCGAAACAGATTTGTGTACTTCAGCTATTTTTAATGTCATTGATTCTTGTACCTCCGATATTTTAGTAACTTGTTTATTAAGCTCGTAGGAGACCCAACCATGCAGCGGTTTATTCTTGTGTCTGCTTTTGCTCCTGTATTAACTCCTTGATGTCTTCTGTTTCACGCTTCCATTCCTCTGCCTCCTGCTTACGTTCTTCTTTTTGTCTTTCTTCTGTTTCTAGCATTAGTGCTGACGTTCCTCAGCCTCCTTTGTTTCCTGCCTGCATTTTTCATCCTGTCATTTTTCTGCTTCTTCTACCTCCTGTCGGCGTCTTTTCTCTGCTTCCAGCAGGAGGATTTTCTGTCTCTCTTCCGCTTTCTATGCATCCTGTCGTCGTCGTTCCTCTGTCTGCAACAACAGTGCCTGGAAATTTTCCATCGCCTGACTGGCATCCATTGTTTTCCGATTAATTACGAATTACACTCGTTTTGTACAAAGTGTCCACTGTTTCCACAGTTAACGGTTCTTTCCCAGTTCTGACACCACTGTTACGACAGTCTACTTAATCATCGTAGATACAGTGGAAACAAAATACAAGACACCAATTAAGTCACTAATCACCAGCTTTAATTTTCACAGTTAAACAGTTTGTAATTAACAACACAGTCTCTTACAACAAATCAGATAAAAATTGTTCACACGCAATAAAATGTCAACTAATATTAAAACACAATTGTATTACTATATACCACCTGATTATAAAACACAGCACTAATAACCACTTGAATGCACAGAGTAATATCGAGAAAGGCCAACCTCGATTACAGTTGACACAGGCGCAACAGTTTCCATGGACATAGCCTCCGGTATGAAAACGCAAAAACAGTTTATGTATTTTTATAAATCATGCAAGTAAATAACCCGCCCGAGAATAACTCCCAAACCACACTGTAATTTATCGCAACTATAACTGAAAACTAAGGCCGCTGCCACCTTGTATTTATACATCTGCGCACAGACCAGAAGATTCCAAACTACGCCTTATCTCTACACTACGACGTAATTAACTGCGGCCTTGACACAGTCCGCGCGGCTGGCGGTTTCAGAAAAGTCTCGTGAATGGGTCGAGAATCATGTATGCCACACACATTAGAGCGAGATTCTTCTGGAACAATTGACAAACACGTAGACTGTTCTGTAATGTCATAACAATATATATATAGATTTTTGTGTGTGTGATATTCAACCATGTTGTTCTGCATTCACAGATGTAATATGTAGGCTATATTGAAAAAGTGACAAACAGAAGTGAAAATTAAAAACAAAGTCTTTGTAATGCTGACAAAGAGAGTGGATATGTCCAAATTGTGTTAGGCAGCAGAAAGAAATATGTCCACTGTGTAGCTAGATTTGCAAAAATGTGTCCACTCAGTAAATCATAATGAATTGATGGTTGAATTTATGTCTTACAGGATTAAGTGATGGAATCCAAAACTCAGTGGCAAAGGAAAGATATATAAATAATTTTCTTCAAGCACATTTTGGATATAACTACAGTGATTTACCAAATTGTCATTACTCTATGCCAGTAGTTGATGAAGAATTAAATAATGGTTTCTTACAAGGGATTACTGAATGTGATGATAATGAGGAAGTTTATGAAGATGATAATAATGTTAAATAAAATAAGCTGCACAAAATATTTGATCCATTTGTAAACACCTGTATTGAAGTTTAATTGTTTTGTATTTTTTTTTTTGTTACAATAAATGACTATTGTAAATAACATCATATTTCTGTAGTTGTGTTGAAGAATTGTTCTCACATGAGTCAGTGCTGCTGAAAAAGGGGATAAATCCAATGGAGGATACAGGAAGGGGGGCAAAAAACAGGCTATGTCTATATTAAATTTGTTATTGTTACAAAAACTATTGTTCCTTTTCCTTGATTTTTAATATTTATACATTAGTTACAGACACTTCCTGAACTTTAAAGTTAAAAGTTTCCTGGTATTATTTAATATAAATAAGGCGTCAGTATTTTGTGTTACCTGAAAAATTTTTATTTTTGGACATAGCCTATCATCTTTTGCAAATGTGCAACAGAAAAAGTATTTATGACAAATGATATCACCCTTTTTTATTCCTCCTGGTTTTTCAGTTTTGAATTGCCAGTTATTTTATCCATGTTCTTCTTCTTTAGCACTACAGCCCAACGTGAGCCCTGGGTTCCAACATCAGTCTTCTCCAATGTCTCTTGTCATTGCCATCTCGGTGTAACTTCTCACACCCATTCTTCTTAGATCTTCCAGCACAGCATCCAACCATCTTCTCCTAGGTTGACCCCTCTTTCTACTTTTGCAGACTTGTGCCCTCAAGATTTTCTTTGGCATATGCTAATCATCCATTCGCTCTAGGTGACCTAGTTCTTGTATTTGTTGAGCCTTTACGAACCTTACAATGTCCTTGTGCTTCAATAGCTCATTTATTTCCTGATATTTCTTATTCTCTGTTCAGAAAATTCTCCTTTCTTATTCGCCTTCTTTAACCGGGCATAAACATGTCTTACAATCTTTCTTTCAAACCATCTTGGAGTTCCTTTTCCTTTCTTGTTAATATCCATGTCTCATCTCCATAAGTAACAACCGGTCTGATAAATATCTTATGTATTTTTATTTTTGTATTATGACTAATGAGTTTGCTTCTCAATAGTCAACTGTTAGTATAATATGCTCCCGTTTCCTATTTGTTTCCTATCATGTATCATCGTGTTTATGGACCCTTTATTATTTAACATGTTACCCAGGTATCTGAACTTATTAATTGCATCAAATTAAATATCCTATATACATAAATTATATAGATTTCGTCTCCTTACTCATTCATAAATTATTAGCATATATTATTTTTGCTGATATTGACCTGCAGTCCTATTCCAGTGGATTTCTGATTTAGCTCCTTGTATACCTCAACTAGCCATTGACTTGATCTGGGTATTATCACAACATCATCAGTATAAGCACATTATTTTATCCATGTACAAATTAAATGACAAAAGAGACAAGCTACAGTGCATATATTAATGTTAGCTGTTTATTCTAGTTTCTTGTAGCTGTTGTACTTTAATAGCATTAATCATATGTTGTGGCACTTCATACAACTTAATATTTGCCTCTGTGTAAACTATGTCTTCTTAGAAACTAAAAATATTTTAGAAAAAAGAAGATATATTCTCATTTCTTTTGTGTTTGAGTTAAATAAAGAATATTGTGTCTGTATTAGGATTATCAACGCATTTTTTACCACAGCACCGCTCAACTTATTCTTCATTGTAGTACTATAAAACTAATGTTTCCATAATTATGAGATTTTCCTCTTTCTTAAAATATTTACTCTGTAGCTATTTTTTAATCATTTGGTATTCTGCCAACATCCCAAACAAGATTAATAAACAGATGGTTCAGTTGTAATTTTGTAGATTCCTTATTTTCACAAATTCATTTGTATTTCATTGCCTCCTCCAGCTTACCTGTTTCAGAGCAAGCTCAATCTTTTTAAATTGCATTATATTCTTCTACAACTTATTAGTGATCTTCCTGCTGGTAAGTCTTATCGTTGTGCTCTGTTACATCACCATACTACTTACTTCCAGGTATCCCTCTGGTCTTAAGTTTATATACTCCCAGATGTTTAAATATTCAAAAAAGAAACAAGTAACAACTATTTCAAATCTCTCCCCAGAAATTGTGGTCTATTTTGATTGTAAATCTTCTTAACAGTAGCTCTGTGCCTTTTATCATCCTCTACCTGTTGGTTTTTATTATTATTATTATTTTATGTGGATATGGTATGGCTTCAATTCTGTCATTCCATAATATTAACTTATTCTTTCAGTTTGTTTGTTGTGAACGTATGCCTTTATCTGATTTCATTACATCCTCTTTAGCATCATTCAGGTAAGGTCCTGTACTTTTGCAGGATCAGTCAGGTTTTTTTGCAGAGCCTGTACTTTTTGGTAGAAATTGGTGAATGTGTGCAGACTATTTATTCTTCATATTTTATCAGTTGTAAATAATGTTCTGTCTCATATCTTGTCATCGGACAAAAGGCTTGTCACATGACAAATGGCGCCAATCGTACAACTCTTCGTTATTTTGGTGACCCTAAAAAGGGCCGTGTGGAAAAAACGCTGTGATGGTTATTCCGCCCGAGCCGCGCTGAGATGTTCGGCGTCTGCGCCCGCTGTCCTCCTCTTCTTTTGGCATCGGTTCGTCGAGTCTGCTGCCGGCCCAGCGAAGGCAATCGCTGGTGCGTTACAGGGCGAAGAATGCGAAGAACGTCCGTTCTACTCTTCGGCTGTCCTTTCCGGCTGGCTCCGCGTCGATGTCGTCCGATAGAGGAGTGGAGATGAAGTGCGTCCGATGACGTGGCGATGGAGTGCGCAAAAATTGCTGCCAGAGCTGTTGGGATGCGCGTCGTGAGACGTCCCAATGGTTTCCTAGTACCGAGCCTCCGGTAGAGGCTCCTGCCTAGTGGTCCTGTCCAGACGGAATCTTAATTAATTAATTAGTGGCCGTTACAACGGCATGCTCGTACTAGGCCGTCCTAGTACAGTATTTGCCGAGGCCGTTTCCAAGAATCACCTGGACGTGTACGGTACTTACCAAGGCCAGCTATGAGAGGGTTTGCCTGGGTCCTCGCAGCTCGGACGTAAAATTTACGTGCAAGTCGCCTTACGGTGTCATCCAAGGAGCGGACACCGAGTCCTCTTCTCAAAAGTCGAGAAGGGAACCGCTAGCCGAAGGCCCCTATCGAGAACGCTTTGTAACTTTCTTTTATGAACGGTTGCGAGGTAACCCCAGACGGGAATAGCGTAGGTAATGATCGGCAACAGGTACGCGTTGACAATCAACTTACCCAGCTTGCGGGTCATAGCCTTGTTGGCGAGTATCGGAAACAGTTGCGAGAGACGAGCGGACGCTCTCTGTCGCATCGTCTCAGCGTGGGCACGCCAGGTGAGCCGACGATCAAGGTGGATACCGAGGTATTTAACCTCTCTCGACCATGGCAAATACGTTCTACCGAGTCTTACTCGTCCTCGTGGTTCTTTCCGGCGCTTCGAGTATAGCACCGCGGAGCTCTTGGTTTCGTTGACGGCAACTTTCCAGCTTTCCATCCACGTCGAGTGCGCGCTGAAGTCGTATGTTAGCCCTGTCAGCGTTCCGATCGGCGGTATAGACCGCCGTGTCGTCGGCAAACATGGCCATCTGGACTCTAGGCTCTCTGGGTGCGTCGTTGACGAACACGGAGAACAGGAGAGGCCCTAGCACGCTACCTTGAGGTACCCCGGCTGTAATGCGTCTCTCGGAAGAGACGTGGTCGTCTATTCTCACGCAGAAAGTCCTCTCCGTCAGAAAGCTAGCAATCAAGCGAAGGTAGCAATCTGGGAGCTGGATTTCCCGGAAGTGCGCAAAAATTCTAGCGGCGGTCTTTTTATGCCCTGACCGGGATCGCTGATTGGCTCGCTCCGAACACGTCAGGTGTCACGTCTCGGCTGCTGATCCCTGATTGGCTCGCTGCGTATTCGTCAGGTGTCACACGCCGCCAGGTGTTCGCGGCGCTGATAAAGAGCAGACGTTCGCCTCGGTGCTGTCACAATGTACAGTATATCATAGTTCAATGCTTCAAAAGAAATAAATATATCCAGAGTTAAACTGATGTTGCAGACCATACGTGTAGATTAGGTTGTATAATCCTCAATTTTTTCATCTTCGTGAGTGTTACAGAACTCATTGTGTGCTCATCCGTTATAGGCATTTGATTGTGACATGACATTTTTATGTGAAGTCGTTGCAGGTCTGTTGTTATACAAGCGATGTTGCACATTTGCATTATGATACTGGTTGGCCACTGTACATACCTCATGTGGAGTTCAGTCCTACATTGTCTTCTGTATAAAGTAGTACCAGAGATATTACACCATGATGTTTTACTGGAATTGCTATGGTTTCTACTACATGCGTGTGATGTACTACACTATTTGTTGCGTTTACGTTCCTGTATGAGGGGTGTTTGATAAGTCAGTGGAAAAATAAAGAAGACAATGGGGAAAAGCTTTTTTTATTTCTCAATATTATCTCCTATCAAGTCTATACTCTTAGTCCAACGATGCTCAAGCTTTTCGATCCCATCCTTATAGCATGATTTATCAAAGCCTTCAAAATACGCAAATGTTTTGGCAATATCTCTATAATTTCGCATAAATCTTTTTCCAGCAAGCCACTTTTTCAAATTTGGAAGCAGATAATAATCCGAAGGTGCTAATCTCCATCTGGCGAGTACGGAGAAGTGCGGAAGAATTTCATAGCATAATTCAAATAATTTTGTTGTCACAGTTTGCAGAAGAGTGAGCTGGAGCATTGTCTTGCTGAAAAAGAACTTTCTTTTTTGTCAAATGTGGTCATTTTTTATTTATTTCCTCGTTTAGACAATCCAGCAGAGATGCATAATATTATCCAGTTATTGTTAGTATTTACCCGTCTCCAGAAAGTCGATTAAGATTTTGCCACGAGCATCCCAAAAGACAGTGGCCATCACCTTACCTGCTGATGGAATGCTGCTAATTTTTTGGAGCAAATTCTCCTACTGTATTCCACTGTTTTGACTGTTCCGTGGTTTCAGGTTGGTAGTGAGGTATCGCAAGTTTCATCAACTGTTATAAAATGGCGCAAAAATTTTTCTTGATTACGTTGAAACAGCTCCAAAACATGCTTAGAAATATATATTCGTTCACACTTTTGATTGTGAGCAAACGCGGCACCCATCTTGCGGACAGTTTTCGCATATGCAAATGTTTGTGTACAATATGATGCACCCGTTCATTTGAGATGCCTATTGTCTTAGCAATTTCACACACTTTCAATCTTCTATCCTCCATTACCATATCATGCATTTAGTAGTTTACCTACAACAGTTTTTTTTAATCAAGGGTAATTTTTTCTATGGGAAACGATAACAGCCGCAAATTCAAACAGAATCAACTACTCTTTTGCATACAGCCCTGAATTGTACAGTTCTCAAGACCTCTTGTTTTTGGTGAAGATTGGTTAAGGAAAAGGGGTAGTTTACCTACAACGTTTTATGTTTTAACAAGGGTATTTTTTATGGCAAACGATAACAGCCGCAAATTCAAACAGAATCAAATGATTATTTGCATACAGTCCTAAATTGTAGAGTTCTCAAGACCTATAGTTTTTGGTGAAGATCGGTTAAGGGAAAGGGGTAGTTTACCTGCAACGATTTATGTTTTAACAAGGGTGTTTTCTATGGCAAACGATAACAGCCGCAAATTCGAACAGAATCAAATAATGTTTTGCATACAGCCCTGTATTGTAGAGTTCTCAATACCTATTGGTGTTGGTGAAGATCGGTTAAGGGAAAGGGGCAGTTTACCAGCAACGTTTTATGTTTTAACAAGGGTAATTTTTTATATGACGAACGATAACTGCCGTAAATTCAAACAGAATCAACTAGGTTTTTGCATACCTGTTTGAACTAAAGAGAACTCAAGGTCTGTTGATTTTGTTGAAGATCGGTTAAGGGAAGGGGTAGTTTATCAGGAACGTTTTATGTTTTAAAAAGGGTAATTTTATTATGACGAACGATAATTGCCGAAAATTCAAAGAGAATCAAATAATTTTTTGCACCCTTTCCTGAGTTGCAGAGAGCTCAAGGTCTATTGATTTTGGTGAAGATCGGTTAAGGGAAAGGGGTAGTTTACCTGCAACATTTTATGTTGTAACAAGAGAAATGTTTCCATGACGAACGATAACTGCCGCACATTCAAACAGAATCAAATATTTTTTTGCATGCTTCCCTGAATTGTAGAGGACGGAAGGTCTATTTATTTGGAGAAGATCGGTTAAGAGAAAGGGGTAGTTTACCTGAAACATTTTATGATTTAACAAGAGTAAAGTACTTAATTTTTATAAATAAAGTATCCTGATAAGAAGCTCATAATAATCCACTGTAGAAACGTAGATGAAATATCTATAAATGCATAGGTTAGGTGAACGGGGTGGGAGTAATTTTCTGTTATTAAAAATTATAGTTGAAGGTGGAGGGGAGAATTTTTTATATGTGTACTACGTTATCGGCAACAAAGTAGTTTTTTTGTTAAAATTGCTTACCGGGCTGTTTAGCCGTAGTCCAATGTTTTCTGCAAAACCAGACTTTTCGGCAGTGTCATCGGCTGCCATCATCAGTGAAAATCGAGTTAGTGACCACAGTACTGTGGTTAATGCTGAAGCAATAAGTCGAAAGACGTAGTTTCTATGGAAATATTTCATTTCGAATATGATTTTAAATATAAATCTTAGAACATGGAAGTCATGTATGGTTCTCCATACCGATATTTCTATGACGAACGATAACTGCCGTAAATTCAAACAGAATCAAATATTTTTTTGCATGCTTCCCTGAATTATAGAGGACGGAAGGTCTATTGATTTTGGAGAAGATCGGTTAAGAGAAAGGGGTAGTTTACCTGAAACATTTTATGATTTAACAAGAGTAAAGTACTTAATTTTTATAAATAAAGTATCCTGATAAGAAGCTCATAATAATCCACTGTGGAAACGTAGATGAAATATCTATAAATGAAGAGGTTAGGTGAACGGGGTGGGGGTAATTTTCTATAATTAAAAATTATAGTTGAAGGTGGAGGGGAGAATTTTTTATATGTGTACTACGTTATCGGCAACAAAGAAGTAGTTTTTTGTTAAAAATTCTTCCCGGGCTCTTTAGCCGTAGTCCAATGTTTTCTGCAAAACCAGACTTTTCGGCAGTGCCATCGACTGCCATCATCGGTGAAAATCGAGTGCGAAAACGTGAGGTGGTATACGTTAGTGACCACACTACTGTGGTTAATGCTGAAGCAATAAGTAGAAAGACGTAGTTTCTATGGAAATATTTCATTTCGAATATGGTTTTAAATATAAATCTTAGAACATGGAAGTCATGTATGGTTCTCCATACCGATATTTTTACTTCCATGTTCCTTAAGGAAATGGAAGTATGGAGATGGCAAAAAAAATCGTGTTCAAGATTATTGCAGATTCGGATTGTACTACACTCAAAACATGAAAAAAAGTCGTTTTCGAAAAGTGTCTGTGTGTCTGTCTGTCTGTAGATTTTTTTTCTATGGCAAACGATAACAGCCGCAAATTTAAACAGAATCAAATAATTTTTTGCATACAGCCCTGAATTGTAGAGTTCTCAAGACCCTTTGTTTTTGGTGAAGATCGGTTAAGGGAAAGGGGTAGTTTACATGCACCGTTTTATGTTTTAAAAGGGTATTTTTTATGGCAAACGATAAGAGCCGCAAATTAAAACAGAATCAAATACGTTTTTGCATACAGCCCTGGTTTCTTGAGTACTAAAGACCTATTGTTTTTGGTGAAGATCGTTTAAGGGAAAGGGGTAGTTTACCTGCCACGTTTTTTGTTTTATCAAGGGTATTTTGTATGGCAAACGATAACAGCCGCAAATTCAAACAGAATCATATAATATTTTGCAAACAGCCCTGCATTGTAGAGTTCTCATGACCTATCGTTTTTGGTGAAGATCGGTTAAGGGAAAGGGATAGTTTACCTGCAACGGTTTATTATCAAGGGTAATTTTTTTCTATGGTAAACGATAACAGCCGGAAATTCAAACAGAATCAAATGATGTTTTGCATACAGCCCTGTATTGTAGAGTTCTCAATACCTATTGGTGTTGGTGAAGATCGGTTAAGGGAAAGGGGTAGTTTACCAGCAACGTTGTATGTTTTAAAAGGGAATTTTCTATGGCAAACGATAAGAGCCGCAAATTCAAACAGAATCAAATAAGTTTTTGCATACAGCCCTGATTTTTTGAGTACTAAAGACATATTGTTTTCGGTGAAGATCGGTTAAGGGAAAGGGGTAGTGTACCTGCCACGTTTTTGTTTTATCAAGGGTATTTTATATGGCAAACGATAACAAATGCAAATTCAAACAGAATCATATAATATTTTGCATACAGCCCTGAGATGTAGAGTTCTCAAGACCTGTTGGTTTTGGTGAAGATCGGTTAAGGGAATAGGGTAGTTTACCGGAAACATTTTATGTTTTATCAAGGATAATTTTTTGTATGACGAACGTTAACTGCCGTACATTAAAACAGAATAAACTACTCTTCTGCATACCTTTTTGAATTATACAGAACTCAAGGTCTGTTGATTTTGTTGAAGATCGGTTAAGGGAAAGGGGTAGTTTACCTGCAAAGTTTTATGTTTTAACAAGGGTATTTTTTACTTCCATATTCCTTAAGGAATGGAAGTATGGTGATGGCAAAAAAAATCGTGTTCGAGATTATTGCAGATTCTGATTCTACTACACTCAAAACATGAAAAAAAGTCGTTTTCCGAAAAGTGTGTGTGTGTGTGTGTGTGTGTAGATTTTTTTTCTATGGCAAACGATAACAGCCGCAAATTCAAACAGAATCAAATAATTTTTTGCATACAGCCCTGATTTGTAGAGTACTCGCGACCTATTGTTTTTGGTGAAGATCGGTTGAGGGAAAGGGGTAGTTTACCTGCAACGGTTTTTTTTATCAAGGGTAATTTTGTTTGTTTGGCAAACGATAACAGCCGCAAATTCAAACAGAATCAAATAATGTTTCGCATACAGCCCTGAATTGTAGAGTTCTCACGATCTGTTGATTTTGGTAAAGATCGGTTAAGGGAAAGGGGTAGTTTACCTGTACCGTTTTATGTTTTAACAATGGTATTTACTATGGCAAACGATAACAGCCGCAAATTCAAACATAATCAAATAATGTTTTGCATACTGCCCTAAGTTGTAGAGTACTCAAGACCTATTGTTTTTGGTGAAAATCGGTTAAGGGGAAGGGGTAGTTTACCTGCAACGTTTTTTATCGAGGGTAATTTTCTATGGCAAACGATAACAGCCGCAAATTCAAACAGAATCAAATAATGTTTTGCATACAGCCCTGATTTGTAGAGTACTCAAGACCTATTGTTTTTGGTGAAGATCGGTTAAGGGGAAGGGGTAGTTTACCTGCAACGTTTTTTTATCAAGCGTATTTTCTATGGCAAACGATAACTGCCGCAAATTCAAACAGAATCAAATAATTTTTTGCATACGTCCCTGAATTGTAGAGATCTCAAGGACTTTCAATTTTGGTGAAGATCGGTTAAGGGGAAGGGGTAGTTTACCTGCAACCTTTTACGTTTTAACAAGAGTAAAGTACTTGAAAATTTATTTAAACTTTTTCAAACAATGGTAATTGTTAAAAATAAAATAATTTTGTTGCCAAGCAATAAAATTAAAATTTTTTCATTTTAATGTACATCATGTATAAGAGAAAATATATCGCGCTTGGTAGGCGATATTAAGATTTAAATATAAATCTTAGAATATGGAAGTCATGTATGGTTCTCCATACCGATATTTACTTCCATGTTCCTTAAGGAAATGGAAGAATGGTGATGGCAAAAAAAATCGTGTTCGAGATTATTGCAGAATATGATTGTACTACACTCAAAACATGAAAAAAAGTCGTTTTTCGAAAAGTGTGTGTGTGTGTGTGTGTGTGTGTGTCTGTCTGTCTGTCTGTAGATTTTTTTTCTATGGCAAACGATAACAGCCGCGAATTCAAACAAAATCAAATAATTTGTTGCATACAGCCCTGATTTGCTGAGTACTCGCGACCTATTGTTTTTGGTGAAGATCGGTTGAGGGAAAGGGGTAGTTTACCTGCAACGGTTTTTTATCAAGGGTAATTTTTTTACTTCCATATTCCTTAAGGAATGGAAGTATGGTGATGGCAAAAAAAATCGTGTTCGAGATTATTGCAGATTCTGATTCTACTACACTCAAAACATGAAAAAAAGTCGTTTTCCGAAAAGTGTCTGTGTGTCTGTCTGTGTGTCTGTGTGTCTGTCTGTCTGTCTGTCTGTCTGTAGATTTTTTTTCTATGGCAAACGATAACTGCCGCAAATTCAAACAGAATCAAATAATTTTTTGCATGCAGCCCGGTTTTGCAGAGTTCTCGCGACCTATTGTTTTTGGTGAAGATCGGTTGAGGGAAAGGGGTAGTTTACCTGCAACGGTTTTTTTTTAGCAAGGGAAATTTTGTTTGTTTGGCAAACGATAACAGCCGCAAATTCAAACAGAATCAAATAATGTTTCGCATACAGCCCTGAATTGTAGAGTTCTCAAGACCTATTGTTTTTGGTGAAGATCGGTTAAGGGAAAGGGGTAGTTTACCTGTAACGTTTTATGTTTTAACAAGGGTATTTCCTATGGGAAACGATAACAGCCGCAAATTCAAACAGAATGAAAAGATTATTTGCATACAGCCCTAAATTGTAGAGTTCTCAATACCTTTTGTTTTTGGTGAAGATCGGTTAAGGGAAAGGGGTAGTTTACCTACAACGTTTTTTTAACAAGGGTATTTTCTATGGCAAACGATAACAGCCGCAAATTCAAACAGAATCAAATAATTTTCTGCATACAGCCCTGATTTGTAGAGTACTCAAGACCTATTGTTTTTGGTGAAGATCGGTTGAGGGGAAGGGGTAGTTTACCAGCAACGTTTTTTATCATGCGTATTTTCTATGGCAAACGACAACTGCCGCAAATTCAAACAGAATCAAATAATTTTTTGCATACAGCCCTGATTTGTAGAGTACTCGCGACCTATTGTTTTTGGTGAAGATCGGTTGAGGGGAAGGGGTAGTTTACCTGCAACGGTTTTTTTTATCAAGGGAAATTTTTTTTTTTTTGGCAAACGATAACAGCCGCAAATTCAAACAGAATCAAATAATGTTTCGCATACAGCCCTGAATTGTAGATTTCTCAAGACCTATTGTTTTTGGTGAAGATCGGTTGAGGGAAAGGGGTAGTTTACCTGCAACGTTTTTTTAACAATGGTATTTTATATGGCAAACGATAACAGCCGCAAATTCAAACAGAATCAAATAATGTTTTGCATGCAGTCCTGATTTGTAGAGTACTCAAGACCTATTGTTTTTGGTGAAGATCGGTTAAGGGGAAGGGGTAGTTTACCTGCAACGTTTTTTTATCAAGCGTATTTTCTATGGCAAACGATAACAGCCGCAAATTCAAACAGAATCAAATAATTTTTTGCATACGTCCCTGAATTGTAGAGGTGTCAATGACTTTCGATTTTGGTGAAGATCGGTTAAGGGGAAGGGGTAGTTTACCTGCAACCTTATACGTTTTAACAAGAGTAAAGTACTTGAAAATTTATTTAAACTTTTTGAAACAATGGTAATTGTTAAAAATAAAATAATTTTGTTGCCAGGCAATAAAATTATAATTTTTTCATTTTAATGTAATATAATATTTTTCATTTAATACAGCAATAAAAAGGCAGGTAAGACACAGCCTGGCTGTTTGGCTGAAAATGATTTTAAATATAAATCTTAGAATATGGAAGTCATGTATGGTTCTCCATACCGATATTTACTTCCATATTCCTTAAGGAATGGAAGTATGGTGATGGCAAAAAAAATCGTGTTCGAGATTATTGCAGATTCTGATTCTACTACACTCAAAACATGAAAAAAAGTCGTTTTCCGAAAAGTGTCTGTGTGTCTGTCTGTCTGTCTGTCTGTCTGTCTGTCTGTAGATTTTTTTTCTATGGCAAACGATAACTGCCGCAAATTCAAACAGAATCAAATAATTTTTTGCATACAGCCCGGTTTTGCAGAGTTCTCGCGACCTATTGTTTTTGGTGAAGATCGGTTGAGGGAAAGGGGTAGTTTACCTGCAACGGTTTTTTTTTAGCAAGGGAAATTTTGTTTGTTTGGCAAACGATAACAGCCGCAAATTCAAACAGAATCAAATAATGTTTCGCATACAGCCCTGAATTGTAGAGTTCCCAAGACCTATTGTTTTTGGTGAAGATCGGTTAAGGGAAAGGGGTAGTTTACCTGTAACGTTTTATGTTTTAACAAGGGTATTTCCTATGGCAAACGATAACAGCCGCAAATTCAAACAGAATGAAAAGATTATTTGCATACAGCCCTAAATTGTAGAGTTCTCAATACCTTTTGTTTTTGGTGAAGATCGGTTAAGGGAAAGGGGTAGTTTACCTACAACGTTTTTTTAACAAGGGTATTTTCTATGGCAAACGATAACAGCCGCAAATTCAAACAGAATCAAATAATTTTCTGCATACAGCCCTGATTTGTAGAGTACTCAAGACCTATTGTTTTTGGTGAAGATCGGTTGAGGGGAAGGGGTAGTTTACCAGCAACGTTTTTTATCATGCGTATTTTCTATGGCAAACGACAACTGCCGCAAATTCAAACAGAATCAAATAATTGTTTGCATACAGTCCTGATTTGTAGAGTACTCGCGACCTATTGTTTTTGGTGAAGATCGGTTGAGGGGAAGGGGTAGTTTACCTGCAACGGTTTTTTTTATCAAGGGAAATTTTTTTTTTTTTTGGCAAACGATAACAGCCGCAAATTCAAACAGAATCAAATAATGTTTCTCATACAGCCCTGAATTGTAGATTTCTCAAGACCTATTGTTTTTGGTGAAGATCGGTTGAGGGAAAGGGGTAGTTTACCTGCAACGTTTTTTTATCAAGCGTATTTTCTATGGCAAACGATAACAGCCGCAAATTCAAACAGAATCAAATAATTTTTTGCATACGTCCCTGAATTGTAGAGGTCTCAATGACTTTCGATTTTGGTGAAGATCGGTTAAGGGGAAGGGGTAGTTTACCTGCAACCTTTTACGTTTTAACAAGAGTAAAGTACTTGAAAATTTATTTAAACTTTTTGAAACAATGGTAATTGTTAAAAATAAAATAATTTTGTTGCCAGGCAATAAAATTATAATTTTTTCATTTTAATGTAATATAATATTTTTCATTTAATACAGCAATAAAAAGGCAGGTAAGACACAGCCTGGCTGTTTGGCTGAAAATGATTTTAAATATAAATCTTAGAATATGGAAGTCATGTATGGTTCTCCATACCGATATTTTTCTATGTTAAACGATAACAGCCGCAAATTCAAACAGAATCAAATGATGTTTTGCATACAGCCCTGTATTGTAGAGTCCTCAATACCTATTGGTGTTGGTGAAGATCGGTTAAGGGAAAGGGGTAGTTTACCTGCAACGTTTTATGTTTTAAAAGGGTATTTTCTATGGCAAACGATAAGAACCGCAAATTCAAACATAATCAAATAAGTTTTTGCATTCAGACCTGATTTCTTGAGTACTAAAGAACTATTGTTTTTGGTGAAGATCATTTAAGGGAAAGGGGTAGTTTACCTGCCACGTTTTTTGTTTTATCAAGGGTATTTTGTATGGCAAACGATAACAGCCGCAAATTCAAACAAAATCATATAATATTTTGCATACAGCCCTGAATTGCAGAGTTCTCAAGATCTATTGTTTTTGGTGAAGATCGGTTAAGGGAAAGGGGTAGTTTACCTGCAACGGTTTTTTATCAAGAGTAATTTTTTTCTATGGTAAACGACAACAGCCGCAAATTCAAACAGAATCAAATGATGTTTTGCATACAGCCCTGTATTGTAGAGTCCTCAATACCTATTGGTGTTGGTGAAGATCGGTTAAGGGAAAGGGGTAGTTTACCTGCAACGTTTTATGTTTTAAAAGGGTATTTTCTATGGCAAACGATAAGAACCGCAAATTCAAACAGAATCAAATACGTTTTTGCATACAGCCCTGTTTTGTTGAGTACTAAAGACGTATTGTTTTTGGTGAAGATCGGTTAAGGGAAAGGGGTAGTTTACCTGACACGTTTTTTGTTTTATCAAGGGTAATTTTTTTTTTGACGAACGATAACTGCCGTACATTAAAACAGAATCAACTACTCTTCTGCATACCTTTTTGAATTATACAGAACTCAAGGTCTGTTGATTTTGTTGAAGATCGGTTAAGGGAAAGGGGTAGTTTACCAGCAACGTTTTATGTTTTAACAAGGGTATTTTTTCTGTGACAAACGATAACTGCCGTAAATTCAAAGAGAATCAACTAATATTTTGCATACAGCCCTGAATTGCAGAGTTCTCAAGATCTATTGTTTTTGGTGAAGATCGGTTAAGGGAAAGGGGTAGTTTACCTGCAACGGTTTTTTATCAAGAGTAATTTTTTTCTATGGTAAACGACAACAGCCGCAAATTCAAACAGAATCAAATGATGTTTTGCATACAGCCCTGTATTGTAGAGTCCTCAATACCTATTGGTGTTGGTGAAGATCGGTTAAGGGAAAGGGGTAGTTTACCTGCAACGTTTTATGTTTTAAAAGGGTATTTTCTATGGCAAACGATAAGAACCGCAAATTCAAACAGAATCAAATACGTTTTTGCATACAGCCCTGTTTTGTTGAGTACTAAAGACGTATTGTTTTTGGTGAAGATCGGTTAAGGGAAAGGGGTAGTTTACCTGACACGTTTTTTGTTTTATCAAGGGTAATTTTTTTTTTGACGAACGATAACTGCCGTACATTAAAACAGAATCAACTACTCTTCTGCATACCTTTTTGAATTATACAGAACTCAAGGTCTGTTGATTTTGTTGAAGATCGGTTAAGGGAAAGGGGTAGTTTACCAGCAACGTTTTATGTTTTAACAAGGGTATTTTTTCTGTGACAAACGATAACTGCCGTAAATTCAAAGAGAATCAACTAATGTTTTGCATACAGCCCTGAATTGTAGAGTTGTCAAGACCTATTGTTATTGGTGAAGATCGGTTAATGGAATAGGGTAGTTTACCAGCAACGTTTTATCAAGGGTGTTTTCTATGGCAAACCTTAACAGTCGCAAATTCAAACAGAACAAATAATTGTTTGCATGCAGGCCTGAATTGTAGAGTACCCAAGACCTGTCGTTTTTTGCGAAGATCGGTTAAGGGAAAGGGGTAGTTTACCAGCAACATTTTATGTTTTAACAAAACAAGGGTAATTTTTTATATGACGAACGATAACTGTCGTAAATTCAAACAGAATAAACTAGGTTTTTGCATACCTTTTTGAACTAAAGAGAACTCAAGGTCTGTTGATTTTGTTGAAGATCGGTTAAGGGAAGGGGTAGTTTATCAGCAACGTTTTATGTTTTAAAAAGGGTAATTTTTTTATGACGAACGATAACTGCCGTAAATTCAAACAGAATAAACTAGGTTTTTGCATACCTTTTTGCACTAAAGAGAACTCAAGGTCTATTGATTTTGGTGAAGGTCGGTTAAGGCAAAGGGGTAGTTTACCTGCAACATTTTATGTTGTAACAAGAGAAATGTTTCCATGACGAACGATAACTGCCGCACATTCAAACAGAATCAAATATTTTTTTGCATGCATCCCTGAATTGTAGAGGACGGAAGGTCTATTTATTTGGAGAAGATCGGTTAAGAGAAAGGGGTAGTTTACCTGAAACATTTTATGATTTAACAAGAGTAAAGTACTTAATTTTTATAAATAAAGTATCCTGATAAGAAGCTCATAATAATCCACTGTAGAAACGTAGATGAAATATCTATAAATGCATAGGTTAGGTGAACGGGGTGGGAGTAATTTTCTGTTATTAAAAATTATAGTTGAAGGTGGAGGGGAGAATTTTTTATATGTGTACTACGTTATCGGCAACAAAGTAGTTTTTTTGTTAAAATTGCTTACCGGGCTGTTTAGCCGTAGTCCAATGTTTTCTGCAAAACCAGACTTTTCGGCAGTGTCATCGGCTGCCATCATCAGTGAAAATCGAGTTAGTGACCACAGTACTGTGGTTAATGCTGAAGCAATAAGTCGAAAGACGTAGTTTCTATGGAAATATTTCATTTCGAATATGATTTTAAATATAAATCTTAGAACATGGAAGTCATGTATGGTTCTCCATACCGATATTTCTATGACGAACGATAACTGCCGTAAATTCAAAGAGAATCAAATAATGTTTTGCATACAGCCCTGAATTGTAGAGTTCTCAAGACCTATTGTTTTTGGTGAAGATCGTTTAATGGAATAGGGTAGTTTACTAGCAACGTTTTATGCTTTAAAAGGGTATTTTATATGGCAAACGATAAGAGCCGCAAGTTCAAACAGAATCAAATAAGTTTTTGCATTCAGTCCTGATTTCTTGAGTACTAAAGACCTATTGTTTTTGGTGAAGATCCTTTAAGGGAAAGAGGTAGTTTACCTGCCACGTTTTTTGTTTTATGGAGGGTATTTTGTATGGCAAACGATAACAGCCGCAAATTCAAACAGAATCATATAATATTTTGCATACAGCTCTGAATTGTAGAGTTCTCAATACCTATCGTTTTTGGTGAAGATCGGTTAAGGGAAAGGGGTAGTTTACCTGCAACGGTTTTTTATCAAGGGTAATTTTTTTCTATGGTAAACGATAACAGCCGCAAATTCAAACAGAATCAAATGATGTTTTGCATACAGCCCTGTATTGTAGAGTTCTCAATACCTATTGGTGTTGGTGAAGATCGGTTAAGGGAAAGGGGTATTTTACCTGCAACGTTTTATGTTTTAACAAGAGTAAAATACATAATTTTGATAAACAAAGTATCATGATAAGAAGCTCATAATAATCCACTGCAGAAACGTAGTTGATATATCTATAAATGAAGAGGCTAGTTGAACGGGGTGGGGGTAATTTTCTATTAATGAAAATTATAGTTGAAGTGGGAGGGGTGAAAATTTTATGTGTACTACGTTATCGGCAACAAAGAAGTAGTTTTTGTTAAAATTCCTTCCCGGGCTGTTTAGCCGTAGTCCAATGTTTTCTGCAAAACCAGACTTTTCGGCAGTGCCATCGACTTCCATCATCAGTGAAAATAGAGTGCGAAGAAGTGAGGTGGTATACGTTAGTGACCAAAGTACTGTGGTTAAGGCTGAAGCAATAGAAAGGAGTAGTTTCTAATGAAAAATTTCATTTCGAATATGCTTTTAAATATAAATCTTAGAACATGGAAGTCATGTATGGTTCTCCATACCGATATTTACTTCCATGTTCCTTAAGGAAGTGGAAGTATGGTGATGGCAAAAAAATCGTGTTCGAGATTATTGCAGATTCTGATTGTACTACACTCAAAACATGAAAAAAGTCATTTTTCGAAAAGTGTCTGTGTGTCTAACTGTCTGTGTGTCTGTCTGTCTAGATTTTTTTTCTATGGTAAACGATAACAGCCGCAAATTCAAACTGAATCAAATCACTTTTTGCATACAGCCCTGATTTGTAGAGCACTCACGACCTATTGTTTTTGGTGAAGATCGGTCGAGAGAAAGAGGTACTTTACCTGCAACGGTTTTTTTTAATCAAGGGTAATTGTTTTCTATGGCAAACGATAACAGCCGCAAATTCAAACAGAATCAACTACTCTTTTGCATACAGCCCTGAATTGTAGAGTTCTCAAGACCTATTGTTTTTGGTGAAGATCGGTTAAGGTAAAGGGGTAGTTTATCTGCAACGTTTTATGTTTTAAAAGGGTATTTTCTATGGCAAACGATAAGAGCCGCAAATTCAAACATAATCAAATAATGTTTTGCATACTGCCCTGAATTGTAGAGTTCTCAAGACCCTTTGTTTTTGGTGAAGATCGGTTAAGGGAAAGGGGTAGTTTACATGCAACGTTTAATGTTTTAAAAGGGTATTTTTTATGGCAAACGATAAGAGCCGCAAATTCAAACAGAATCAAATACGTTTTTGCATACAGCCCTGATTCCTTGAGTACTAAAGACCTATTGTTTTTTGTGAAGATCGTTTAAGGGAAAGGGGTAGTATACCAGCCACGTTTTTTGTTTTATCAAGGGTATTTTGTATGGCAAACGATAACAGCCGCAAATTCAAACAGAATCATATAATATTTTGCATACAGCCCTGAATTGTAGAGTTCTCATGACCTATCGTTTTTGGTGAAGATCGGTTAAGGGAAAGGGGTAGTTTACCTGCAACGGTTTTTTTTTAATCAAGGGTAATTGTTTTCTATGGCAAACGATAACAGCCGCAAATTCAAACAGAATCAACTACTCTTTTGCATACAGCCCTGAATTGTAGAGTTCTCAAGACCTATTGTTTTTGGTGAAGATCGGTGAAGGTAAAGGGGTAGATTACCTGCAACGTTTTATGTTTTAAAAGGGTATTTTCTATGGCAAACGATAAGAGCCGCAAATTCAAACAGAATCAAATAAGTTTTTGCATACAGCCCTGATTTGTTGAGTACTAAAGACATATTGTTTTCGGTGAAGATCGGTTAAGGGAAAGGGGTAGTGTACCTGCCACGTTTTTTGTTTTATCAAGGGTATTTTATATGGCAAACGATAACAAATGCAAATTCAAACAGAATCATAATATTTTGCATACAGCCCTGAAATGTAGAGTTCTCAAGACCTGTTGGTTTTGGTGAAGATCGGTTAAGGGAATAGGGTAGTTTACCGGAAACATTTTATGTTTTATCAAGGATAATTTTTTTGTATGACGAACGTTAACTGCCGTACATTAAAACAGAATCAACTACTCTTCTGCATACCTTTTTGAATTATACAGAACTCATGGTCTGTTGATTTTGTTGAAGATCGGTTAAGGGAAAGGGGTAGTTTACCTGCAAAGTTTTATGTTTTAACAAGGGTATTTTTTCTATGACGAACGATAACTGCCGTAAATTCAAAGAGAATCAAATAATGTTTTGCATACAGCCCTGAATTGTAGAGTTCTCAAGACCTATTGTTTTTGGTAAAGTTTCTTTTAATGGAATAGGGTAGTTTACTAGCAACGTTTTATGTTTTATCAAGGGTGTTTTCTATGGCAAACGATAAGAGCCGCAAATTCAAACAGAATCATATAATTGTTTGCATACAGCCCTGAATTGTAGAGTACTCAAGACCTATTGTTTTCGGAGAAGATCGGTTAAGGGAAAGGGGTAGTTTACCGGCAACGGTGTTTTATCAAGGGTAATTTTTTTCTATGGTAAACGATAACAGCCGCAAATTCAAACAGAATCAAATGATGTTTTGCATACAGCGCTGTATTGTAGAGTTCTTAATACCTCTTGGTGTTGGTGAAGATCGGTTAAGGGAAAGGGGTAGTTTACCAGCAACATTTTATGTTTTAACAAGGTAAATTTTTTATATGACGAACGATAACTGTCGTAAATTCAAACAGAATCAACTAGGTTTTTGCATACCTTTTTGAACTAATGAGAACTCAAGGTCTGTTGATTTTGTTGAAGATCGGTTAAGGGAAGGGGTAGTTTATCAGCAACGTTTTATGTTTTAAAAAGGGTAATTTCTTTTATGATGAACGATAACTGCCGAAAATTCAAAGAGAATCAAATAATTTTATCCACCCTTTCCTGTGTTGCAGAGAACTCAAGGTTTATTGATTTTGGTGAAGATCGGTTAAGGGAAAGGGGTAGTTTACCTACAACATGTTATGTTTTAACAAGAGTGAAGTACTTAATTTTGATAAATAAAGTATCCTGATAAGAAGCTCATAGTAATCCACTGTAGAAACGTAGATGAAATATTTATAAATTAAGAGGTTAGGTGAACGGGGTGGGGGTAATTTTCTATTAATGAAAATTATAGTTGATGATGGAGGGTAGAATTTGTTATATGTGTACTACGTTATCGGCAACAAAGATGTAGTTTTTTGTTAAAATTCCTTCCCGGACTGTTTAGCCGTAGTCCAATGTTTTCTGCAAAACCAGAGATTCGGCAGTGCCATCGACTGCCATCATCAGTGAAAATCGGCTGCGAAAACGTGAGGTGGTATACGTTAGTGACCACAGTACTGTGGTTAAGGCTGAAGCAATAAGTAGAAAGAAGTAGTTTCTATGGAAACATTTCATTGCGAATACGATTTTAAATATAAATCTTAGAACATGGAAGTCATGTATGGTTCTCCATACCGATATTTCTATGACGAACGATAACTGCCGCATATTCAAACAGAATCAAATAATTTTTTGCATACCCCCCTGAATTGTAGAGAACTCAAGGCCTTTTGATTTTGGTGAAGATCGGTTAAGGGGAAGGGGTAGTTTACCTGCAACCTTTTACGTTTTAACAACAGTAAAGTACTTGAAAATTCAATTAAAATTTTTTCAAACAATGGTAATTGTTAAAAATAAAATAATTTTGTTGCCAGGCAATAAAATTATAATTTTTACTTCCATGTTCCTTAAGGAAATGGAAGTATGGTGATGGCAAAAAAAAATCGTGTTAGAGATTATTGCAGATTCTGATTGTACTACACTCAAAACATGAAAAAAAGTCGTTTTTCGAAAAGTGTGTGTGTGTCTGTCTGTCTGTCTATCTGTGTGTGTCTGTAGATTTTTTTTATGGCAAACGATAACTGCCGCAAATTCAAACAGAATCAAATGATGTTTTCCATACAGCACTGTATTGTAGAGTTCTCAATACCTATTGGTGTTGGTGAAGATCGGTTAAGGGAAAGGGGTAGTTTACCTGCAACTTTTTATGTTTTAAAAGGGTATTTTCTATGGCAAACGATAAGAGCCGCAAATTCAAACAGAATCAAATACGTTTTTGCATACACCCCTGCTTTGTTGAGTAGTAAAGACCTATTGTTTTTGGTGAAGATCGGTTAACGGAAAGGGGTAGTTTACCTGCCACGTTTTTTGTTTTATCAAGGGTATTTTATATGGCAAACGATAACAGCCGCACATTCAAACAGAATCATATAATATTTTGCATACAGCCCTGAAATGTAGAGTTATTAAGACCTGTTGGTTTTGGTGAGATCGGTTAAGGGAATAGGGTAGTTTACCTACAACATTTTATGTTTTATCAAGGGTAATTTTTTTTATGACGAATGATAACAGCCGTACATTAAAAGCAGAATCAACTACTCTTCTGCATACATTTTTGAATTATACAGAACTCAAGGTCTGTTGATTTTGTTGAAGATGGGTTGAGCGAAGGGGTAGTTTATCAGCAACGTTTTATGTTTTATAAAGGGTAATTTTTTTTTTACGAACGATAACTGCCGAAAATTCGAAGAGAATCAAATAATGTTTTGCATACAGCCCTGAATTGTAGAGTTCTCAAGACCTATTGTTTTTGGTGGAGATCGGTTAATGGAATAGGGTAGTTTACCAGCAACGTTTTATGTTTTATCAAGGGTGTTTTCTATGGCAAACGATAAGAGCCGCAAATTCAAACAGAATCAAATAATTGTTTGCATACAGCCCTGAATTGTAGAGTACTCAAGACCTATTGTTTTCGGAGAAGATCGGTTAAGGGAAAGGGGTAGTTTACCGGCAACGGTGTTTTATCAAGGGTAATTTTTTTCTATGGTAAACGATAACAGCCGCTAATTCAAACAGAATCAAATGATGTTTTGCATACAGCCCTGTATTGTAGAGTTCTTAATACCTCTTGGTGTTGGTGAAGATCGGTTAAGGGAAAGGGGTAGTTTACCAGCAGCAACATTTTATGTTTTAACAAGGTAAATTTTTTATATGACGAACGATAACTGCCGTAAATTCAAACAGAATCAACTAGGTTTTTGCATACCTTTTTGAACTAATGAGAACTCAAGGTCTGTTGATTTTGTTGAAGATCGGGTAAGGGAAGGGGTAGTTTATCAGCAACGTTTTATGTTTTAAAAAGGGTAATTTCTTTTATGATGAACGATAACTGCCGAAAATTCAAAGAGAATCAAATAATTTTATCCACCCTTTCCTGTGTTGCAGAGAGCTCAAGGTCTATTGATTTTGGTGAAGATCTGTTAAGGGAAAGGGGTAGTTTACCTGCAACATTTTATGTTTTAACAAGAGTGAAGTACTTAATTTTGATAAATAAAGTATCCTGATAAGAAGCTCATAGTAATCCACTGTAGAAACGTAGATGAAATATTTATAAATTAAGAGGTTAGGTGAACGGGGTGGGGGTAATTTTCTATTAATGAAAATTATAGTTGATGATGGAGGGTAGAATTTGTTATATGTGTACTACGTTATCGGCAACAAAGATGTAGTTTTTTGTTAAAATTCCTTCCCGGACTGTTTAGCCGTAGTCCAATGTTTTCTGCAAAACCAGAGTTTCGGCAGTGCCATAGACTGCCATCATCAGTGAAAATCGACTGCGAAAACGTGAGGTGGTATACGTTAGTGACCACAGTACTGTGGTTAAGGCTGAAGCAATAAGTAGAAAGAAGTAGTTTCTATGGAAACATTTCATTGCGAATACGATTTTAAATATAAATCTTAGAACATGGAAGTCATGTATGGTTCTCCATACCGATATTTCTATGACGAACGATAACTGCCGCATATTCAAACAGAATCAAATAATTTTTTGCATACCCCCCTGAATTGTAGAGAACTCAAGGCCTTTTGATTTTGGTGAAGATCGGTTAAGGGGAAGGGGTAGTTTACCTGCAACCTTTTACGTTTTAACAACAGTAAAGTACTTGAAAATTCAATTAAAATTTTTTCAAACAATGGTAATTGTTAAAAATAAAATAATTTTGTTGCCAGGCAATAAAATTATAATTTTTACTTCCATGTTCCTTAAGGAAATGGAAGTATGGTGATGGCAAAAAAAAATCGTATTAGAGATTATTGCAGATTCTGATTGTACTACACTCAAAACATGAAAAAAACTCGTTTTTCGAAAAGTGTGTGTGTGTCTGTCTGTCTGTCTAGATTTTTTTTATGGCAAACGATAACTGCCGCAAATTCAAACAGAATCAAATAATATTTTGCGTACAGCCCTGATTTGTAGAGTACTCACGACCTATTGTTTTTGGTGAAGATCGGTTAAGGGAAAGGGGTAGTTTACCTGCAACGTTTTATGTTTTAAAAGGGTATTTTCTAGGGCAAACGATGACAGCCGCAAATTCAAACAGAATCAAATAATTATTTGCATACAGCCCTAAATTGTAGAGTTCTCAATACCTATTGTTTTTGGTGAAGATCGGTTAAGGGAAAGGGGTAGTTTACCTGCAACGTTTTATGTTTTAAAAGGGTTTTTTCTATGGCAAACCATAACAGCCGCAAATTCAAACAGAATCAAATAATTTTTTGCATACAGCCCTGATTTGTAGAGTACTCAAGACCTATTGTATTTGGTGAAAATCGGTTAAGGGGAAGGGGTAGTTTACCTGCAACGTTTTACGTTTTAACAACAGTAAAGTACTTGAAAATTCATTTAAACTTTTTCAAACAATGGTAATTGTTAAAAATAAAATAATTTTGTTGCCAGGCAATAAAATTATAATTTTTTCATTTTAGTGTAAATCATATATGAGTGAAAATATATCGTTCGTGGCAGGCAAGCATATCTCAATTATGTAATGTTTACGTTTCCATTTTATTATTATGATTACTGCAATAACAAGGCAGGGAACACACACACACACACACACACACACACACACACACACACACACACACACACACACACACACACACACACACACACACACACACACACACACACACACACACACACACACACACACACACACACACACACACACACACACACACACACACACAATTCGCGTTATATCTGGCCTCATTCATGTTTATTTTCTTACATTTGCACGCTTTTTAAATGGTAAGTGCCGAAACCCATACCAACATAACGCGTGCAAGCCGAAAAAGTGTCCAGCTTGGATAGCGATTTGCTTCCTGTGGATCGCTGGGCAGTGTAACTGCACGTGTTTACAGAGGAACGATTCATAGACAGACTTTTCTTCTTTAGGGAATGAACCCTCTGCAAGATGCTGAGGGTCCATGAGTGACTTCGGAGCGCTCCTTCTTTTCCGCGTGTTTGTTCTGTGAAACGTACACTGTAGATTCGCAGCTTTACTCTAAGCAACGCTCAATAGGAAATGTTGACATTTTTTGTCCACGGTGTACCCTCATACACACTAAACCTGCTCTGATGTTTTAATTGCGGACATCATAATATTAAAACTTTGGAAACTTGAGCACTACTTAATGGCGATCAATCATTAACTTATACAAGCCATTAATTTGATGCATATTTTTTATATATATATATGTGTACAACGTTATCGGCAACAAAGAAATAGTTTTTGTTAAAATTCCTTCGCGGGATGTTTGGCCGTAGTCCAGTGTTTTCTACAAAACCAGACGTTTCGGCAATGCCATCGACTTCCATCATCAGTGAAGATCGAGTGCGATAACGTGAGGTGGTATACGTTAGTGACCACAGTACTGTGGTTAAGGCTGAAGCAGTAAGTAGAAAGAAGTAGTTTCTATGGTAATATTTCATTTCGAAAATGATTTTAAATATAAATCTTAGAACAGGGAAGTCATATATGGTTCTCCATACCGATGTTTTCATTTTAATGTAAATCATGTATGAGAGAAAATATATCGTTCGTGGCAAGCAAGCATATCTCAGTTATGTAATGTTTACGTTTCCATTTTATTATTATGACTACTGCAATAAAAAGGCAGGGAAGACACACACACACACACACACACACACACACACACACACACACACACACACACACACACACACACACACACACACACACACACACACACACACACACACACACACACACACAATTCGCGTTATATCTGGCCTCATTCATGTTTATTTTCTTACATTTGCACGCTTTTTAAATGGAAAGTGCCGAAACCCATACAAACATAACTATTGCAAGCCGAAAAAGTGTCCAGCGTGGATAACGATTTGCTTCCTGTGGATCGCTGGGCAGTGTAACTGCACGTGTTTACAGAGGAATGATTCATAGACAGACTTTTCGTCTTTAGGGAATGAACCCTCTGCAAGATGCCGAGGGTCCATGAGTGACTTCGGAGCGCTCCTTCTTTTCCGCGTGTTTGTTCTGTGAAACGTACACTGTAGATTCGCAGCTTTACTCTAAGCAACGCTCAATAGGAAATGTTGAAAATTTTTGTCCACGGTGTATCCTCATACACACTAAACCTGCTCTGATGTTTTAATTACGGACATCATAGTATTAAAACTTTGGAAACTTGAGCACTACTTAATGGAGATCAATCATTAACTTATACAAGCCATTAATTTTATGCATATTTTTTATATATATGTGTACAACGTTATCGGCAACAAAGAAGTAGTTTTTGTTAAAATTCCTTCCCGGGATATTTGGCCGTAGTCAATGTTTTCTACAAAACAAGACGTTTCGGCAATGCCATCGACTTCCATCATCAGTGAAGATCGAGTGCGATAACGTGAGGTGGTATACGTTAGTGACCACAGTACTGTGGTTAAGGCTGAAGCAGTAAGTAGAAAGAAGTTGTTTCTATGGTAATATTTCATTTCGAAAATGATTTTAAATATAAATCTTAGAATATGGAAGTCATGTATGGTTCTCCATACCGATATTTTTCTATGGCAAACAATAAGTTAACAGCCGCAAATTCAAACAGAATCAAATAATGTTTTGCATACAGCCCTGTATTGTAGAGTTTTCAAGACCTATTGGTATTGGTGAAGATCGGTTAAGGGAAAGGGGTAGTTTACCTGCAACATTTTATGTTTTAACAAGGGTAATTTTTTATATGACGAACGATAACTGCCGTAAATTCAAACAGAATCAACTACGTTTTTGATTACCTTTTTTTCTATGTGTACTACGTTATCGGCAACAAAGTAGTAGTTTGTTGTTAAAATTCCTTCCCGGGCTGTTTGGCCGTAGTCCAATGTTTTCTGCAAAACCAGACGTTTCGGCAGTGCTGTCGACTGCCATCATCAGTGAAAATCGAGTGCGATAACGTGTGGTGGTATACGTTAGTGACCATAGTACTGTGGTTAAGGCTGAAGCAATAAGTGGCAAGAAGTAGTTTCTATGGAAACATTCCATTTCGTAAATGATTTTAAATATAAATCTTTGAACATGGAAGTCATGTATGGTTCTCCACACCGATATTTAAAGTCTGTGTTTGTAAATTAAGTTCCAAGAGTGTTGCTGCAGGCACTGTTTTCGTAGTACATTGAACTGCTTAGGCATGGTGTTTTAAACTTCCCACGTCTTCAAGTTTATTCTTCTTGAATTAAGTCATCTTTGCTTGTTTGTGTTATTACATTCAATATTATAAAAGGTACAGTATATACATATTAAAATTTTATTTAATTGTTTGTGAAAGTTAAATGTGCCAGAAAATTTACAGTAACTTAATTTCTTACTACAGTGCCCTGTCCCTAGCGTGGACCCCCCTCCTCCAGTGCACATGCTCCCTTGTTCTCCCCAGTTGCAGCCTTGGTTTCAAAGGAGAAACAAAGAAATATTATAAATATTTGTCATGTAGAGTATTAAAGTCTTCTAATAATATGAAATGACAAATACAGTTATCTGTTGACTTGTATAGTTTTCTATTACATCTCTGCCACCAAATTATTTTCTTCCTGTTATTTTATTTTTATTACTATATTCTTCCTCTCAACCAAAGCATTTTTTTTCAATTTTGAAAAACTATGATGTAACAATTTACCAAAAGACATTCTATACATATATTACTTACTATGTGTGTTTCTTACACAGACTACAGTATTTTGATCCTCTTAGAATGCAGTTGTAAAATATGAGACATTCTGTTATATGATTGAGTCACTAAAATCCTTTGTACAAAATGTATATGACAGACCAGGAATCTGCATTTGGATTCTCTGTACCTTAGACAGGACATCTTCATTTTAGTGTTTTCTGTCTTATATACTGTTATGATGGTCGGTCTACTGATCGTCGTATGGTACAGTGGAAAACAAAATACAAGCCACCAATAACGTCACTGATCACCAGCTTTAATTATCACAATTAAACAGTTTGTAATCAACAAGATAGTCTCTTATAACGAATCAAATAGAAATTGTTCACACGTAATAAAAATGTCAGCTAATTATAATCTCAACGAGTCTCGCACAATTATAAAACACGTAATACTTCGGCACAATACTACGAACTGCACTGGAATAAATCGCCACTAAAACTGAACTAAGCGCCGCTGAATGCTTATATTTATACCCCGCAGAAATTCCAGAATAGTCCATACTACGCGTCAGGGCTACACTAGAGTGTAATTGCTTGCGGACTTGCCAGAGTGCGGGCGGCCGGCGAAGTCTGAAACAGTCAGGCTAACGCATGTTGAGATCACGTACGCACACAACATTACAGCCGCATTCCTCTGGGATAGCCAAGAAACACGTAGAATGTTCTGTAATGGTGTAACACTTTTTCCGCATTACTCAACACTGGCTCCTCCTTAAGCCTGTTCGTCCCGAACTGGCAAACCGTCTGTAAAGTAATACTTAGCCAGGCGATCTAGGTGGACGACCTTGAACTTTCGCTGTCCTTCCTGTTGAATCCGATAGACAACATCGTTGATTCTTTTTTTTACAGTGTAAGGTCCTTCCCAGTTAGTCTGAATGAAACGCAGTATTGCTGCGAAAGTCATACCGAGTTTTCATTTTATCACTGGCTGTCTTCAGCCGTCCTCTTATCAAGCGATTCATTTCTCGCAGTTGGTTTTCTAATTGCGAGGAATAGTTCTGTGGCTCTTTGGACTGAGTGTCAGATGATCCGAACATCAAGTCCCCAGGAAGACGACTCTCACGCCCAAACACCAATTGTGCTGGAGTCATGCCGGTTGTGTCGTGTACTGATGACCTATACGCCATGGGGAATAGTGGTATACGTTGGTCCCAGTCTGTTTGGTTCTCGTCAACAACCTTCGAAAGATGCTGCTCGAGTGTCCTATTGAATCTCTCAACCATTCCATCCGAATGAGGATGCAGAGGCGTTGTCCTGGTCTTTCGAATTCCGAGTAGACGCATAATTCTTTAAACACTCCTGATTCGAAATTTCTCCCTTGACCCGTATGGATTTCTATAGGGGCTCCATAACGGCAACAGAAATTGTGAACTAACTCCTTTGCCACAGTGGTAACCTCCTGATTTGGAATTTCGTAAGCTTCCACCCACGTAGTAAAGTAGTCACCTATAATCATGATGTACCGGTTTCCATCGTCCGTAACTGGGAATGGTCCAGCAATGTCTATGGCAATTCTCTCGAAAGGCAGCCCAACGTTATACTGTCTCATTTCCCCCTTGCTTCTGGTTTGTGGGCCCTTGCTTGCAGCACACATTTCACATCTCCGAACCCATTCCTCTACGTCGTGGTGAAGATGAAGCTAGTAGAATCGCTTCCGTATTTTGTCAAGGGTTTTGTTAACGCCAAGATGGCCTCCAGACTTTCCATCATGCATCTCCTTCAAAACAGACTGCACTTTACTTCGGGAAACTATCAACTGCATGACCACGTCTCGTCCATCTGCACTTTCCCAAGCCCTTTTCAGCAATCCTTTCTGTAAGGTAAGATATTCCCATTGTGCCCAGTAGCCCTTCAGCACTTCCGAACCAGGCAGGTCTCTTCCCAATCCAGGCGGCGATCTTCCTCTTTTGCTGTCAAGATAGGTCCAATGTCTTCATCAGTTACCTGTTCTTGTCAAAAATCTGTAGTCCAGGCGTCTGCCAGGAAATCTGCAGTGATGGCTTGAACATGTTCGCTTGCGTTTTGTTCTTCCTTTCTGTGGCAATGTCGGCAGTCTTCCGGGCACGGTCTTTCTGATAAGCCATCTGCATTACCATGCAGGCGCCCCCGCAGATGTACCTTCAAGTTGTAATCTTGTAGGTGTTCGAACCACCTGCCAACTGCCCTTCCCGATATTTAGACCCCTCAAGAGCCATGCTAGCGCGGCATGGTCGGTGCGTAGTGAAAACTCCCTTCCATAGAGGTATTTATGGAAGTGCTCCAAAGCTCGGACGATTGCCAGCAACTCTCTTCTTGTAACGCAATCATTTCTTTCTGGTTTAGAAAGCGGCTTGCTGTAATATGCTATTACTCGTTCTCCACCGTTTGCACTTGAGACAAAACTGCTCCTAGACCAGTATTGCTTGCGTCTGTGTCTACGATGTACTTCCCTTCGGAAGCTGGGAAAACGAGAATTTTGCAAATTTCAAAGTCCTAAATGCTTGGTCACACTCTCTCGACCACTGGAAGTTTCGTTTATTTTCCGTTAGCTCATGTAGTGGTTTAGCAATAGTAGCGAAGCCTTTCACAAAACGTCTGAAATATAAGCATAACCGCAAGAAACTCCGAACTTCGTGTTTACTCTTCGGAACTGGCCAGTCTCTTAAGGTGTCTACTTTATTAGAATCCATACTAACACCCGCTGCCGGAACCAGATGGCCCAGGTACTGTACTTCCTTCTGGAATAGGGAACACGTCTTCGGGCTCAACTTTAGTTGGGCATCGTGAATTCTAGTTAGAACCTCCTTAAGGTTTTCCAAATGATCATTGAAAGTCTTCCCGATGACTATGACATCGTCTAAATAAACAAGGCAAGTTTTCTATGTCAGGCCTCGGAGTACCAGATCCATAATTCTTTCGAATGTTGCCGGTGCATTACGGAGTCCAAATGGCATGACGTTAAATTGGAATAAGCCACTTGGGGTCGAGAAAGCGGTCTTTTCCTTGTCCTCTTGATGAAGACCCACTTGTCAATATCCACTCTTTAGGTCCAATGTGGAAAACCACTGTGCTCCGGACAGCGTGTCGAGTGTATCGTCAACGCGAGGTAATGGATAGCAATCTTTCTTTGTAACGTCATTCAACTTCCGGTAGTCTACGCAAAAACGGAATCCACCATCCTTCTTCGCTACCTGGACTACCGGAGAAGACCAAGCACTTGACGAAGGCTCGATTATTCCCTCTGTCAACATGTCCTGTACTAACCGAGACATTTCCTCTTGCTTAGATAATGGAGGCCGTTGAGGAGGTTGGCGTATCGGCGTTGTGTCTCCGGTATTGATGCGATGTTGTACAAGAGAGGTTCTTCCCAGTGACTGGCCCGAACTACAAAAGAATCTTTAAATTCGTATAAAAACCGTCTGAGCTCTTTTACCTCACCACTTGAGAGATCGTTAGACGATCTGTTCAATAATTGCTACAGTTTCTCTGGTAATTCGGAAGTGTCCGTAGTACTGCATCTTCGTTGCGTCATTCCGGTTACCCAGGCCACCATGAGTCAATTTGCCTAGGAACGTATTGGTTTGTAAAGTGATAGCTTGATCCAAAATATTCGCCACTCTAATAGGTACATTTCCGGTTTCGTCAGGTTTTACTAAACTTCTGGCAATTAGTATGCCCGGTGTGCTGACTACCTGGGGTTCGAACATAGAGCACTGGTTGCCCCTAGAATCTACCTCAGTTCTAACCATGATGATCTTTTCCGAGCTTGGCGGGACAGTTATGGCCACTTGGTTTATCACGTCCATCGATTTTTCTGATGTATGCATTGTGGAGAGCATTACCTCTTCTTTTCCGATTCTCAAGACAATGTTTTTGAAGTCGACTAATAAATTCATATGCGTTCATAACGTCCACATCCACACCAAGAATTGCTTCATCCACATTGCTGCAACAAGTACTTGATGGTCACACTTAAGTCGATCGAAGCGTAAGTGTACCCCTACTTTTCCGAATACTTTTAGAGGCCGTCCAGTAGTTGTTCGCAGGTTGCAAGAGCACCAGATTGGCTTGAGATTTTTCACCACATTTGGGCGCACAATGGAAACTGTTGCGCCTGTGTGAACTGTAATCGAGGTTGGCCTTTCTTGAACGAATCCAATAACCACCAAGCTCCCGCTGTTTTTCTGAAGTGTAGAAATTGCGTATTTTCTAGAGGCTTCGTTCCTCCAGTTAGTCAGCACACGCTCCGTTGTACCGACTACTACTCGTTTCCCTGCTGATGAACTCCAACCCGACAATCACGTTGTAGATGCCCAGGTTTCCCACATCTATAACACTTCGTTTGTCCATCCTTTCTTACCGGATTCTGTGGCGCCGCTCGTTGGGTCTCTGTTCCTTTTTCTTCTTCCTCATCGTCTGTGCCGTCGCGATCTTTTAGTCAGCATTTTATATGACTCGTCTAACCAGACGCTGACTTTGGGACGTCAAATTGCAAAGCATGTACCAGGGTATCCGTACTGTTCTGGTGTCTTGCCATTCGTAACACTTGCTGTAGTTCGTTATCTCGGACACCGTTAGTAAATGTCTGCATCACAAACTTTTGTCTGCATCTGACTGGCATCCATCGTTTACCGATTAATTACGAATTACACTAGTCTTGTACAAAGTGTCCACTGTTAACGATTCTGTCGCCTTTGTGACCCACTGTTACAAAGGTCTACTGATCGTCGTATTGTACAGTGGAAAACAAAATACAAGACACCAATAAAGTCACTAATCACCAGCTTTAATTATCACAATTAAACAGTTTGTAATCAACAAGATGGTCTCTTACAACGAATCAAATAGAAATTGTTCACACGTAATAAAAATGTCAGCTAATTATAATCTCAACGAGTCTCGCACAATTATAAAACACGTAATACTTCGCCACAGTACTACGAACCGCACTGGAATAAATCGCCATTAAAATTGAACTAAGCGCATCTGAATGCCTATCTTTATACCCCGCTGAAATTCCAGAATAGTTCAAACTACGCGGCCGCGTAATTGCTTGCGGACTTGCCAGAGTGCGGGCGGCCGGCGAAGTCTGAAACAGTCAGGCTAACGCATGTTGAGATCACTTACGCACACAACATTACAGCCGGAATAGCCGAGAAACACGTAGAATGTTCTGTAATGGTATAAAACGTTTCCCGCATTACACACTACAATGACTACTTGTTGGTTCACGTGTGCCACTGATCCCACCTGACCAGCTATAGCAGCAGCATCCAACAACAGTCACTTAGGGATCACCATCTGTCATTAGTTTCGTGACTTTACATACAGGTTAATTTAGTGTTCGATTACATATCATCTTAACAGGGTCCATCAAAATTGAATGAGGCTGCAGGTTGTCTCTTGACTGAGATTTTATGATGGTGTCACTTTCACCATCTTGAGTATCGAGGAGTTTGTCTTGAGAAGATTCTTGTATATACATAAGATCTATAAGACGACCCTTATTTCTGTTTATTATGTAGCAGTGAATTACAATTACTCTTTCATTCTGGATAAATATGTCTTACAAATAGCAGATACTAAAGTCTAACTGAAACACTTCATATAATTTTACATTACTGTATTAAAATTCATGTCTGTGCGTACAACATAAGGAAGTAATAATTGATGCTTCAGATTGTAATTGTATACTTGATTTCTGTTTATTTTTAGTGTGATACTGTGAGACAAAAGGTAATGATTGGATGGATGTTGTGGCCTTTGAACTGTGAGTTTGAGGTTGCTATTCTGATGGGCCAAAATATGCGATTATATTGAATTATCGTATAAAGAATGGGCGAATTGTGAATTAATTGCTTTACTACACAAGATGACTGGTATCAGAAACTTTACTTGGACAGTTGTTTATTTTTCTTTAAAAATATTTAAAAGAAATTTGATGTATCTGAACACAGCAGACCCTTTTCTAAAGGATTCATTTCGTTTTACATTACACGAAAAATTATGTTTTTTGGGGGGATTGGTGGATTTTATAATATTGAATATCTCGGTGACCTTAAGAGCTGTTGTTGGAGGGTAAAACATTGAGTTCTTGGTACTTTAAATATAACTTAGAGATGTTTTTATTTTGTTATGAATTAAATTTCGTGTATTAAACGGTTTTTAAATGTGGATTATAACCATGTATTATACCTCTGGGGGTAGGTCTGGGAAAGGATTAAGTTATTAGCTTACGTTCACTCAGAATACAGAGACATTTAGGGTTTTTTAAAATGTTATGAAGGTTTTAAAATAACTAAACTCAGATGGGCCATTAAGTCGCTTGGCACAAATGCATTTGTTTATAATAAGTAATGTCAAGCTACTTATGGCCTACTTTGTACACAGACACATAAAGGATGTTTTAATCCACAATTTATTTTAATATATTGACATTATATTAAATTTTAATTTAAAAAAATCTGGTATTTACTAACGGAACGTAAGCTTTCAGAGCCTGTGTTTACGCTGTCATAATTTTCCGGTCTGTTAACGCCGTGGTCTAGAGCGATCTGTGTTCCCGCGCCACTGAAGATGTCCGTCATGGGTACGCACGAAACGTATACAAATCAATATAGACAACGGCCTAACAGCCCGGAAAATTGTGACAGTATGGAATTTTTTGTTGAGAGACAGAGATGTGGTTTTTGTACATCATATGGTAAGATTGTTTTGATGGTTCGCACCATCATCGTCAGTTGCCTACAGAATGTCAAGAAACTGTTTGTCATATAACATTTAAATAAGAATCCTCCAATGGGGCTGATTTTAAAATAAAGTCAATTGATTTGGTGTATAAATTTTTCTTTATTTATACACCACCAACTATGGGAGAAACAGTCACTCCTCAGATACACACCAGCCACTATCAAACTCTGCCCCTGTGCCTTATTGATGGCTATGGCGTAGCACACCGTAACGGGAAACTGCAGACGTTTGAACTGAAAGTGGTAGTCTGGTGAGATCAGAGGAATTCGGGGGATGAAGACGGTTTCTCCTTTACCGACACCTGTGAAAATCGTGGCTTTCGATGGCATGTTTGTGTAGAGTCTTCACCTGAATCCTGGTGCCATTGCACAGTTTCGGAGGGTTTAGATTGCGCAACAGCATGATTGGAGCGCCAACCGTTAGGTAGAGGACGTGAGGTGATACTCCTGGTGGGTCGAGAGTATGCAAGAACTCCACAGGGTAATGCACAGCATCCTCGACCTCCACCACAGAGTCCACAGACTCATACCTCATATGCTCAATCGGCAACTTCTCCAACAGAAAGTTGTTAATGCTGTTGGCTGAGTCGTGTGTTGGAGTGAGAATAGCTCTTTCCCTCAGCCATGAAGTGCAATCCTCTCTAGCCTGATGAATGTTGGGGTATATTCTGTCACTCAAGCTGATCAGATCTCCCACAACATTGCAGAGGTTACCAGGAATATTTATTCTTCCCTTCTCTTCCAAAAGCTTGCCATCACCAATATCAAGCAATAAGTTAGAACACTCCTCTGCCCTCAAGTCAAGTTGGAGGTGGACACGCATGTTAACTCTCAAGGACAGGACTTTGACATTAGGCCATAAGAGGGATGACTTGAGGCAGGCCTTGGACTTCATCTGCACGTGTCCCCCGTGGCACAGCAGGCAAGGTCTGTCTGAAGTCACCAGCCAAAAGCACCGTAACTGCACCCACAAGACGGTTGCGGCCCCTAATGTCCTGGAGCGTCCTGTTCAGAGCCTCAATACCTCCTTGTGGGCCATGGTGCACTCATCCCACACGATAACTTTGGCTTCTCGAAGCGCCTGAGCCATGTCACTCTACTTAGAGATGCTACAAAGTGCAGACTTAGAATGATTCAGGTTGAGAGGTAACTTGAAGGCAGAGTGAGCCGTCTTGCCTCCGTCGATCAAGGTAGCTGCAATACCTGAGGAAGCAACGGCGACGGCGATATTCCTTTCGCCTCTAATTGAGGCCAGCAACAGATTGATCAAGAACGTTTTGCCAGTGCCACCAGGAGCGTCAAGAAAGAACAACTGCCCAGAATCAGAAGCAATGCTGTGCATGATTTCATCGTAGGCTTTTCTCTGTTCTTCATTTAATTTTGGAACATTCACAGCAACTGTTTTGGACAGCTGAACGGTATCATAAGACAGTTCCCTCAGGTATTCACGGTTGGTGACAACGGCACCTTGCGCTCGTGAAGGTGGTGGAAGTCCGAACTGTAGGAGTGTTTTACTCGACATGGAAATGACAATATCCTCAAGAAGGATGAGGCATTGGTTGTAAACAATGTCAAGGACCAGTTGGGCATCTCCGTGCTCTCTCTCCATTTGCCGTCTAACATCTTCCGCAAGACTGTCTCGGTGTTTCTCCCACAATTTTATGGGATCTCCTACTTGGCAGAAAACCAGCATGATGGCAAACAGCTCACGGATTTTGTTAGGAGAGTCAGAGATGGAGGCTTCTTCCAGAGTGCGGTCCCAGTGAGCATCGTGCTCCAGCAAGCCAAGTGCTCTGCACGCCACGTGGAATGTCGGGTGGACTACCCCTGCCACAGTTTTTGGTCAGTAAATGACATAGGACCACGGACCTCGTGCAAGAGGAGGCGTAGGTAGTAGCACTCAGCATTACCGGGATGGACGGTGTACACTCTGCCCAAAACCTGATCTTTCGTCACCCCCGGATAACCTGGCACAGGCTTCCCTTGTTTCCTCCTGCAGAACTTGTTACCTTTCAATACTTAATAAGTCGGAACTTCGCAATATAAAAGGGTCCTTGCGAAACCATCGACTTGCACAGCTCGAGAAAGGCCAGAAGTGTTGTTTTCGGAGGGTTATTGATCCTCTCAACGACATTTTCCTCAGTAAAATAAACTCTGGCCGTTTCCGAGATGTACGGCAAGGTGCATAACAGGACGAAACCTTTCGTGAATAGGGAAGCAGAGAATGCGCCAGGCTGCCTCAGAGCTGCTGATGTATCGTCCTGCCTCGTACCTCGTCACCTCGTTCAGATCTTCAACGGTGAACGCTGCCTGGTCAGACCCTTTGTTAACGTACTTGCAGATGTATTTTTGGATTTTACAGAATTGCAGTACTCAACATTAATGTGGGCCGAGAAGGTGCGAGACAGGACGGGGTTGTATGGCACCACCCAGCGATTGTCAAGATCGATTCCACTGATGTTGGCAGTGAACCCACCGTCTGCCGGGGAACGCCTGCGATACTGAGGATAACAATCCTCTCCGGTTTGAGTTTCCTAGAAAAGGGACCGGGGGTATTTCTTGGTGCAGGCTTCATCCACCATGCTGGGTGAGTTCCTGTTGAGAGATCCACATGGGCCGTGGATCATAGTCGTCTTGACAATCTCATGGAGGGCTAGACGTGATCAGGTATTTCGGCGCTTATAACTTTGTCAATGGACTCTGGTCTTATCTTCTCTTCTAGTCACAGGAGAATATGACCGTGGGGTAGTCCACGTTTCTGCCATTCCACGGAGTACATGTGACACCTGGTAGGGCCAAAGATGCAACCTTTAGTGAGGAGCTTTTATTATATGCTTCACTTTCACGTGGAAAACCCTCACTACTGTCGTGTCTATCGTGAGACTTTTGGCCTTGTTTCAAGAGCTCTACGGTTTCTGGCCATATCGGATTGCAGGTAAATGTAATAAACAGATCCGGCCGTCCGAAATGGCGTACATACGTCATAGCATCTTGAGTTCGCTTATGCATGTTGCGGGGTCCTCTAGTGAAAGAAGACGGCAACACAACCATCTTGCCAAGCTCTGATAACTGGCCGTCAGTTGTTGTCATGGCGTCCTTCAGGTGCACTGCACATACTCCTCACTTCTCTGTTTTTTCTGGTTGTTACGAATCCAATTGAGTCTTTCAGTCTCAATTTTCTCATACATATCAACCAGAGCGAAACAGCAGGTTGAGAAGGTTGCGGAACAGCAGTAGGTAGCATTCTTCCCCATCACACTCCATTATCATGTAGCTGTAAAAGTCAGCAGCAGACACAGTCTTCTTGAGAGGAGCCTTGGTCTTCGGGTCGCGCTGAGGTATATTGATGTAATAGACATCTTCTCCACGGCAGAACATCAGAGAGTACTGGAGAGCGTCATAGGCACGGTGCGTCTCACTGATTCGTACCAATCTGTTGTCTTTGCTGTGGAGAACGATGTCCCTCTTCTCAAAATCCTGACCGACAATGAGAACTGCCACTTCTCTAGTCGTGGGGGCATTGAAACGATCTCGGTGCTCTCCACAAGGCTTCCTATCGGCGTTAATCACCACTTGGAAGTTCTTCTGGCCTTTAGGAACAGAATCAACAGCAGCCGTAAAGTCCAGAATATACTTGTTGTGTTCATGCAGCAACTTCTGCAGTTGGCTAACCAGTACTGGTTTAACCCCAGGGTAGATATCACAACGGATGTCCCTCTCATTGTCATCGTCACCAACAAAGTATAGGCCTATCTGGAGAAAAGATGGCTGCTGCTGAGGCTCCGGCATGAGGCTCCCTATCCTGTGGTAGACCTGCCCCTGCACTTTGAATGTTGGCATAAAGTTGCCTTCCTTCACCTCTCTGGCTCCAAAAGACGTCATTTGGAAGCATCCATTGTACTTCCGGGCAGCAGAAAGAAAGTGCTCTGCCATTGGTTGCTGGTGGGTGAGGAGGCTGTGTATTGGTTCATGGTAGGGCTCAAGGGCAGGGAGCTGGACTTTACCGCCACTGCAGCACATTCCGGGAGTCTCATCCTTCCACTTCAGGGCACGGCACCAGGTACAGGGTGACTGAGGTCCGAGGTCAACAACCTTGTCCCTAGAATAATCAGTCTGAGGTTCATATTTAAAACCAGACAAAAACTTATTAGTCCAAGTCAATAATCTGATTTGTAATCTCTTTCCATTGTAATTAGCTGTAGCTGCCTGATTAACGTGGGTTGTTAGATGCATACTTTTTGCAGCTTCTCTATTTACCTCAGGATTAGTCTTTCTGAAATTTTCAACTGCTTTCCTATGTACCTCGGGATTTATTTTTCTATATTTGTAGACAGCTTTCATAATTATCTCGGGATGAGTATTGTCTTATTTTTTTACAGCCACTTTGTTGAGTTCGGGATGACTTTGACTATACTTTTTTGCAGCTAATCTGTTTACGTCGGGTTTGTTTTTTGCATAGTTTGAAGCAGCTTCCCTAACTTGTTTTTTTCTAATCGCATCTGTAAACCTTTTCTTGCGTTTTTTCCTCTTTTCCCTTTTAATGGTGTTGTAGTAGAAGTAACAGATTCGTCTGAACTGAGGAGGTCAGTGTACGGAGTGAGTTGGGGCTGGGACACGATGCAGGACAAATTCGGTTCACATTCCGTTGGCTCACTGGTGGTTGGTGGATGTTGGACATTATCAGGGTTAGTTAATTGAACATTATCAGGATTTGCTGGTTCGGCCAATGGAATTAGTACATCAAAGTGCCCTTGCTTGAAATCTCCTGTGAACCGGATTCTTTTGACTCCCTGTAGTGCCTCCCCAAAGGTAGCAAAAGGGATGCCACCTTGGATCACACCTGAAACTCATAAGGGAATATCTCTCCCGCCGCCTTGATTTCACAAGTAGTTCCATAGGTGTAAGGCGTAGACATTTCGGTGAGGTACCGAAGTTTAGTACTGTAAGGAGCCCCAGACCGGTTCTGAGTGAAGTGCTTAAACCTCTGCCCGTTGTTGGACACGTGACGCACAGTGTCAGCCCGAATTTGAGCAGCCATTGACACGTCGCCGTGCACCAGGTAGGATAGGGAGGTTACCACGGATCTTTACTATTCGGTGAGGGACCTGTATTTCGTTAACTACAATAATTTCCTCATCCATAATAGTAGGTTTTGTTATTTTCAAATCGGTAAAATGAAATATGAACTAACGTAAAGTTACTTAAACAAAGGAACGTTTCTTCTAGATTTACTTTAAAATAAAATCAAATAAAACTTCTCTCTAGAACATAATGAAATGCTAGTAAAACTTACTTAAAGTAAAATAAAAACTAAAAACTGTAAGGGTTTTCTTTAAAATCCTAGTAAAACATATCACAAATGCTTGACGTTCGAACTAAATGGCGTACAGTTGCGAAAATTAACTACACATTAAGTAGAATAAGGCTTTCTGAAAATGCTTAAAAATAGAATACGTTTGATAGATGAAATGTCTAAAGAAATTAAATGCTAGTAAACTAAACGTAAACTATGAACTAAAAGTGTTAGTGGGTTCTCTGCCCAGATTAAGTAGGGGTAAACTGGAATGAAAAATTAAAAGCAAGGGCTTGGTGGAAAAAGAAAATGAGATGCTGTAAAACTACTGAACTGAAATAAGACTTCTTGAAATTGAAATAAATTTCTTCCTGATTGAATTCAACTAAAGGTTAAACTAACAACTGTATTAAAAATCAGCAACACAATAATAAGAGACTATGATGCACTGTTATACTTAGCATGTGAATTTATTGCGAATTGTGCGAATATTTATTGTGAATTTATTTATTTAACACAAACACTGAGTAGAAATACGTTGACAATATGCGTGAGCTGGCATGAGCAGCACTGACTGACCACGCGGTGCCCCCTCCGCTCACCACAAGCGTCAACGCTCAGTGCAGTGCTGCCATGTCAATCAGGCTTCTTTTCCCCACATGGCTACCCAAAATTTCCACACTTTGCCATCGAAATCCTCACTGCCACAAATTCGTGTACTTTATGCAGAATGTCTCATCTTATAGAGTATGAGTATATTCTAAATATTTAAATACTATTACGGTAAAAGAGAATGTTCTTACCTGCTGAGGTCAGCCTCAGTATTTTTTCAAATCCTTTTTATGCACTTTGTTCGTTATAGGCTTGAGTCAATATTCACACATTAGACTATATTTAAAAAGTTTCCAATAGTTTAATTTATATAAACAATTTACACTCATTCACACCCGTTTTTAGTTCGTATAGGCCTACATATAGGTGCTGTGTTTCATTTGTAGTACAATCGAAACAGGATTTATTTTGTTTGCAGGGACGTATGCAACTGGCCAAACAGTGTCTCCGCACCCAATTTATTTCTGATTGTTTTTATTAACATTGATTACACTAAAAAACCTTTCAACACACCCACTACTAAACTGGTAAATAGATAAGCCACAAAATTATTTAAGTTGGAAAAGCTTCAGTATCATTCGCGTTCTTTGTATTTTTAAATTCTCTCTAAAAGGTTAATAAACTTTCATCTGTACCGGTGTTAATTTTCTATTCTTAAGAACTCTCTCTATTCATTGTCTAGATTTATCATCTTTATTTCAATACTCTTCTCAAAGGCTGGTGCTGCTGCTGAAGCCAGTGACCGAATATCATTAATTTTTTCCTATCTAGAAATTCTAGATGTTTTAGGCTTTTAACTGTTAAAAGGAAGGCTTTTAACTGTTGGCATGCACATTCAACATAGAAATTTAAGCAATTTATTCTTAAATTTTGTATTTCTTCAAGTGAGAGATTTGGATTTTTACTTTTCAGTGCACTTATAGCACCTACATAAATATTTTCTAGTTTTGTAAACTTCGCAGGATTTCTGTACTGCAGTTTGGTCACATCTGCATTATTTTAAATCACCAACAATTCGCCACATTTACACAAATCCCCACCGTTTCCCCACTTGCCATTTTTAGACTTCAAATTTTGCTAGTGTGCGGAAAAATCCCCACACCTGGCAACCCTGGCTCAGTGTCACACGTTGACCAAGCCGCAAATCTGGCATGGTGCGGAGCTTAGCGGATTGTGGTACGAATTCTAAAGATGTCCGAACATTTTACCGCGCTTAGGTATAGCCTAAAGTACTGCAGGAAGGATATAATTGAAAAAAAAAACGGAATTATCAGTGTTGCGGTTTTCGCGTTTTTTCGCGGTTAGGCGTTAAAGTTTTCAAAACCCTTTTTTAGCGAGCACCTAGAAGCCAAGGGGAACATACGTGCCGAATTTCAAGTTTGTAGGATTTATAGTTATGGAGATTTCGTGATGAGTGAGTGTAAGTGAGTGGTATTTCGCTTTTATATTTATAGATTTTATGACTGACAAAAAAATTTGATATGAAATTTTATGTTTAATTTTGTTATTACAAGGATATTATTAAAATTAAATGGTATGTACATCATGTACGTGATGTGGACTACATGTACAAAAAAATTATTGTTAAGGAGCAAGAACTTCTTGCGTAAGGACAGTGTATATTTTAATACGTATTAAATCGAATGTGTGATAGTTTTATTACGTTTTTTACTTTTGCCGACTCAGTTTTGGGCTAATTTTACTTAAAGTATACCAAAATATGAAGAATTAAAATACTATTACTATATGTATACATTTTGTAGACTTATCTAATACTTCATTTTTATCGGACAAGGATTTCAAGTTGCACAAACCCATAAGTGCAATGTATTTCCCTATCTCGCCCATTGTGTCATACGACTGTGGAATCAAGAATAATATTCTGTTTGTTGTTCCTTAAGAACACTGTAATCGATTAACTGTTATATTTGTAGTTAATTATACAAACAACTTGGTTAGTAAGGTTAGGTTAGGTTAGGTTGGTCACGTACTGTGGTCACTAACGTGTGACATCTGCGTTAGACGAAGCTCAACTTGCAATGATGACGCCCCTCAATGACACGGCCGAAACGTCTGCTAACATGTATGGCACTGGACCACGGCCAAACAGCTCGGAATCAGAAAATTTTAACAACTTGGTTAGTGTTTTAATGAATTTTACCGCCTGGAATTTCATGTAATGGTTTCGTATGTTTACCCATATGAGATACAACTATCTTTAAGCAAACGTTTGATAATAAAGTACTATAATATACGAACCGTATACTTGTCGTTTCTGTAAACAAGACCTATCCAAATCATCTACGAGTATGAGGGCACATCGTTAACTTTGGGTATTAACTTACGGTAGTTCAACACATTCCTTACCGGCTACTGGAAAACTTGACCAGAATTGTTGCACCTCTTCACGTTATTTAATATAAATAGGTGACGCGTTATTACATGGGAAGGCCAGCTTGGATGGGAAGGTCAGTTCGGATTAGGGATGCGAATCGATGGTGAAAACGTTCTTGTATGCAGACGGTGTGACACTTTTAAGGCTGAGAAAAAATGTATCTTCGTACATTAAACCGGGAATATTAAACACGTGACATTTACATTTACATTAACAGACGAGCGTTATCTGTCGTTATACATCTCATACTGTGGCCAGTCTGCGCCTAGGTAAAGCTTGAGCGGAGTAATTAAAAATAATTGTAAGCTGTCTGTGAAAAGGAAAAGACAGAAGAGACTTTATTACACGTATTGAGCTGCATTTACTTCTGCAAGTCGGGACTCGTTTATTGAAAAAGTTACAGGCATTGCACAAATGCAATGCACAGAGAAGGGCATTGAAAATGCTTCAATAAATCAAAAAATATATATATTTATGTTCATTCACCAATCAATGAATTCATTCTTCATTCACCAATCAATTAATTCATTCTTCATTTACCAATGTACAGATTATAAGTTAAATGTAGCGCATTCATAAGCGAAGTTTTATATGTGTACTACGTTATTGACAACAAAGAATTAGTTTCTATGGAAACTCACCGATTCCCATTTTCGATCACGCACCAGCGATCGGCCGCAAATGTGCGACACGTCCTTATAAACATTTTCAATGTTAAAAGACGATGTTTTATTTTAACCGAGCGCGTAAGTACAGTTTGTTGGTATATACGTAGAAATTGTATGGAGCAGGCGATTGGATTTGGCCGCGTGTGGTAGTGGGCATAGTGTTCGTACCTTGCAGCCAAGGACAAAAATGTAATCTAACTATTGGACGATCTCGTATGCAACAAAATTACAAACCAGGGACCGGTGTCCTATTCACTGTACCCTTCGCAAAAGGCTGGAGTTGCGGCTAGCTAGCATCAGGGACTCGCCAATTACCCCTGCATATTGTCTTAGGCAAAACAGTTTTCCTAAGCTGCAGAATTGTCCTATGAAAACATTTTTAATCAGCTGTACAGTTGAAATTTTTATTGGAAAGAAGTCAAGACATTACTGGGGATATATGGATGTGTAACAAAGGAAAAGTTGTACAAGTTTTGTAAAGCTGCTTACACAGAAATGTTATATATATATATATATATATATATATATATATATATATATATATATACTGTATATATATTCAAACACTTTTGGCTACAGTCTATTTCTTGATGTATATAGTATATTTAAAATTTATATTTACTTACCTCAAGATGTTATTTTTCCCTTATTTGGAACATGTTTCGGGACCCTTAGTCGTCCCGATGTGTCGGGAACATCGTGGAGTACCTGTGTGCTGGTTGGCTGTTGTTATGGCTTCCCATTGGTTTTTGATCTTTTAAATTGTTATTATTGTGTGTGATTGTGGTGTATATATTAGTATTTTGTGTATTTTCGATGTTGAGTGCTTTGAAAATTGTATCACGTTTTGTATTGATTTGTATTTCATCTCGACTCTTCGCTATCACATTATTGTCACAGTAGAAGCTAGACGTTTATACTACGTCGATTTAAAAATAGGGGGACGGCAGGCAAAATTGTGAAAAATCGCATAAGTCCATGTGGGGTATCAAATTAAAGGGGATTTTAACCATAATATGAACATAATATTAATTTTTCAAAATTTTTGGATGTCAGGGGCCAAAAAATGGGTGAAAAGTTTGTTGAAATCGCAAAAATTCATGTGGGGGTGTCAAATTGAAAATACTTTTAACTAAGACTTTAATGTAGTGTTAAGTTTAGGAATTTAAAATTTTTGTCACTCCGGAGGCCCAAAAGACATCAAAATTTTGAAAAAATTATAAAATCCAGCAGTGTTAGATTTAAAAGGAGTTGTAAACCAAATCCAAATTTTTTGAGTTTTTAGTTTTTATCGTACGATTGTGTGCTCTATAATTGTTATATTACTTAAGAAATTGTTAAGTAGTGAAGATTTTTGTAATTTTTCCTCTGATTGAAAAATTATCTAATATCAAAACTTATGGAATAATAAATGTACTTCGTTCAAAATAGTGAGGAAGTTCTGCAGTTCAGGTAGCGTACTTGTAATTTATACGTAATTTATAACTTAACAATAAATACAGCGGGCTCGCGACTATCCGACCTAATGTGGTCGGGTAAGAAAGAAGCTCGGAAGCCGAAAGTTGACGGTGCATCATTTATTCTGCAGTTAATGTACTTTTGGTAATTATAAATGAGCGGCGTAAATGTCGTAATGTACCTTTCAAACAATACATTAATATTAAATTTGACGTAATTACGTGGAAATGTTAAATAAAAATTGGCAAAACGGTATTTTCAAACTCTTAACTCTTACAAATAATAAAGTTATTTGGTATCATTGTGTATATACAGGAAGCTTTTACTCAAACGTTTGGTTCAGACGTCTATTTGAATTTTTATAATTTCGATAATGTCTTTTTTAGATAAGTTATGCTGGTTGCAGTAGAGCAATGGAGTCGTAATTTTCGTATGTGATAAGCAAAAGTTGGGCGCGCCAACACAGGCTACTCTCGCGAATTGTCGCTGCAGTTTCAAAACATAAATGCCTGTTCCGACAAATCAAGACGATTGTGTTGCGGATACAGCCGATTATTTTAGAAAGCGCATAAGACTGAAAATTCCAAATTCTCCGTTTATACACTCGATTTATAGAATTAATTACTCTTATTACGCTTATAGCAAACGTAGAATCGGATAATCGGGGGCCGGATATTGCGAGTCTACTGCCTGTAGTAACGTGTGTTACTCGTTCCGTAGTGAATTAATTTCTGTAAGATTTCACGAGTGGAAATTTGATTTTATAGAATACTAACAGCACATTTCACAATACGCTGAAGGAACGAGGTAAATTAGCTTTACATTACTGCACAGAATAAGTACATTTGCAAGATCAAAATCTGGCCTTTGCAGCTCTGAACTTTGTAAATTCATGATAAAACTCCTTCCATGAAGGATTACTGTACAATATACACGATGACAATTGCTTTTTTTTTGTCACGGCTGTTTTTTTTACAGATTTGTGAATATTGCTAAATAATAGAATTTTTTAAGCAATTCACTGTTAAAATTTATGTAGATATTTCATAAAATGAGAAATAAACTCGATTTTTGTTTAGGTTATCTTCAGAAGTGATTGACTGCTTTTGTTGATAATCAGTAGGGAATATCTGCGAAATACGCTGATCTTGAAAAAAATAAGTCGTTCGAATCGGTTAATTTTACTGGAGATATTAACGGCGATTATTGGGGAACCTTTAGTGGATTTATCTCGAACTACTCAGCTGACGAAATTGAGATTCACCTGAAGGTCATTGAATGTGGTTACTTAGTAGTAACTCGGTCAACACGATGGAAAGGATTTATTCTTCAACTGACGTAAAAATAATTTAAAATGCCAACTGAGAAACAGTTTTCAAATTGACAGAAGTAGTGTCGCACTCTCGGGCTAACGCCTCCTGAATACAAATGTACGGGCGCTAGTTGCGTGTTGACACGTTCAACCATAATTACAGTGGAAAAAAAGAGTAAGCGAAGTTGTTAGTATAAATATTGTGTTTCTCGCGAAATTGGTTGTTAGCGATCTTAAGTACGTGTAAGTTCCTTTTTGTAAACCTAAAGTGCAATGCCAGATCAAACGGACGATAATTCCGCGAATGTGGCCGTTTATGTGTGTTTTGGATACAACGGTACCCGCTGCCAGTAGTCATGCGCAGAAGGTTCTCGTGACGAAACTTGTCTTAGACCGCTGGTTACCGTTTTGCAGCGATAAATCAACAATAAATCCAGGCAACGACCCTGGTCATTGCGTACGCATATTTCTCATCTGTTCGTAACGAAGCTTAGAAAACGTATAATTCTGTCAATTCAAATTTTTGTTCTCTAAAATTGACTTAATTAAATGCAAATATCTTTTGTTGAATTGTTGTTAAGATTACACGATGGTCTTGATCTTGGGACATTGGAATAAATTAATAATGCCGGAGAAATTGGTAGTCGAGAGTTTCATGAATACGCTTATCAATAATACGCGTAATAAGTAATAACTCTCCTACGTTGATACACACGTACGCTCTACGTATCCAGTAGCCTACATGGTAACACAAACAGTGACACTACTAAAACTGGAGCAAGTAAAGAATATTAAGAAAAGAGGAAGAGCTGTTAGATGGAAGGAATATGCAGAAAAGCTATACAGGGTAGACAAGCTACCATATGCTGTACTGGAAGAACAGTGGGTTGTTTGTGAGGATGAAAAGAGCGTTTCAGTATTATCATGAAGAATCTGATAAACCATAGAAGGATTTAGAAAAATGTAAAAGGAAACAAGGCAGTCGGTGTGGATGGAATTTCAGCAGAGACACTACAGTCCTTGCAAAAATGAGAATCACAAGCGTGTTCGGCCTTCTTACTAATGTTTATTACGAAGGTAAGATGGCGTGGGACTTCCAGAGGAGCATCAGTGTCCCCAAGAAAATGGAGCAGTCACATCATATACTTTGAAAATATTAACTAATATAATGTACAGATGAATATTGGGTATCGGTTGTTGGATGGAGAGTTTCTAGCGATTTTTCTAGATGTACTAAAAAGTCGAAATTATAGTTGCTTAGATATATTCTCTTCAAAAGAACAGATTGCAAAATCTTCTTACGATTAGGCTGTTTGTTCCGTCCTCGAAGGTCGCTGTAGGTTTTTAATAGGCCTGTCAGCAACACTCCTATTTAATGGTTGGTAATTTGTATTCGCCTTGGAAAGCTACACGATTGCATTCGTTTCGTTATGGTATTTTCAACATTCATGTATTGTCGATGATGGTGAGGAGGGGAGCTTCGGTACGACGAATCCAGCGGAAGTAGCGCCTTAGTTGTTAGGTTAATGTAGAGCCCCGGCCACGATGTGGTAAAGTTGCTGCCTTGCAGTTAGATCATTAAAGGTTAAGGGAGTAAACCCATAAAAAATGTGACAGATTGTGAGCTCGTGAGATGACTGTCCCATCGTAGGACTATAATTTACATAGCAACGGAGTGGCACTCTCTAATGGAGACATTGTCACTCAGAATCTTCAAGACTACAATTCGGACGTTCTGATTGGGAAAACATAAAACAGTATTGAACCGTCTCCACTCCCCCCCCCCACACACACACACACCGTAGATTGTGAGTCGCTCGGAGATATTTTTTATTGCCTTACGATACTTCTGTTTTCAAGGAAATGGTAGAAAGGAAAGTGTTTGGCGCACTTTTTCAAAACGGGCCATCAAAACCAACCAGTCTTATGTTTTCATGATGCGACGTCGAGCCGGCTCTGAGCTGACCTTCTCCCAATGGGTTCCCGACTTCATTTGGTATAGAACTTTCAGGCGGTCTGCTCATAATTCCAACCATGTACGCTCTATTTTCGTTCTATACGCCACGCCCGAAGTGTATTTGACCATGGGATTCGGTCAAGGCTGTAAATAGTTATTTGAGTTCGACACAATACTTTCATTTCGTACGGAACATGTAGGCTAAACAGTTTGGGATTTTCGACACAACAGACCCCCTCTAGATATGTGACATAATACAGTGTAAACCTTGAGAAATTTTGTATCCAATTCTTTCAGTCAGTATCTAAAAGTGTAATTAATTTATTTTCCGAATAAAATGCATTCATCAACAGATAGACATGTTGAACGTGTTTACAGTTGCCACTTGCCCTTCGGTTACGGAGTCCCTTGGGCTAACAGCAAATTTGAAGGACAGACCAAATAAGCGGAATTTAATTCAGGCGCTTTATTGTATGTTTCAATTAGGAAGCTTCGTAACTTAGCGAAACAACATAGCATATCTTGTATGAGAGAGTGGGCAGATTTCATAAAAAAAAATGTGAAGACTTCCCAGGTAGTGCCGGAATGGGAATACTTGACGGAAGAAGTTTACTTTTGCGATGTGTTTGAATTTGTTGAAGGCTAGAGGAGGGTTCTTATTTGGGTGGAGGTTTCTGTTTTTAAATTTTATGCTATGTGATTGTATTTTATTCTATCTTGTATTCTAAATGTTATTCGGTCTTCTGTTCTAAATGTTATAAGTTTAAAAAAAAATCATGACATTTATTGTTTTCTGTAGTTGTGACGAACCTGTGAAAGACCCAAAGGGAAGCGGTTAAGAGAATGAAGGAAATTTTTAAATATGGTTAAAAAAGAAAGCGAATAAATTTCCATACGAATACAAAAAGAATCCCGAGCGAGAAGTAAATTGAGAGCGTTGAGATGTACGCGCGCGCTGGCAGTAACGAGTAGTTAAGTTCAGGGTTAGCCATGTGTAAGGGCGTTTGGTCACGGCGTGAACAGCTAATGAAGCAGCAGATTACTGAAACGTTTCTGACTGACTAAAGATAATTTTGAATTATATTGTGTGCACTGTTGTAATTGTCTTAAGGTTCGGATTCGGGTTCGTTTGTGGAGGGAATCTATTGTCGATGCGAGAGGTTGCTGTGTTTTACCATTTCAGGAAAAAAAAAAACTAAAAGTTTCAGAGATTAAAGAAGGTGTTGAAATAAATAATTCGTTCAATTTGAAAACAACCAAGTAGTGACTATGAACTGAATGAAACGTTGCTGTTGTGGTTTAAACTTTATAGGAATGCAAACATCTCCATGAACTGGACAGTTCTTTACAGACGAAAAGTTACTGAATTTGTTTTCAACGGTTTTAGAAGATTGACCACTTGTTTAATGCTCGGTCTTAGTTCCGCTTGAAAATTTATGAATCAGGCAGTAGCTGTTATTAAAAAGAATATGAGACATTCGTGTATTAAAAAAACACAGAAGGTTCGTGTTTCTATACTTTACTGTAATTTTAAAAGAAAATAATATAAAGTTGTAAAAATAAGGAAAAAATAATTAAAAATTGTACAGAGAGTATGACGTGTGCAATTACCGTTTTTAGCGACTACCTGCTATAGCGTTTATTTTTTCTTCAGTTTGTCATACGTCCTTATAAACGATTTCTACCGAATATGTAGTCGGCAATAATTTACTAATTTTTTCTGAATCTAGTAGTACTGAGTGAATAAAAATCGAATCGCTTATTTGCTTTTAGAGTTTTCTTATTTATTTACTTAGTAGACCGTTTGAGGTAGGTATTTGTAAGCTTAAGCGTGTAGGTATTTTTGTTGCATTCATATTATTGAGCGAGACGTCGCGTTGTTGGTTGTGTGTTGGGTAGCTACATTACTTACGCGGCTTGCATTTCCGCTGCGGACAAAATGTCAGGCTTTTACGTATATGGGCACTCTTTCCTCACAAGGTGGTGACAAACCAGCAAGTAGTGTCCTTGCCTACTAATAACTCTCTGCTTTACCGATCGGAACCGGGGTTTATCTGTACCTGCAAACGTATACATCACGGATATATTGTACAGAGGTAACAAAACAGTCTTAAGGCGGTAGTCCACAATTCGGAGTCGTGTCAGACTGCTGAAAATTATAATTTTAGTTTGGTCGTTAATGTACTTTATGTAACCTAGAAAAAGATCTTGAAATTTGATTATTTTACTAGTACTGTGGCAAATAAAGTAACTTAAAATCTCGTTACCTATATTTAAAATGGACGTACAGCCCTCGGTCTCTGGATTTTAAGATGTACACAAATGGAAACGTTTTTCGAAATCCACTACAAAGCGTCCAGTTAGAGTTTTTTTTGGGATTTCTGCTTTCAAAATTCAAAGAGGGGTTTCTTCCGGGTGAAGTTTTAGAATTTTCGAAATAGGATCCCCCAGGTGGCCGAATCCACTTTGCAAATTATTATCAACTCCCGATAAATATCTGATGAATCGTCACTCTTTTACTCTGCTGTACTAACGGAATGTTTGTTTGTTGTTTAGGTACTGTATGCATAGTTTCACGGCCATCGTTTTCAGAGAGATGTAACTAAAACACAGTGAACAAGAAATGCAGTTTGAGTGTGGAGCGGTTTATGACACATACAGCATGAGTGCAGCAGTTCCCACGCCTGCCGACGTACTCAGCGGGGTTGCACGTGTTCGGATTCCCGCGGTCTGACGTCCTCTTGTGTTGTGATTGTATTTTTGAAATTCGAATTGTTTGGAAGAGTACACAGTTCGATATTTGTCACATGATACGAAATGAACGAATTATGAACGCATTGCTTATATTTAACTTCATCGAGAGGCGATTTTGGACGGACCATATAATGGGGAACGGCTCTCAAACTGCGGGGTACAACTCTCTGGATGGGCTCAGTTGGATGTGCGAATAGATTACGAATATCTTTTTGTTGATATAGGAGGTGTTCACTAAACTACGGTCGCTCAGTGCCGACTACGAGAACGTTTCTATCCTTTGTAATACAATTCCGCATTATTTTTTAATGATTTCATTTAGTACAAGTAACTGTATTTATTGCCACAAATATATATATATTTTTTTTATACCGTGGTGAGTATATAATAGAGATATTCTGTTCGAACTTCCGAACAAACTATCCCTGGTCCCATTGCAGACTGTTTTATCCGAAACGTCACCACTATACTGTTTACATAAAGAAAGATAAACCAAGACGTGATAGACGTTACTGAAGAGAATCTCAGAAAATTACAAATAGACCTACCTACTTGTAACATATAAGAAAACAACGTAATCTCACGTACCCCTGTAATCTCCAGCCTAACGCTGTAAATCTAAGTTGAATAATAGAAGAAAATGTGATAAATTTCATAGATCTATACTGTATAGATTTCATACTTATTCTATATATAAATGTATGTGTACTTACTCAAAGAACTCACTGTCTCACTCAACTTACTTTTATATATATTTTGCGTAGCGTTGTAGATGCATTAACCTCACGCATGGACTATATATATATATATATATATATATATATATATATATATATATTGCAACAGTACAAATTTATAAGGTACTGTGCATTGCACAAAGTAATTTAAATAGTAATGAGAATAAATAAAATAATGCATTTTTGGTAATAATAAGAATTCAGCCTGCAATCTGAATTGTAAAAGGAACGCCTAACTTTCATGCTGGAACAGGTGAATAAGGCAGCTGCCCTCTGTATGTGTGTACACACGTAACAAGCGTGTGTGTGTGCTACCTGTCCGTTCATGAACGCGCCACCCTTTCAGGAACGATATAAATTATTTGCATTTATTTAATTTATAATACTTGTGTGCATAGTAGTGAAAAACTGAATACACCAAAATGTGTATTTAAAGAACACGGATAAGTACATAAAAAATAGTGAAAAACGAATAAAAAGTGTAAATCATAGCAAGTTAAAAATCAATAGTAATTATGTTAATTAAGATAAAGAAAAACGGTATGTGCATGATGAACACCTATAAATTACCGACCGAGTGAATATCGGGTAATGTGCAAAAGACTTCGCAATTCGCGAAGACGAGCAAATTAAGTGTGACAAGAAAGCGTGGGTTAGGAGTGACGCTATCGACAATATCAAACCTGCAGAATATTGTCGAGACATGATTTTGGCGCCCTGGGTATAAATACGGGGGACGCCCTAACATCATTCTCTTTCTCGTTCAATCATCGTGGCAGCCGGAGTCTATGCCCCGCAACTAGAGCTATTTTCTCAATCAACCATAGTCGCAGCCGGAGACTCTACTCGAAAACTAGAACTACTGTAGCTGATCGACTACCATGGCAGCCAGAGAATCTACTTAGAAACAACAACGACAGTAGATCAACCACAAGCAGCAGCCAGGGACTTCAAGACTACACATCCGTTCGAGTGAGCAGTTGGAACCGGAGGCCATGACAAGGAACGAGGGTGCAGCAGAGTACGAGGATCCAGTAATCCAGAGTACGAGAGTCCAGCGGATGAGGGACTACAAAACTCCAAGACTACAAGACTCCAGGACTACCAGACTTCAGGAATCCAGGACGATAAAGGAGCATCCCGTATCAAGGACCGAAGAGGACACGCTACAGATGTACCACAAATAATAAAGTGACTAATAAACATGCATTTTAAAAACCGAGACGTAATCAAAAGAATAACAAATAAAACAATAGACAATTCAATTAAAATATGAATCAAGAAATTGTATAGCTGTAAATATATTTTGGTACAACAAGTAAGACTGTTTAACGATAATTGTTAGCAGCAACTGTAATTTGAAATCTATAATTTTTAGTAAGTAAATTGACAACGTCATTAGAGAAATTTGTAGAAAGCAATGCATATGCAGAAATAAAGAAAAAAAGAGCTTAGATAATTAAGAGATTAGATAATCAATATAATATAAATGAGCTAGCTGAGAGCAGTATAAAAAAAATGTATAACAATGTATTAGAATATAAGATTATATAGTATGTTTGTGTGTAATATAAAATTACGAAATACACGTAATACGTACGTGAAAATAATGATTTTTAATCGCCAAACAAATAAGAAATGCTATTAATAAATAAATTTAAACGAGTTTAAACAATTTTACATTGTTATGATTATTACGATTACACCCTTCATTCAAACACACACACACGCGCGCGCGCGCTAAACAAAAACGTTAAATTAAACACTTTAAAATCTTCGTAGTGTTGTAATATATATATATATATTTGGAGTTGTGGATGTGAAACTGATAATCCTAGTTAATCTTTATTTGGTGTATGGTTTTTCGTAAAAAAATAGAACGTGATTCCTAATCGTGTGAAATTTTACAGTTCGTACAACGATGAAATACTCATCGGAAAATGTTTAAACATTTGTTGTAACCTGGAGTTTTACTAATTCGGACTTTATTACTCCTCATGTTAGGCTACATTGAATTAATTAGGCCCTACAGGGTACAGTAATTTATTTGATTATTACATGTATCATTAAACGGACATTTTTACTAAACTAAATATACACTCGGCTCCCTAAGGACAGGTAGGTACTCGGAAATTTATGGACCATGCCCAATTTTTGTGATTTAAATTTATTTAATTGTGCGGTGGTCCAGATCACAGGTGCGGTTTTGTCATAACACCTAACACCGTATTCTGCGCACACTTTATTCTCGTTTCGTGGGAATTTGATACATTTTTTTCTATCGGTCAGCTCGTGTTTCGGACTCGGTCTGTTTGAAAAAGTTTAAAAAAGGATGGAACCTTGTCCAAGTGTCAATGATTTATTTTCTTAAACTAGTACGAGTAGACTGCTCAGTGGAATCGTGGTCGTTACTTGATATCATCACCTTTATTAGTTCGTATTTTGCACGAAGTGCACAGACCATCGAGCAATGCGTTTTTTCCAAAAAAAATGTCGCGTTAACCTGGTCTGTTGAATCTATCAAAAAACATGATGATGCGTAATCTATTATGAAACACAATTATAGTTTATATTGGAGAATTAGTACGATTCGGTTATTTTAGATTCCAAGTCCGGAAGGAAACGAAAGAGCGCAGTAATGGTGTCAAAAATTCGTGTTTGAAATAAGGACAGAACGTAAATATTCGTTGTCCCTAGTGCGTGTCTGTGTATACATATTGTTATTTGTAAGAGGTAATGTTGAGTACCAGGCAGACTAGAGAACTGGAGTTTTGCTATGGTATTGGCATTGTTGAATGGATGGCAGACAGTAGATGGCCGATAAGGATATTATAGTGATCTCGAAGAAAATGAAATGAAAGAAATATCTTACTATGGGGATCGCATGTCGCTTGGAACAACGGTTGAGAAGGGAACAACAATAGAAAACGATCGAGCGGACTGAAATTTGTGGGCGGAAAGAACGTCTAAAAGTCAGGAAGAAAGTCAAAGACGACGTTGGGAGGGTGGTCGGTGTTTGCGAGAAGAACCCACGTACTATTTTGGTTTTTATCTGTTGAATAGTTAAGACTATCCGTTCCGGAATCTCTTCTATTCAACGACAACGACAACTCTTCACAAAATATCTGTCGCTGTCGTAATCATCATCAGCAGCACCACCAGCACTGCATCAGTAACACTACCACAACCACAGATGGTTTAACAATTGTTATTTATTCCATTTTGGCACCAGTATTATCGTGGGCGACTACGTTTCTTCTTTCCCAGTCTAGGTTTATGTTCAGCTGAAGTATCGCTAATTTTTTTCTACATGCATTATGCATAATCTTTACGATTGTTTTTATAATCCTTTGTTCGTTCCTGAAGGTTAAATACGATCAGTTCTCTTCTGATGTCATAACGTGAGTTCCTGTCAGTCAGTGTAAAGCGTGGCCCTCTAGCTAAAATCTTTATTCTTGCGCTTTCTTCTTCTCAGCTGGTCATTTTAGAGATCGAATTTTAAGGAAACCGTAAAGTTGCTGGTGGAAGAGGCAAAATAATCAGTAAATGTTACAATAACAGTAAATTCTGTAAACTCGTAGAATGAAATGGTGAATCGATTGTATACACAGTTTGTTATAAACCGATATAAACGTGTGTGTACTGAAAATTGATATTTTTTTTGAATATACTAAAACTTTAGTATACTACACTGGGGCAAAGGACCTTCAAAGTTGGCAATAAATCACAATCATAAATGATGGATTCATAAAGCGAAAATTTCTGTGTAATTTAAAGTAAAATTATTATTTGGACTTCTGCCCTAAGACAGGTCTTCAAATGGTAAAAGCTCTCCAATGTCCTATCGCATGCCAGTCTTTTCATTTCTTCGTAACACCCTCTGATTTTAATGCTATCAGTTAATTTCATTCTTCTACGCCCTCTTCTTTTTACTTCCATGTTTCTTAAACAATGACCTAACCAATTCCTTTTCCTATTTTCTATTACCTTCAGGATTCTTCTCTGTTCCCCTATTCTTCTTAAAACTTCATCATTCCTTGCTTTATCAACCCACCTCACTTTTTCCGTTGCTCGCCAAACCCACATCTCAAATGCTTCTAATCTTTTCTCATCCTCTTTCCTCAATGTACACGTAACATTTGGAGCTTTTTTAAATTCTTATTAATTTTGCCACACAGCAGCCTTTTCCTCCCATTAAATGCCTCTTTCGCTATAGCAATTCTTGATTTAATTTTACGAGTGCAGGACATATCTTCACTTATCAAGCTTCCAAGATATTTAAACTAAAATAAAATACAGGTATTTTATACAATGTTTATTTCCATCAAGATAGATTTATAGACAGTGGCTACTAATCTAGATGTCCCGGGCAGCACCACAAAATGAATGTGCTTTTTATTGTCACAGGTATATTCAGTGTTGTGAAAATGAGTAGGCCTACACGGGATCCTCGGCGTGGCATAAAAAAGAAGCCATCATTATTGTTATTATTATTTTATTAAAGAATTGTAAAATAATATGTGTCATTCTTTTAATTTTAAAGTATTCTGTATGTTTTTAGTAACGTTCTCGTGTTTCATCGCCACCAGATTGTGAATAGGCCTAAACTTCATCTTCTTCTTCTTCTTCTTCTTCTTCAGAGTGGACCTTAACAGACGATGATTTAATAATTTAAATTCTTGTTTTTGCAGGCATAACAAAGTTTTGCCCTTTCTGTGTTAACTGATCTTTGGACAGCAAAGTAGGTAGATGTTGTTGTTTCCGTACCATAATAAAATATTGGAGCAATGTAGGAGCCTTCTCAACAAACAAAACAACAAAAAATTTATCCAGCATGAAAAATTGACAACAAAATAATTCTGAATTTTGTGCTTTAATTCCCGTTGTTCTATTATGTCAATATAATGAAAGTTTTTTGATTTCGCGTCACACACATATTTTTACGTTGGTGACGTGAGTGTGACCAAGACATAGCAAAGATGAAACTGTGGCTGCTTGCAAAGAATTTAGCTTAATAGCACTATAGTAAATTATGTGTAAACGTACTTGTAATTTCACATATTTGACTGTCACTTTGGACATCGACTTCCTTTAAAAAAGTTTAAATGCTTCAAAAAGGTGTAAAAAGGTAAAACGTTTATAGAAATTACAATGAGTACTCGTTAGAACGAAGGCTGAAAATGGAAGCCTGGCCTGACGTGCAATACAATTAACTTTCAATATGTTTCTGAAAAGAATGAAAAATATTAAATATTTAACAGTCATCCGACTAATTATTACATTGAAATAGGTAATATCAATTTGAAGATATTAATTACCAAGTTCCTAGTAAGTACTAGATCTTTAGAAATTTAGAATAAAAGTCTGAAATGATAGGCAGATTGTTAAGAAAAACCCAGCACAATAATCGGTAACATGAGACGCGATAATGACAGACTCGTATGTGCTCTGAATGAGTGCCCCTGTTAGAGCAGGTTGGAGGAACCATCAAGACACATTTGGTTTGTTGTACTCAGGATAGGGGGGTATGCGAAAAAAATAACGAGAGTGTAAGCCAGATTTCATTTTTAATGTGTAAGCCAAAGTAACTCTAATATGATCATAAATTTGATGATTACGTGTGGTGCTGAGGTGTTTTATATGAGCACACAGAATAGGTGCACGCAGCTGCGACGGCCGCCGCAGACCAAAACAAATATGGCGGTGCCTTTCTCCAAAGTTGTGCAGCATGCAGTTATATGTTTTTTGATTAGTGAAGGTGAAAACCAGTTGAATAGTGATGCAAATTCAATACGGAGAAATTGTGTAATCATTACAGCAAGCGTATAAATCTCACAGGAAATTTAAGCGATGCAGCTCGCTCCGGCCGGCCTCAAACGGCGACTTTGCCCGCACTGTTGCTGCAGTGGAACAACTTATCAGTGAAGGCGGGTGACAATCAACAAGGTGGCTGAAATAGTGCCAAGTAACCATGGTTCAGAACATTACAGCATCAGCGAGGTGCTGCAGTTTAACAAAATCTCCGCTATGTGGGTGACGAGGCTGCTAACCCCTGAAACGAAATATTTTCGTATGGATGGTTGCACTACGTTCTTGTAATGGTATGAAGATGAGGGAGATGACCTTCTGCAACACAAAGAGACTGGCGACGAATCGTGGGTCTGTTATTTTCAACCAGAAACTAAGCGAGCAAGCACAAGCATAGAATAGTGACATTCAACGTAGCAAACCATTTGAAACCTGTAATAAAGTCCAGACGTCGTGGTTTGCTCAGTTGTGGCTTATGGTTACAGCATGACAGTGCGCGGCCGCACGCAGCTAACACAACGGTCGAAAAGATCTTGAATCTCCATTCCCAATGTCTTTCACACATCCTCCTTCTTCACCTGATCTCGCGTCTCTTTTTACCATTTAAGTAGGCTCTTTGGTACCAAGGAATTTTTTACGGACGAGATGAAAACAGCGGCGGATGTGTACCTGTGGAGTCAACCAAAACTATTTTTTCTTGTCGGGGATTCGAAGCACTGTTGAAGTGCTTGGACACACGGATTGGACGTAAGGGAAATTATGTTGAAAAGCGATGAGGCATTTGCACCCATGTCCATTTGTATTTTGTCAATAAAAAATTAAGGTTACTTTTTACCTCAGCTTTGAGCCCCTTTGTATTAGTCTGCGGCGGGTAGCTGAATGGAAGAGAGCTCACATTTTGCAGCGTTAATTTGTCGTGTTATGCTGCGGTTTCGACTCAAGGCCGAGTGAGTCCAACGCGATATCAAAACACCACCACAACATCTCTCCCTACCGTGCATGTCGCCACCCCACGTGGTTAAATTCAGACGGATTACTTTTTGGCGGTAGCGTTGTGTGAGCTGTACCATGGCTTGATAGCACTAGTGGCCATGGGCCTAATGCGCCATGGAAGACGACGACGATGACTAGTATCATTTGTTAGCGATTATAAATAACATTTCTCAAAAATCGTTTGTTGCTACACTACCGGATATCCTGAATTGACATTACAGCTGGTTAACAAACATTTCTCGGTAAGTGAAAGTGGAAGTACTGTGTGGCATGTCCACACCTGTTTTGTGTCCGATTTCATACAAGTAAGATACGCTTATTCGCTTATTCAGATGACTGAACGAGAAATTTAACGCATTAACTGCGTGTTTAGAGCCAGCGAAATTTGGTTATGCAGCTTCACCTTTATTTCTTGTATTCATTAACTGTAACTACGCACACCGCTTAGTCTACTACATTACTTAGTTTACACATCATTTACTACTGAGCATATCGTGAGCAGAGGTTTTACTTACCATTGTTAGGTTAGAACATTTGTTGGTAGAATAATAATGTGGTAAACGGAACGCGAGACGTAGAAATGAAAAAGTTTCCAATTTCTCAGAAGAATCATGTAGTAGTAATTACTAAAGCAAATCAGACGAAAGAAACTTGAAAAAAAAATTCATTAAGTTTGAGACTGATAGAAAATGTATTTTAAGAAGGTATCCATTTTAGTATAAGCGATCAATCGTTATAAGTCTCTAATGGAAGTTCTCGGAGACGTGTCGTGCTAATAACGATTACTATTTTTGGAGAGGGCAGTATTCGTCGCCACTTCATTCTGAAAACGGATTTCAGACTTTTCTTGTTAAAAATACGTTGCTCCTTTCTTTAAATAAATCTAGTTAAAAAGTTAATTAGTTGGTAATATTTTTAGAAAGTAATTGTATTCGTTAGGGACTTATTTCGTCAATAAAAATATTGTTACGATTGTCTTACATTTCAACAGTGGAAATATAATTATTCACCAGAGGATTCGAAAAGTAGAGCTTTAATTAAAGTTTCAGTAAACATCAGTAAACACTCAGTTCTTGTAGGTTACGATTATCTTGATACACGCTAATGTAACAATTTATAAATATCACCTATTTAACTCTGTCGCAATACATAATGCATGGTCCACACAATAAATTAAACAGCTATATATACCCACTAATCGCGAGTTGCTACAACAGTAACGACTTGCAACTCCTAACACTTTGCTATGCAATTTCAAACTGACTGAGCGGTCGCTTCCGGAACGTCGTTTGCAACTCGGCCTGTATGGCGTAGTTCGTGAAGAGATTGGCTTGGATACCGGTAGAATAACAATAGAGCATCGCGTAATCCTGCCCCTCACACAACGCGTGTAAAGCGTCACGTATGTTATCTCGTCAGCGAAGCAATATGATCGAAACATAACCTACAGTGTGAAACAGTTGTGATTTGCTCTTGAAAGGAAACAGTGGTAGCATTTCTAAAAAAAATTCGTAGTTCTGTACTCAAGGACGCCATTGAATCGGAATTTCAACAGAGGTACAGGAAACAGCGACGTATTTACGAGGGGGAGACGAATGGGACCGGTCCCCTCCCCCAGAGGGTCGATAATCTCTTAATTTTTAGGCTGTTTTATTATTTTTGCGGCCAATATCATAGTAACTTTTTTTTAAATATACAAACAGATTTATTACACAGCATTAGCATATAAGTTTGAAGTGTGAATGTAGGAAAATCAATTCAGTCAATACTAGTAAGTATCTTGTAAACAGTATTTCATAATGCGCGTTTTTATTGAGTTATTACCTTTTTCTTCACTGGGACTGATTTCAGGATGTTATCACACGTTTTTCAGCCACCTTAAAGATAGTAATGTTGATTAGTCTTGTTTTTTCTTTTGTATAATGCCGACTCGCCCCCCCTCCCTCAAGGGCAAATTCTAGATACGCCACTGGCAGGAAACAATAAATAAGTAAAAAAAAGGCGACTTCAAGGAGTTCTATGCCGAGTTAAAAAAGAATGCAGTCGATGTGATATGTAAGAAATGAATATAATAAAGGAAGAGTTTCAAAATTTAACTAGAATGAGAGTGTAAAATAAACAAAGCGCGATATTGATTGAATGCAAGAAAATTAACTAACAGTAAAACCAACGACAAGAAAATATAAAGGGGAAGGAGAAGAAACCTATGTAGTCCGAGGAAGACGTAGGAACCACAACAGCAAGCAACAAACAATAAAATGCGAAACGAATAATATGTGTTTAACTATGTTGTGAGTAGACCTAATCCAGAAAGTGTTAAGTTGTACTTATCTGTGATTAGTAGTAATGGTTTGTTGACGACGAGAAACCGTACGCGTGAAATCCGATTCCAGTATAACAGTACGATTAAAAAAGATGGAGATAAAGTTGAGAAATTTTACCCGTAACAGATACTGCAATTATCCGTTTCGGAAGTAAGAAAAATGTGGAAGGTTCCCGAAGGAATGTTATAGGGAAAGAAGAGAAGCGACTTCATAAACAACGGCAGTCCGGTCTTGCTATTACATTCCGAGCTGCATTCGTTGTGCTGACTTTTGACAGTCAGTTATCATCACCTTGGCATCCGTGATTCGGTACGGTATTTAAGCGTCTTAAATTTAAATTTGGCTCTTAATATATTTGGTTACTTTCTTTTGAACTATTTAAATTTAGAACAAGTACTTCCTATCGGACGCCCCTTGAAGATACATTTAATCCTGAACCTCTTTGTGAATCGCTTTTTGACATTGGTACGTTCAGATTTTTAAGTTTTTAAACATAAACAGCACAGTCACGTGTTATTCGAAATTCCGTTTAATTTCATACCTCATATGATGCTTTTTATGATGTTTGGAGGTTTCATTACTCTGGGGTTCAATGCTAGTTTACTGGTGGGGGGGGGGGCTCGATTTTTTTTAAAAACCTTTTTTAGCAATCAACAAGACGTATAGCTTTTCGTACTTTAAACTTCCTAATTACAGGTTCCACTTCGTGGCTTGACTCAACGTCGTTGAGAATGTATTGTAATCAATAGAGGCGATATGCTATTACTCCGACAGTTTTTGTTTCTAAGAATTCTGTTATGAAGTCAAGCATTGTATGCGTTTTGTAAGTAACATTATTAACATGTGTCACATTATTAATGTGATTTTTTTTTGTCAGGTTAGTGAACGAATTCGGTGGCGTACACGCACACGAAGCGTCTGTAACTAAGTAGTAAGTTTTTTAAAAATAAATTTTGTCAACGCTTAAATGCGTGCAAATTTATCAGCTTTGGATGTGAGAAATCTGCGGGAGATCTGAATAATGTTCAGTGTTCAATAGCAATTAATAATAATAATAATAATAATAAATATACACAACAATATGCGAGAATCAGAACTATAGGGTATTGCACGCACTTTCCACGTAGGACTAAGTAAGTATAATATAAACTCCCCGCGTTGTGTGGTTAGAACCCAGCGCATGCGCAGTTCAAAATATTGCAATCTGTTTTGTTGCGAGACATAAATTGAAGGAGGTTCGTCTTTGTTCGCGAGGGGCCTCGCGACGCCTCTAGACAATGTCGTAATCAGTAGAGGCAGTTATGCGCCAAAACGGTTCTGTCGCGAAACGAAATGTCGTTGCAGTTTGCGGCCGGCCTTAAACGACGTATGAGTAGCAATTACCCCCTGAACCGTGTACTACACGACGCTATTCCCCCCTCCCCCGTAAAGTGACTGTCCGATAGTATACTTACATAATTATATTAGCGGGATCTGCAGTAGAGCGAAAGCTCTAATCTGGAATTTGATCAGTTGTCGCTGCGATCGCATTATGAAGTATCAAGAAAATGATAATTCTTTCAAGAAAAATTTCGTAATCAGTTTTAAAAGGTCGTCCAGTCGTCGTTCTAACTAGTTCCGAACATTGGTTTTGACAGTAGCAATTTGAGTTAGCCGGATAGAAAACATATACAGAATACGTCATGGTCAGTTATCGTCTCGCTTTCATGGTTAAATTATCGTCCCGATAACTTAATTTTATTTATTTCCTGCAGTTGCAAAAAAAAATCTTTTCAAACGATACGTCGATCAGTTGTTGTTAGGAACCCTTGTACCGAGGTCGAGTTAAGTGTTGGCTATGTTACTGTATCATTAATGTCACGTAAAGTGTACGTTGAACAAATAAAACATACTGAACCGTATTTTCACCGGAAATTCATTTTGGAGTGTCGTGGACCGGAAAAGAAATATTTAGTATAGAAAATGTTGTACACGCTTGTGCGTAAAACGGAATCCGTAGAATCATAATGTGGAGGAAGTAAGAGTCAAGGTACTGCACTAACGTACGCACCAGCAATGAAAGTTTAACTAAACTTTGTTAAATCTATGACTGTAAAAAAAGTATTAATACATCACGTTCTGTCAGATCGTCCGCGAAATAGTTCAGTGTGTAATGAATTTTCGGATAAGGAGCCGACGAAAATTAGATAATTATGCTGGTAGTGTAATAACATTGAACACGAATGACGAATACCACAATAACTCTGAATATAGATAACAGATTTTATCAGATGTGGAAGTCTTCATCGTCATTATCATCAGTGTCACCGATTGGTTATGTTTTTGCGTGTTCTATCTTCAAGTATCACGCCATCTTTACTTTGTATTCTTACTTCCTTTGCTTGGATTTGAGAGCTAGTTTATGTAGGCTTTCGTTACCCATCCTTTGTAAGTGCGTTTTTAACGTTTCCTTACTTTCATTTTTTTTAATTCATGTTATTTATATTCTTTTCGTCGCGACTGTCTTGATTTATAATTCCATCAGCTTTCCTGCATCTTTCTTGCCTCGCAGGAATTTCACCAGGGAAAACTGATCATTATCTGGTCGGACTTTGTTCTGTAGTTTCTACTGATAGTTCCACCTATCAGATAATATTCACGTGTTTTACTGTGTGTAGTCTTCTCATCGTCATCACTTTTTGAACGAGCGAAACGAATTCTCAGTTTTAACTTGAGCGTTTACCATCTGTGTATGCCTGCCTGACTCTCTGCTTGTGGTATGTCTCACGATAACTTTTGAATGCGTCAACTTGGCATCCGTATCCACACGTTTACCCTTCAGAACCTTATTGTTTTTTAGATTGGTTCCCACAAAAAATAGGGGCGGGAGGCAAAAATATGAGGCGGTCACAATTATCAAAAAAATTTAAAAACCCATATGGTGGCATCAAATTAAAGAGAATTTTAACTATCATTTGAATGTAATGTTAATTTTTAGAAATTTCAAAATTTTGGATACCAGAGCTCAAGAAAGACATAAAAAATTTAATAAAATAGTGAATGTCCAGCAGGGGGTCAGACTAAAAGGATTTGTAACCAAAATCTGAGAGTGTTTCGAATTTTTGTTGTTTATTGTATTATTGTGTGCTCTAAAATTTTTTATATTATTAAAGAAATAGTTGAGTAATCGTTTTGCAATTTTTCCCGTAATTGAAAAGTTTTTTATATTGAAATTTACATAAGTGTACTATCAGCAGTTGACCTTTGTTACCGAACAAGGAATGTGGTGACGTATGTAGGCCTATGCCATTCCACTGCACGCATCACTCTAATACTACACATTTAATATACGTTTAACACAGTTTCGGTGTGACTTGACTGTCTCTCACAAGGTATTTCTTGTAGCGAATAAAAAACACACTTTAACAAAATATTCAATAAATTACACGTACATATAATGTACGAACGTTCAATCTAATACGCACACAAAATTACAACTAAAAACGTATTAACAATGTTTTCAGAACCAGTAATACCCCACCAACACAAGCACGCACTATCATTCAGTAGGACCCCCCCGCTCCTCGGGCGTCTCGGCAGCAAAACTGCTGTGCATACAGTACTTTGTTCAAAATAGTGACCAAGTTGTGCAGCTCAGGAAGCACACTAGTTAAAATATCAATGAGCATGTTAATCAAGATTTCAGGGAATTCTTCAATTTCGTCATTCCTATTTCTGTTCTGCAGTTCGTACATTTCCCTAATGCTTCCTGAACAATCTGTGCTATGCGGTTTTTCACGTTTGTCCACTTCACTTCTGTACTGTATGCCGTCCGTGTTAGTTCTAGATAGTTGTTTATTCTTTGTCGATACAATGTTAAGAAACTCATCTCATTGAACGAGCGAAGCGAGTTTTCAGTTTGATTAAAACGACCGTTTGGATTTTTGTATGTGTCTGTTTGAGGTGTGTATCACGGTAACTTGAATACGTCAACCGATTTTCGTATAATTTGGCTTACGTATCCATACTTTTACACTACAGAATCCTATTGTTTTTGAGACTGATCCCTACAAAAAATAGTGGGGCGAGATACATAAGTGTGAGGCATAAAAATTGTTAAAGTAGGGCCCATTGCAAAAATCCATGTGGTATATCAAATTAAAGGGAATTTTAACTAAAATTTGAATATAGTGGTAATTTTTGAAAATTTCCAAGTTTTTGGCCTCCAGAGGCCAAAAAATGGCAAGAATTTGATAAAATCGCAAAGTCCACGTGGGATATTCAGTTATACAGAATTTTAAGGGAAATCTGAATATGTGTACTGCTAAGAAATTTCAAAATTTTAGGATACCAAAGCCCAAAAAAGTTATAAAAAATTTGAGAAAACAGAAATCCTGCCAAGCGTCAGAGTAAAGGGAAAGTTAACCCAAATCCGAAAGTAGTAACGTTTACTATGAACGTTTTTTAACTTTGGGGCTCCACGAGCCAAAAATGGAATTCAGAATTTTGAGAAAATTGTACAAGTATACCTATGTGGGGGATCAAGTTATGAGGAATTTACTTAAATTTTAAGACTCGGTATCTATAGTTATTTGACGGAATTAGTATCTATCTGCACTCAGTAATGTAATATTGAAGATTACCTTATAATAAATGTATTTAATTCAAAACATTGAGCGAGTTCTGCAGTTTATGGAGCTTACTAATAATAAATTAGCTTTAAGAACTTGCTCTCACCTCTTTCCAATATTTAATGTTTTTTGCTACTACTTGGTACGACCAATGACACCGTCGACACGGTATACTCTGACGTCCTGGACTTTACATTTTTATCGTTTGCAAGTGCATAATCAATACTCTTCCGTAAGTACCAGCTACTTGAGGACAGCAGCGTTTCTAATTAGAGCATTTGTGGTCTCCACTTACGAAGTGGTTTGTTTATGTATGTTTGTCTTCTAGTTTTTGTGGTCAGTTATAAAGACACCTGTTTCTTCATTTACACTCTTTAATCTGTTACAGTCCCCCGTACATTTACCTCTATACCTATTATAATTAAGTGTTCCCGTTCAGTTCTAAACCTTACTGTAACTATTCGTTTGCCTATAATTGTGGAAGCGTGTCGTCAAACAATGCTTGCTATGATTACGAAAATAAATCAGGCGTACAAGTGGTTTTAAAGATCCGTGTTTGGTTAAGAACCGTGTGGCAAATGCAGCAACAATGCATTGAACTCTCCTTCAGTACATATTCCAGGAATATCTTCAGAAAGGATATTTTAGAAAACATTTAGTTTGTAAGAAACTCAGTTAAAAATTTGTTGTTTTTATTCTAGTTCTTGTAGACCTACCGTTAGAAATCAGAACTTGTGTTATGATGCGCTGACGAAAATTACCTCTTGGCGGATACTAATGGTAGGAAAAAATTATTTTTAAAACAGTAGAAGGAATAATCTTTTTCATCTTGGAGAAGATGCAGAGGGGGTGAAAACCGGAGTTACACACGGTCGGTTGGTGCACTGTTTGATCAGTGCAGCCGAGCACGACGAAACAAAGAATGAAGAAAGACAAAAAAGAAAAGGCAAGGCAGGAGAGAAGTCAACTTTATGGTGATTAGAGTGGTTTGGTGGGGGGTCGGTGGTAGTTTCATTGATCGCCTACTGTGTGACGTCAGCCGAGAACAAACGTGCTTCTGCGCCACATATCCCGTCCTTCCGCGTACTACCCTCGACGTACTGTCATTAGCATTATCGTCTTCGTCTTCGTCAGCGTCTTCATTATTGTCGACATGTCTTTGGTCGTTCCTAAGTACTCGATCACCAGTCTTGTTTCAGTTAACACATTAAATAAAGCACATGGTATATATCGCGGGATTCGTGTCTAAACTAGTTTATTTTGTGTGTAGGTAAAAATAATATAGAAACCTATATGAACCCCCTACAGATAGCTAACTGACATTTAGTAGTATTTATTTGTTTCCGACTCCCGTTTTCAAAGACTATAGTATTGTACTGTAGTTGATTCTGTTCATACAGTTAAAGGAGTATCAGTAGCGTAGACATTTTTGTGTGTGACAGGATTATTGACCAGGGAGAGTTTATTGCTGGAGAGCGAGGAAAGAGGCGTTGATGGTACAGACCTGACGATAGACTCTGAACAGTTGACTTTGAGATGCGGAGTGGTCAAACACTTCGCGCGAGGCTAACCGAATTTTCATTCATTTCGTACGTGCGCAGATCAGTCTTTATAGTGTTTCATAGTGTGTAGGGTCGGCTGGACCAAGGCTGGTAAGAACTTTACAAGTATGCCAATGTCGTTATGAAGCGAAATAATGTAGGCCTACGATAGAGAGAGGTAGAGCACTAATGAGATACCAAACCGTTCTCCTCTCCCTAGTTACCGTGTGTTGTACTCTTCGAGTGGGGATAATTGTTTCATTGGTTCCGCGCATTCATTGCTCAAGTATGGCTATCAGTTTCTAATACAGGATTTGCCCGTTACAGTATATTGTATATGCTATATGACGACGAAGCGGAACTGCCTGTTTGGATATTCTTCTTATAAAACCACATTGGCGACTAGCCTAGTTTGCGAGCGGGGCGTAATCGAGCAGTAATCTCCTTGGTTATGAGTACAGTAGCATACTACAGTTGTAACTACATTAAAGTATATTATACATGATTCCGTACTGACAGCAGACACGACCAGATTACGAATGTAGCACAAAATCACACGTTTTTTAATTCATCAAATACATCAACCAGCAATGTTCGGTATATACGAGTAATTGAATTTGATGTTTCTACTAGTCAGGTGACTCTGTATTCGACCGAGCGTTGACAGTAAATGCATACTCAGAACAGTGATTCTGATTGGCTGAAGTTATGTGAGTAACATTTGCGGAAGCTATAGGGGGCAAAAACACACATCGTAGTATGTAAACATCCTCCTCCTCATATGGCGCTACAGCCCGAAGTCGACCGTTGGCCTCCTCTATCCTGACCCTCCACCTCTCTGTATCAGTAGCAAAGGACTTCCGTCCTCGCACTCCCAACATCTATATATTCCATCCACAGCGACAGCATCTTCCTATCTTTTCCCTGGACGGCCTTTTGGTCTTTTGCCATCCCCGTAAGGACTATTTTAGATGTTCGTTTGTCACCATTCTTACGACATTGGATGTTATCCATATGGCCATCCCATTGCAGCCTCCTCAGTTTTACATACACTTCTACTCTTGGTTCGTTGAAGTGACAATATATCTCATCATTACGGCGTATCCTCCATTCTCCATTTCTATATATCGGGCCCAGGATCCGTCTCAGGAGCTTCCTTTCAAATATCTTCAGGCGTTCAATTGCTCTTTGTGTTAATATCAAGTTTTCACTGCCATAGAACAGGATGGGTCGTATGATATTTTTTTACATTTTATATGCACATTTTCGTCTGCCTATGAATAACTCTTGACTTAAAAGTGGTGATAAGCGCGAAGTAGGCCTTGTTGGCTACAGTTACCCATCTCGTTATTTCTGCCTCTTCATTCCCATCTTCAGTTATCGTCGCTCCTTAGCAGTGGCGGCTCGTGATTTAAGAGGCTGGAAGGCGCGACCTTTAGGCTCCTTAATTATTTATCAATATAGAATTTAACGCACAATAGAAATGTCGCCAATATTTGATCACATAATTCATTAATAAAATAAGAATAGTAACACATGCAGCATGCAACGACTATTTAAAAATTTGATCTCACATCAAATATTGTGAGCTGTTGTAGAGTCACCAGTTTTATTAATAAGCATAACAACAAACTGTCTACAAAAATGTCTATGCTGTTTCCACAAAAAAAGTAATATACTATATTTACATTATATTATTTCTATGATACCTACACTTTAAACAGACCCTTTATTTGTATACAAAGTCCATTCGCCTTTCCTTTAAATTAACGAACTTTTCTAGCATCAGAGTCCATCATTTCTTTAACAAGTTCCTTCTTGATAGACAACATAGACAACATTCAGTCTACCGTTTTTCATTGTACTTCTCAAGAAAGTCTTTAGTCTTTTCATAATCGAAAAGCAGCTCTCAGGTTCGGCACTTCTCATGGGGTAGTTATGATAATTTTCGGAAGTTTTGACACTTCTTTGAAAATTGACGTAAGATCGTTTTCTTCTATAAAGTTAAGAAGTTTCATTGCGCCTTTAATATTAAAATCATGCCGTCTGTATAATAGTTCCAATTCACTCCGAAGTTTGTTTTCTTGTAAGAAAGGGTAATGTTGAATCACTCGCTTGAATTTTTCTTCCGGAAAGTTTGTAGAAAAAAGTGGAAGTAAGTCACTTGGTTCCTCAGGGAACTCCTCATTTATTTGTGTTTCTATTTCATTTATTTTCTTCTTCTCTGAATCTCATTTTCAAAAATTCCGATGTTACTTTGGCACATTACACTGTCGTTGTTCCTACTCTGTAGTTGTTGGTACAGTATGTCCACATGGGATAGAATTCTATGGAAAAAAGTTAGCCAGACATGAAATTTTCGTCCTGAAGAGCCCTTCTGTGAGCACTTGCCTCATTAACTGTGAGTCTGTTTGTACACTTTTCTTCAAGAACTTCGAAACATTCCTCCAACTTATATCGGTTTTCGTACACAACGTTGACTGTACGAATGCTGTAATTGCATCTTGTTATAGAAACTCTGGGTAACCTGGCTTGCACTACTTCCTTCAAAACGTCCGTTCGTAGAGATGAGTGTGAAAAACTGCTGGAATGGCAGACAGATTTGAGAAAAAATTATAACTTTGTTGTTTACACTTGTTGCTTTTTTCTAGTAGCAAATTAAGTCATGAGCGTAACAGTGTACAAAACGTGTGAACGGATACACTTCTCTAATTTTTGCCTTTACACCTCCAATAGAACCACATATAACATTAGCGCCAACATAAGTCTGAGCTATTAACATTTTCTTTGACGTGTGCAGAAGAGGATAGACATTGTTCATTATGCACTTTGCTAATGTTTCTGCACATTTACCTTCAGGACAGAGAAATCCCCAAAACCTTTCGTACACCGACGCCTTAAACACGTAGTTAAAAACTAATACCATTTGACAGTGGTTTCTCACATCCGTTGTCTCCTCACATTCGATTGTCACTAATTCAGAAGCTTGTATAAACGTTTCTATTTCTTCCCTGCAGACACTAAGCATACAGTCCAATATATCATTCTGTATTATTTTCTATGTACCTTTGAATACTGTGGCCGATTCTAAATGGTCTTTCATTGCAGAATCTAGCTCCACAGTAAAATTAATTAAGCCTTTGTATACCCCTGGATTTGTAGACGATGCTCATTCGTTATGAACTCTTGGAGACAACTGTAAAACACTACAGAATTTGACACACGAAATCAGCTGTTTTAAAACATGTCTGTTTTTGCTGACTTGAACATTGTGCTTTTCAATTTTTTGTCTAAATTGCGAGTCCATACTAGACAGTATGTTTACTTTGCCTAACAAAGAAAAATCAACAACACTATTCATGTGATGGACGGATATTTCATCCTTCTTAATTTTTTCTGTAAGATGTTTTATATCATTAACCTCTTTTAGAGTCCAAAAACAATCACCATTGTCTCTGAGACAATAAAATATATGGAAAACAGAACATTATTCGTGAAGCTATTAAAAAAAACACAAACTCAAAACCTAAACACTAAACTAATGCCCGCACTGAATTAACCGCGCCAGAGAAACTTATAAACACTAAACAGAGCAAATCTCATATTATTATCAATAGTCTGCGATTAGTTGTACGCGACTTTCTGCTAATCGTGGCGCGGGAGCCGGCGCGCCGAGCGACAGTGTAAATGCCGCCTATAAGCTTACAATTTCGTTCAACTTTGGTTAGAGTAGGGGAACTGAGAAATGGGCGCGATTGTCAGAGCGCCGTAATGCATGCTGTTCCGGAAACATTTCTGCTATTACCTAACACAAAAACATTTTCTTGTCCGAAGCGTTAAAGAAATATGTAATGACTTTCCACAAATAGTGATAATGGGTTGTTTAATGATATGATTTAATCTGGGAGGCGCGCGCCTTAGCGCCCTAAGAACGAGCCGCCCCTGCTCCTTGGTATGTGAAACCTCTGACTGCTTCTATACAGTACTCTTCTGTAATCAAATTTGTCTATAAGTGTAGACCTTGTTTGACTTATCATTTTGGTTTTATCAACGTTTATTGATAGTTCAACCTCTTTTGTACTTATTTTCAGGTTAAAGTATGTCTCCCTTGCAGCCGCACTTGATCGGGTTATGATGGCTATATCGTCAGCAAATGCTGCTATTTGTACTGACTTATATTAAAGTGCTTGTATTGAACATAGAAATTGTAAATTGAGGAAACGTCAGTGTATAACTTAAAAAAAAATGTATAGGCTATATACATTACAAAATAAGTGAGAAAATATTTTAAACATTGGAGCTTAGTAAACCAGTGAGTATGGAGCCTGGCTACAAATCTAGAGATCGCGGTTCGATTCCCGGACGTACCCAGAGCATAGTTTCGCCTAGTGGCAGGTATTAGTGCCGGTGCCGAAAAGTGAGAAAATGATGATCAGATAAGGCAGGGAACCCCTTGAGTAACAAAATTTCAAAGTGAGCTTTTCGTCTAAGACCGTGAAAACCGGGCACTTTTTTCATTCTACCTGTCCTAAACATTAACTTTATTAACTTTATTGGTACTTTACCAATACCTTTATTTATACCTTATTTAGTACTCTACCAAATGTAAATAATTTTCACTTATTATTTTTCTTTTTATTTCTGTAAAAAATAAAAAAGCAGACAAAAACACTTTTTACAGTGCTAAAAACCTTGTAGATTTAAGGCCCAACGTAACCCCCCAGGTTACAAAAAAAGTTTAACTTGATGCTGAGGCTACGTTAAAAAAGTTAAAAAGTTGAAAACTATTACATATCAAAACAGAACTATTTGAGATGTTTGTTAATTTTTTTGGTTGCAAAATAAACACTATAACATATATAAAAAAAATTATAAGTCTGTTCATGTTTTCATCGGTATTTTGTAACCACAAATGTTAATTTCACAAATAAAGAATGAACATAATCATGGTCAAGTTAAATTCAAATTACATAATTTTCAATATTATATACAAATTATATATATACATACATACATACGTTGGTTGGTTTAGTGCCGCCTAGTGCAAATTCCTTAAAATATGCTCTGGACGGACCAGAAGATCAAAGTGCGTTTTTCAGCCCCCAGGTAGACTCAGATACTGGAAATGACTAACTGAGATAACATCCTGGGTTAATGATAGCCTGCTGGTAACACTACCTTCTCTGTATGCCCTTACGGCACACATTATGCCTTAAGCCCTAGTTGTTCCGGTGGTTAAAAAGGATCTGTTATTATTATTTTATTAATATGCTTAATAAACGTTTGTGATCTGCGCACAATTTGTTTATATACAATTGCTAATCGCGCAGACCCATCTTAGGTTCACCACAAGACTAGTGTAGCTCCCGTTTAGTTATTCGTTATTCGTCTAATACTTAGTGAATCTGTGATTTTGAAAGTTAAAATGTTTTGTATTTAGAGTTTACTAGTAACCTAAATCGGGGAATTCGTGAAGTCGTCCATACTCTGTACTTGTCAGTTCGTTGTTTTTATCGATCTCCGTTATAACTTACAGAGCTACAGAGAGTTACAAACAGTTCTAACTAATTGTGCTCACACACTAGACCCAAGAACATCCTTCCTGATTTTCCGTTATTACAGCATTATTATTAAATGTCTTACACAGCATGGGATAAAAAGTTCCTTGTTTTTGTTTTTGATGAAACGTGTGTAGTGTGTAGACAAGAATGAGTTACGCTTTGAGCTTAGAGATAACAACTCAGATATTTTGACTGCTGCTCAGTCGTTGATATTGTTGCAGGGATCGCATGGCTTATGATCTTATGATCAGTGGAATAAATTACTGAACGCCAGAGAAATCAGTATTCACTTTTTTCATTTACACGTTTCTAAACAAACACACTCGTATTAGAGATGTTTTAGTTACACAGTTGTCCAATACATATTGTAGGCCTACAACAATAATAGGATTCACCAAGTAATATAAATACAATATCCCTCCACACAAATTTGAACACTTAACACGTTCTTCTTTTAATACCGTTTTTTACACTTGAAGTCGATGAACTTGTCTGGCCACGGTGACCCACCCTTTCTCTTTGAACGAGCCAAGCGAGTTCTCTGTTTTCACTCGACCGTTTGGGATATGTCTCACGATAACATTTGAATGTATTAACCGATTTTCATAAAACTAGGGATGCGTGTCCCCACTTTTATCCTACGTAACCTTATTACTTATTACTTTTGAGTTGATCATCTCCAAAAGATAGAGGGACGGGAGGCAAAAATGTTAGAGGGTCAAACTCGTGAGTAAATCGCAAAAATGCAAGTGGGTTTATCAATTAAAAGAGCATTTTACCCAAAATATGAATACAGCATTAATGATTGAAAAATTAAAATTTTGGGACCCTAGGCCATAATTTTGATAACAGCAGAAATCCGTATCTGATATCAAATTAATGGGAATTGTAACCAGACTCTGAATACAGTATTTAATTTTGGAAATCCCAAAACTTTGTAACGCCGTAGCCTAAACGTAGGTCAAAAGTTTGGTAAAATCACAATCCATATTGGATATCGAATTAAAGAGAACCAAAGCGTATACTGAGACTTATGTAAAGCGATAGTCTGATTTCTATATAGAAACTGTTTACAATTAGTGCAAGTTAACCGTATAGTAGTAGTCTTCATAATGGTCTATAGCCTACGTTATGCTTTTCGGATTAATGGTGGTTCGAATTTGATCCCAAGTTGCGATTACGAATTCGGATGAATAAGCGCAGAATCTGACGAACAATCCAAACGGCTAAGATTCATTTCGGCCTCGTCCATTGGTAGCGGCGTATTCGTCCGTTTTCGTGCTTTTAGTTCAGAATAACTTACGTGGATAATGAAATTTGATCCTTCTGGCCTAGGAGAGAGACTATGTTTTGGGGCCCAAGGGCTACATACAATGAAGTGTTCAAAAGAAGTTGAGGAACAAGGTTTTATAAATAAGATACAAGTAAGAAGGATAAGGTGAACGAGTCTGGTAAGTTTTACTTATTATTTTTATAATCCTTACCTTTTAGGCTAGTTACAGCCACCCACTTATTCCTGAGGAAAACCGTGTCTTGGAAGTTAATATAATACTGCGAGTGATCGTAGGTTATGTCCAGCGTATTTTGAAATCTTTCGCGTATTATGCGGAAAAGCCGAAATGGTGATTCCCATCATTTTGTAAATTGCTACACAAATGACAAAAGTTCTTCAACCTGCTTTACTTTCGACAATGTGTAATTCTTCCACTTTATCGTCTCGTCTTGTGCCTAACCTTTTCTGATACGAGGGCGATTTGAAAACTTCGCGGCCTACCGTAGAAAAGAATGTGAGGCGTTTCTGTTTTTTACCGCATCGTGGCGCCACGTTCGCCCCACGAACAGCTGTGAAGTGTCAAGTCATTACTCCGTCACTTACCCCGTTGAGGAAGTCCGATTCTTCTAAGTCCTCAAAATACCGTTTACTGCCGCTTTCAGCTCATCTGAGGAAAATCGCTCCCCCCCGAAAATGTTTTGAAGTTTGGGAGTAGATGAAAGTCAGATGGCGCTAAATCAGGCGAATAAGGCGGATGGTGCAACAGATCGTACTTCAACTCGGTGATTTTTACCATAGACACAACGCATATGTGAGGGCGTGCATTATCCTGATGGAAAATGATCTTCTTTGCTAAACCTGGTCTTTTTCTCGAATTTTTACATTAATTGGCCCAAAAGGTTAGCGTAATACTCTCCATTTATCGTTTGACCCTTTTCAAGGCAATCTAGTAGCAATATTCCCTTAGCATCCCACAAAAATGGATTGCTATGTATCCATACACTTTCCAGCCGACAAAATTGATTTTACTGTTTTTGGAGGCGGCGAATCACTATGCATCCATTGTTTCGACTGTTGTTTTGTTTCTGGAGTGAAGTAATGAACCCAATTTTTATCAGTTGTTACAAATCTACGAATCTTTCGGATTTTTCTTAAAACGGTCCAAACATTTCTGAGAAGCTTGCATTCGCATGCGTTTTTGGTCACTTGTCAACAAACGCGGCACCCACCTTGCAGACAGCTTTTTCATACCTAATTCCTTAGTAAGAATGTGATGTACTCTTTCATCTGAGATGTCCACAGTCTTAACAATTTCAGACACCTTCAAACGGCGATCTTCCAAAACAATATCGTGCACTTTATTGATTTCTGGTGTAGTGGCACTTCTCGGACGCCCTGTCCGCGGGTCATCTCCAAACTTGCACTGCCACGTTTAAATTAAGTAGCCCATTTTTTCAATGTAGTAAATGAAGGTCCAGCATCACCCGACACATTCTTCATCTCATCAAAAATTTCTTTCTTAACAAAAAATTTGATGTTCAGTTTTCTCCATTTTCAGCGTTGTGAGATAAACTTATTTATACATCTGTTTCTCCGCAACAGTGACTTGACCCGACTTGACGCTTCATCACAGCTGTTCGTGGGGCAAACGTGGCGCCACGATGCGGTAAAAAACAAACGCCACACATTCGTTTATATGGTAGGCAGCGAACTTTTCAGATCGCCCTCGTAGAAGTGTTTTCAAAGCACACAGATCGCAAACTTCGTCCTGGAGTGCCATGGTTGGGGTTTACAGAATCCGAATTCGTCAGAGTTGTAGTTAGCACTGGACGAGAGGTCTAGACATCGAGACCTGTCTGCTACACAATAATAGAATAACAATGCAGTCCAAACATTATCCATGAAAGTAAAGGAAAAATTATTTGACGTGGGTGTAACCGGGTGAAACTTGAGTAACAGCGTCTCTCTCTCTCTCTCTCTCTCTCTCTCTCTCTCTCTCTCTCTCTCTCTCTCTCTCTCTCTCTCTCGCACGCTACGTGTATGAAAGACTCCAACAATTATTTGTAGCGGTTTTGCCGATTTTAAAATCTAACATTTGTAGTCGTTTTGTAGATACTTGATGAAAACTTCTTTATCAAGACTTGTTTTCAATTGAAATTATTCAGAATGAGAAACAGGATTGAGCGCGCCAGCCCATGTGTAACAGTTGCGCCGATTGGTATGTTTCGCTGAACAGTTTAAATCTTCGTCGGACTTTTAATTTGCTATTTTCCTTTTGACGGCTGAATGATAATGTATGTTATTGTGTGTGTATGTTTTGTAGTGTTCTGTATTTTGAGGGATTCATCACAACTCGCTTCCTTCATTCTCGATATTCCACATATATGTTGAGTTTTATCGTCGAGATTTGTACTTCCGTCCTTTATATTAGTGTAGTTCCGTTTTAACGGATTTACGTTGTATATAATCTTATATAAATAAGGAGTGTTCAAATAATATGTAATTAGTGAAGGGAACGGGTATTTCCCACTGGAGCGTAAGGTACACTCTGTGTATTTAACTGTTTCTAAATTAATGAGGACAATCACGTTCACAGATAGTTCATAGCTGTTCATTTACCTCCGTATACGCGGATGTCGTTATTCCTTGTATTATAGCCGTGTACTTATTTTTACTTTAATTCCGTGATATTTGAAAATAGTAATTTTGTCCATTTTTTGCTCTATTCGAGTCATTGTTTTGGAAAAAAATACGCGATTTTAGCAATTCAAAAAATGACCAGTTTTTGCAGCTTACGGCTTGGGTGATATACCTATAACGTGTACAATATTCTTCTGAAGATTTGCCCACTTCTGCTCGTTTCGGGGTTGTAGAGCATCTGGTTAAGCGCCTAGGCCAGGAAATATTGGAAGGCGGGAGCTTTGGGGGAAGAGAATTAGGCCTGCGTAGAGTGAAGTAAGCTAGTGAGGAATAGGGTACTGCTGTTGGCGTGTGCGTCTGTCCGCAGGGGTGTCGATAAATGGTGGATGTTTGAGATAGTGGTTAGAGTCGAAGTGTAGCGTCAGGAAACTCTGGCCTGAGAGTCGAAAAATGTTGACGAATTTTGTCACTCTCTTAATTTTTAGGCTATTTTTTTTTCAGCTGTGTACGCTAATATAGTAGTAACTGTTTTTAAAGTACACAAATAGGTTTATTACACAGCATCTGCGTATACGTTTGAAATATGAAATATAGGAAAATCAGTTGATTGTACCTTCTAAACAATGTTTCATTAACGAGTATTTTTATTGTGTTATTACCGTTTACTTTAATGGGATTGATTTCAGGATGTTATGATACGTATTTCAACCACTTTAAAGACAGTAATATTGATTAGTCTTAATTTGTTTTTTCTTTTGTATGAAGGCGACTCGTCCTAACCTCCCCCAGCCCCTCCTCCGTGACCAAATTCTAGATACACCACTACCTGACGTGAACAAGAATGGAGTTTATATCATAACAATTTGCCGTAAATAAGTGCCGTATTCGGTGGATGTGAATAAAGTTTTTCACAAGTATATGGTGCACATACCTGAAAATCTATCAAAAGAACATAAAATTATAGATAATTTCTCTGCAGGTTCAGAACGATTCATGACCAGAATAAGATGACATTACATGATATGCTTGTGATTTACTCACTTGAATTGGGTCTCTACAGAGTAAAAATAACAATTGACCAATCAGAGATTTTGAATTTCATACAAGATTTAATAAAACTAAGGGCAATATCAGTTCATATCGATTATTCAGTCGTGACGCACGTCGTGCTCTCCACAGCTACAAGTCCGCGAATTCACCGCGTTGAACGCTGCCGATCTCAGAGAGACAACCTGTGAGTTATAAGTACTGTAACAAGTGTAGTTCGATCGCAGTTATGTCCGCATACGGTACGGATCGCAAATGGTAGATTGTCCGCATACACTTTTGGAAAGACCAGTTGTGTACACTGCGGTCGAGAAAATAATTTGTATCGACTATAATCCGCAATTTTCGTACTCGGTAACAACTCGACTTTAAGAAACTCTGTCATCTACATTCTTACAACACAGCTGTCAGAGGTGTCAACTGTAGGTCGTCACGTCACCGGATTCCACCTGCGGACAACGTTATTCAGCTCTGAATAGAAGGAAAGTCCAATTATATAATACATGTGTATTAATATACAGAATCATAAACTGTAAAGATCTCAATTCAGCCATTGTTCAATCAATTTTCAAGGAACTATCATCCATACATTAGCCCTGGCAATATAAAACGTACATTAATTACATATTAATGTGTATATATTAATTTGTCTTCTTCTTCTGCACCTCACGGAGTAGGCACTTTGTCTGTTCCGTCTTCACAGAGTACCTCTCCATCTCGTATTCGGTCTTCCTACGTCTCTTATACCAAAGGGTCTGTATTGAAACGCAACCGTAGGTAGTAGTCCATCCTCCATTCCGTCCAGATGCTGTAGCCGTTCCCTGCGATATGTCTGGATTTTATCATTAATGGAGAATACCTGTAGCTCTTCTCTAATATCCTCATTGCGCAAACGATCTTGTCTCAGGCAACCCTTTGTTCTTCTCAGAAACTTCATTTCCGAAGTTTGAATCTGATTTTTAATCTTCTTTGTAGAGACCCATGTTTCACATCCATATTGTAAAGCAGGCATTGCCATTGTTTTATAAAATTTAAGCCTTGTCTCTTTCCTTGTCTTCTTGCTCAACGTTCTATGGATGACGCCACACATAATCTGAAACCTTAATATTTTTGTAGTGATGTCTCGGCCTTTGTCATTCCCAATACTGATAGTGCAACCCCAGGTAATTGAAGTCAGTGACTTGTTCCAAAACTATTCCCTCAAGAATAACTTTTGATCTGACTGAAAACTTTCCCCCAAAAGCTATGATTTTTGTTTTCTGCTGAGATATTTGAAAATAATATTGTTTACAGATATGACTTAAACAATGTAAAGAATACTGCAACTCATCTTCCGTTTCCTGTATTAAGACTGCATCGTCAGCATACAATAAAATATCCAAACTCGTGTTCTGGTTAAATCGAATTCCTGAGGAAATATCTCGTCTCCGATGATGTCGTATCGGAGTGTACCGATGGCTGTCAACGAGGACTGAATCAGGAGCAACTTGGACGGACACAACGCCCACGAGAAAACCCTGAGATGGACAACTTAGGACAACAACCGGTGTGAAAGCAGGAGCAGGCCCGTTGAGATCGTCCGGACCGATGCATCTTAACCCAACAAATCCAAGGAAAGTAGAATTGTAAAAACTCTTTATAAAACATAAAACAAGTAAAGACTCTTTTTAATTTTCTAACCATCAGTTATTTCAAAATTTATATATTTTCGAATTCATAATATACATATAGCCTAAACTGGATATTTACGATTTTTATGTAAAAAGAAAGAATAATCAATAAATGCATTAAATCACCTGTTACAAACCTGTTATCTTGCAATATAGGCCTGTATTCGCTTTAATGCTTACACAGGACACGTGAGCAGGTTTGTAGTAAGGAACATTCGACGAAACAGCAACAACAAAGATGCAGAGAAACTGAATTGAATCCATTTGAAACATCAGGAACAGTGGCACCACATATGTATACCAATCTAATAGGGAAAAGTACAACTTCAAGTAGACCACTTACACGTGTACGTCAAAATAAAATGTTACGTAATAGCTCAAAGGACAGACACGCTACTGAGACGGTAGTTAACGGGACAAGCATCTACGGTTGGGAATTCTTTCACCACCGTGCCCCTTGAAGTTTGAGGATGGTTTTAGACATAAATTTTAACCGATAGTTTTAACAATTTTCAACAGCAGAGCCTTAAGACGGTTCCACGTCATGAAGTTTCTTTTTTAATTTGCGTGTAGTGAGGTTTTCGGGTTGCGACAAACTTTCGTTTTATGAAAGATAGCTATATGGTGTCAGCGAGTCAAATTTAGAGAAAATTCCAAATGTTATTTTGGTTTTCGTTTCAGTAAAATTCTCCTTATCGTTTTTGAGATATTGGCGATTTTGTACGAAATTTAGTTGGTTGCACGTGCAGCAAAGCGCACGAGTGCTGCTAGTACAGTATAAACTATTTCTTATAACGATTTTTCTTAATAATAAATATTACCTTATTGTAATCATATTTTAATATTTATTATGTTATTCTATTTTATAATAAAAATTTCGAATTTAATGTACTACCTTAATATTGTAATTTTAATTGTTACGTAGCAAATCCAAAACGACTGCCTGGATTTGCTCCTTTGTTGTGGTGTCAGTGTCCTTTCGTGTCCGTTTGTGTTTTGTTATAAACTGTCTTTGTTTATGTATCTTACTAAACTACATTTATTATTGTGTGTGTGTGTGTGTGTGTGTGTGTGTGTGTGTGTGTGTGTGTGCGAGAGAGAGAGAGAGAGAGAGGGGGGGGGCAAGCGCGCGATTGCCACACATTTGTACATATGCTAAAACTGTAATATCAATACATCAGATAAATATTGCCCTCAAAATAAGTATTTCTACTGGAATTTCAAAATCGATTTTTTGGATGAACACAATAATGTTTTTATAAACACTGTTTGGTGAGTCGAGGTAAAATTATATATTAATCTCAATAGGCATTTCTGAAGTATATTTTATTGTGCGTATCGCCTGATGGTAAAGAAGTAAAAATTGCTTTTTTCTTTATTATCTGAAAAGATAGGAAAATGAGTTCCTAACTTACGATAAACTAAAACATTAACAGTCCAGTGGTCACGTGCTGTAATTAATAGACTTTTGCCCTCTCTTATGTCACCATGGCACCATGACGCTACTGATATTTTAACTACATTTCATTAGCACAGTAAAATATGTTTATTGTCTACAGAAATTTAGAATATCTACCTACGTGTGAATAGAACTTATTTTGTACATAAATTTAACGCCAAATTTATCATATTATTAATACATTCTAATAAGAGCAACTTATTCTCAAATTACCTTATTTTTTCTTCCAACACAGTAGGTGTTATAACAGGTCGTAACCTAATAATCATTAGGTTATCACAGGCTGTAATTAGCGAGGTAAAATGTTCGGACGTATTCGTTAGAATTCGTACCACAATCAGCTAGGTCCCCACCGTGCCAGATTTACGGCTCCATCATAAAGCTATTCTATCGCGTAGAAACTAATGTTAACGGGAGCCCCCTATATCCACCGGCCAGCGACTGAAAGTTTACCGATACTTTTTTTTTAAATGTAAATTCGAGGTGTTTTTAAGTAAGGTCAGTAGTTGTAGTCGAAACGTCTGGCTGAAAATCAGAACAGCAGACAACCGTATACCCGGATAACCAAAACGAAACCTGTTGTAAACACAATAGATGTTCTGTAAATTATAATACCTTGTAGGTTAACGGTTCTAGCTGCGGAAAAGTAATGACACAGTGGTAATAATAACTGAAAAATAATTGAAAAGTTATGCTGACGAATGTGTTTCTGGATAGCGGGGGTGGCCGAATACTCACTTCCACAAAAAGAATAAAATGAACGAAAGAGATTACATTATGGGGGGGGGGGACAGCGGTGGTTATAATCAAAATGTGGTGGTTCATTTTTTTTATTTATGAATTATATTTAATCTGTATTTATTGTTATTACAGTACACGCATATTCCGTTCAGTTATTACAGTTATATTTATTGTTATTACTCTCATTAGGGGTTAATATAGGCTTTATAATAAAACTTATATTGATATAATTTTTCATTTCACTTACCGTAAATCGTAAATTATTTAAGTTAGGAAATTCGCGCAGCTAGATCTCAGTTGTCATTGTTGCATATTAAAAGATAAGTAGGTAGCTAGGTACTAATGAAAGAATAGTGCTTCAAGGATTGAGTATAGTTATTATGTTTGAAAGAATTTTATAATGTTTGAGTGTAAAGAATTGAGTACTGTTAGAGCCACTATTGGTTACTGTGAAACAATACATTTTTATAATTTTTTTGTACGAAATAAATATGTGTTACATTACTCGCGGTAATATTGTTTAATGAGGTATTATTATGTGAGACGTATCAAAATAAGGTTTCGAGGCCATATGTAGGCCTATAGCTTGGTCTACAGGTCTTAGTTTCCTCTGTGGAGCAAAATTGCTTTCAAGCATAACTTAGATGAGTCTCTTAAATGTCTCTAGTCGTATGGATTATACTCCATTCTCAAAGAAGTCATCAGATTGGATTGTTTTCCGTGGTAAGTATTTTTGACGATTTCTGTATACAGGCAATTTCACGTTTACATAAACAACAGAAGATTCACACGAATTAGATTTATGCGAGCACAATAAAGGAAGTCTGTATTAGCTTTTCTTGGAATAAGATTGTTGTTCAGTGTTTCCAACTCAACCTTTTAACTCAAAGTTTCTTGAGCAAAATTGGAATATTTTACTAAATCCAAAAGAAGTAGGAAAAATTAATATTATTCATGAAGTGAGAGTTAAATAAGAGATTTTAACGTTAGAAGTGTTCTTATACCAAAACTAATAAGAATTTACTATTTTAAAATCGGAAAGATTTTTCATGTTGACCAGTGTTATCAAAAATTTATATAATATACGTGAAAACGAACACCTGCAAGTGATGAGTGTACTTTCAGGCCGATAAAATACTTCTAAAATTAAAAAAGTTTTACTGCTTCCACTTCTGATTCTACACCTGGTTATAAAATCTGTCGTCTCTGAACCAGGATTGTTTTCCGTGCACAGACGTGTGAAAACTTTTTGTCATTTGTAATGTGCATAAATTGTATACAGTACACAATACGTAACTGTGTTTTCAATTGTGACTAGTGTGGTGGGGTGTGCTCGTTTTGTCGCTTGAGAACGTCGAGTTGTCTAGTTTGCCAAAACAAGGAATGGGGAGGTTAGTGATAACTCTGATTAAATTTCAGGTAGACTAAATATTTTAATACTTTAGTTGTGCCGGTGGTTTTCCTTTTTTTCTATATCGTCCGTTAAAAAAAAAGTAACAGTACTCCATACCACACGGATGTGAACAGGATCCAGGAATTAAAAAACGCGTTTAATTTTATGTACCAGGAAAAGTATTTATCTTAGCATGTGAAATGGCAGTATTTACCAGATAATTGGATGAATAAATATATAAAGTTACAGAATTTCAGTAATTAATATTATTATTAAAACGTAATCGTGCGTTGTGGTTTGATCAGTAATCGTTTGGTAGAGAAAAGTATTAACTTTTTCGAAGGAAAATAAACAAAGAATACAGGCTACTTAAACCTCAATGTAGTTATTTAATTTTGTATTCTACAGAGTATTTATAATCCGTTTTCACTGTTACTCTGCGAATAGGGGCAGAGTTAAATTTTTATAATAAATTATGCTAATAAAATTTTGTACTTCGTTTTTTGTGAATTTTGTTCAGAAAATTCGTGGACTCATTTGTCTCTTAAATACATGATGATGAATAACGCAGACAATTGTCGCTTGTGAAAGCGGTTCAGAAAATTTATTTTGTACTCTAATAATTTGTTTGTGTTAGTAACTTTGAAGTCAGAACAGCAATTTGCGAAAACCGTGAAGGTGAAAGATATTTATTATTTCCCGTTATTAGAGCACGTACTTTATTTTTACATATACAGAGTAAGCGAGCCGTACGTTGTTTGACAGAAACGCTTTGTCATAATTTATGATTAAAATTTTCGTACGCTCCGGCATTGACTACATGCAATTTTAAAACGTTTGTTCCGACATTCGACAAAATTAATAGTCATTTTCATATAATAATACACATACATAATAATAGCATAAATTTAATATAGGCCTACTTATAATGAGTATTTAAAGTATGAAATATATTTTAATAACAGAATAATAATAATAATGTGTGTGTAATAATAATATATACACAGAAATTCATACGAAAACCCACTCATATGTGTACAAATATGTGTTTTAATTATTTCTGCATTGCCTTATACAGTTCCTGATGATGATTACAAATTTTGACGAAACGTCGACACGATTGTTTTAAAATTGTAGCCAGATAATGACCGAACTGACAAAACATTTCGCCATTTATTAATTCACGATTACTACTAGCATAAGAATAATGTCTAGCGCCAAGAAGCGACTTATGACCTACCAATATTTCGAAAAGTATAACACCTGATAATCAGGCTAATATGGGAGATCCAATCATGTCAACATGTAATCGGGTCATGTTTGAGTATTACACGTAGACCGCCTGTATCGTCCTCAGGAGACAAAGCCACGTATCAATTAGTGTTGGGTGAACCGTGTAGTGTAAATCATATACTATACTGCTGCTAGAAGAGCTCCCATAGTAGTGGGGGAAAATAATGTGACGTCAGCAAAATACTATCCAACTTGCAGACGTTAGTTCGCGCAACATTGTCATATACATGGTTCCCATATAACAGGCTACATATTTCCCTTTTTTTTCCATCGGAATGATATGAAATTTGCATGTTTCTTCTGAAGGAAGAAGAATAAAATTACTCTAAAAATCGCTGTTTATTCCGTGTGAACTATGCACTGAATATTTTTGATTCAGGAATAACGACTGGCACATGCACAGGACGTATTACACTTTCCTACCGCGTGAGAACTCTTTTCGCCACAGTATAGTGTCCTCAGACGTAATCTGATTCACTCCGCTTCGTCTATTGGAAGTGCGTGCACTGGCTGAACGTCATCTTGACTCACATTGGTGTTCAGTAAATTTTTTAAAATGTTATTATTGCAGTTGCCAACATTATTAGAATTGTATGGACGTCGTAACAATTGAAAACCAGTTAGAAAGGGAGAGTCCAGCTACATTAAGTCCCGACTGAAATAGAATGCTTGATCTGCCACGGTAGGTATGATTAATATGGAGGTTAGGCATAAGAGCAATATACCGAAGAGTTTCAGGACTTCAAATATGTTCTGGTAACTGTACGTAATTTCCTAGATTCTTAATAACGAAAAGATAAGATTATTGGAGTCGTCAAGAGTATTTGTTCGTGGAAATCACGCCTGAGGTGCCTTTCCCTCCTCATTCGCCAGGGTCTTTCTCTCCTCCTCCTGCTTTCGGGACAACTGAGATTGTTTCTGGTCTACGTACTTCACAGGTGTCCTCTGTCGGCCCATCCGTTTTCTAAAATTTTCATTTCTTACTCTGTCCATTCGCGATTTTCTTACGAAGTTTATCCATCTTGACGGCCACGACTTTCTTGCCGATTCCTTCTGTCTGTTTAGGATCCCTTTCCATCTACTTGCGCCTTCATTCTTCTTCGTATCGTCTTCTGTAGTCCAGTGTTCCGAAGGCCTGCGGACCCCAGTTTAATAAACTTGTAAGGTAAACAATTCAGTTTCTTGTTACTTCCAATTTCTCTACTTCAGAATACGCTATGTCAACATCAGGTTGCGTCTTTGGCCTTCACATTTTGTCTGTTATTCCTTCTTCTTCCGTTTCTTGTTCAGTGAATTTCACTCCCACATACTTGCAACTAAGTACATCTTTTGATCGTTTCATTCTTACTCAATATCAGATTTTGTTACAATACTACAATACATATACATTAACAAGTGTTTATTAACAAACACTGAAATCGATATTCCTTCTTGTTTCTTGCACTTAATGATTTGTGCCGTATTGAATTTTGTGGCGTCTCGTTTGTTATTGACTTTCTGCGATAGACCGACCTTTATAAATATATTGTAGACGAACTATTGCCTCGACATACGGTACTAAACCGCAGTTTGAGGTAGTGATTAATCTATTATTGATATTAACGGACATATATTATTGGTACAGTTTTATCGATCTCCATGTTTATTCTCGAAAACAAAAGTCGAGTTAGAACGATACTGGTGAGGTAGAAATGTATAGTAGATAGAAAACGATTCAAAATCCGTGACATGGTACTTTGTTAACAAGAGCGATGAGTACTGAGTACTCAGCTACTTTGATTTTTGTTGGAAAAATTCTGTTTGTCGTGTATTTCGCACGGTAAATGAATGAAAACGTTGTACATGTCTAGTTGTATTTCCTCACAACAGCTGTGTGAGTTTGCCAGGAACTGTTTTTAGGGAAGTTAGAAAAAAGGGAACGGCTGTTTACAGTAAAAGCGTGCCGTGGGAAAAACGTCAGGTGTTACAGTTAGTCAAATAAAAAGTAGCATGTAATTTTTTTGAGACGCACAGTTAATTTTTGTTTGTTCCCATTCACCGTTAATTTATCTTGTTCGTTACTGAAAAAAATGTTTAAAAATTCCGAATTAAATAAAAGGTCTGTCACTTTGTTTATTTGACTTACCATTTGAGTTAAAGCAATGATTTTTTGGTTGTTTGTTGAGAAATTTATAAAGTTGTATTGCTAAGGGGGATGACCTCATTCGTTCGCAAGGTGTTCGTCACGTAATATGCGTGCAGCACTAAACAGAACAACTTAGTTAAAGAAGTGAATTCTTCAGCCAATTAAATAATTATTTTATATTAAATATAGCATAATATAGAATATCGCTTAACCATATTTCGTGTAGTTTTGTAATTTCAATGGACCAGATGAATAGGGCTTCGTCGAATTAATTTCAGTCTAGGTGCTAAATTGTAACTTTCATTGTTCGTACAAAGACTGTTTTGTTTTTTCCAAGTGCTCTTTAGAAATGAAATATATAAAATTTCTGAAAACTACATTGAAATAATTTTATAAATTTTCCTAGTAAAATTGATTATTTGTGTGTGTGTTGTGTGGGTGGATGGGTGGGTTAATATAACTTGGTAAATTTAATTGTTACGTGTGTGGGTTTGATCATGACATCATAGTTATATGGTATGTTATCGTATGATATTAATCATTTGAGTGCTTTTATAAAGTGTTTTTTGACTTTTGTAAATATGTCATAAGAACGATTCATATGGCAGTCCAAAGATACATTTAGAAATTTCACACTTTTGTATGGATCAGAAGTTGGGTCCATTTTGGAAGTTGGGTACGAGATCTAAGAAAATTCAGACATCTGAAATTACACTTTCGAGGAGCATTAAGGGCGCATACCATAGGATGTGCCGTCAGCATCCACCTTATCAGAATAGAGATGTGACGTCAGACCTGCAAGTGTTCTTTATCAGTGACAAAATCGATTAGTAGAAACAAATTTAGTAGTGATTTGTATGAATGTTGAACACAGTATATTACGATTCAAAATTATGAGGTACTGTCCTGCTGATAAATACAGTTACATTTTGACATGTGAGTAATATTTGCAAGTCGCGGATTTGTTGTTTGTAAAAGAAGTTAAAATTTGTAAAAGATACCAGTCTCAAAATTTATAAGAATTCAAAGATTGCGTTGGGCCGGACATGTTATGAGAATGGAGGATGGCAGGAACCCTAAGAGGGCTTTGCTGGGTACATGGGAGGGAACGAGACCTAGAGGTAGACCGAGGAAGAGGTGGGAAGATGGCGTTGCAGAGGACGCGAGAGACATAGGGATAAGAAACTGGAGGGTTGCAGTGGATAGAGTGGTTTGGAGGCGGAGATTGGTGGAGGCCAGGGCCCGATTTGGGCTGTAGCGCCATAGGAGAGAGAGAGAGAGAGAGAGAGAGAGAGAGAGAGAGAGAGAGAGAGAGAGAGAGAGAGAGAGAGAGAGAGAGAGAGAGAGAGAGAGAAAAGAAGTTAAAAAGGTGCGTTTTGTCATAACTGTATAGCACAAGTAACTGCATAAAATTTCAGATAAAATCGAAGATGGTCTTGTTGTTCGTGGTGTGTTGGGTTGTATAATTAAGTTTTACGTTATGCTGCGAAGCGCTAATACTTGTAATTTTCTTGAGAAACGTTGTACTTGTAAGTTCAGTGGTTCGTTATGTAAGTTGACGAGTTAGTTGGTTTTTAAGGTTTCTCATAGCGGAGGGTTAAGTCTGTAAGGTGATACAAAGGTTTGTCTGTGGAGTTATAAACAAATTTTATTCGTTTTTTGTTAATCGCTTTGCTTTCGTTATGTTAGGGCGACACGTAAGTGCACACCTTAGAAACCCGTTTCACGTTTTCTTAAAGAGCCCATCAGTATAAAATCGAACTATAGAATTGGAAACACTAACTGAGGAATCGAATTATTGTTGGATATGATTTTAGAAAACAATGCTTTATGTAACACTGCATCATTTCTAAGGATTAGAAAGCTGTCCTCACCGTAAACAGAACACGCCACCGCCGTAGAAAATTGGTATATCATGCTTGTAAGTCAATTTACGGAGTACATATTTTTTGCGGGGTTTCATAATTAAAAACCCCAATATAATTCCCATATAAATTAACTCTCATAAGCTACTTTACGAATCGTTTTTGATCAAGAAATAAGTTTGAAGAATTTAGCATAGAAGAGGGATCGAACCGCAACTGTATATAAACAGTAGGCTATAGTTACAAGGATAGCGTGATAGATATCGATTTTATCTAATAACGCTTCTGTAAGACATACACGCTCATGTTACAGTAATATTATCATATACTTAGTATACAGATTACATTGATCGAATGATCGCTCAGCACTTGGTAGAACATTTTACTAATACTTGAATTTAATAAACACACGCTTGGTAAGTTCTACAGATGTTTTTATTTTCGTGACAATTGTTTTACCAGTTACGGCAGCTTCAGAGGTTGGATTTCAGCTGACAGGTTTTAAATGTATGTTAGGCGGGGGCAGGTTGGAGGCAGTGTATGACAAAGGGTGCATTGGAAAGGCCCACGTAAACGGTTGGATAAAGGTGTTCATTGTTGTTAACAGAAGTACCGTTACTGGCTAATTGCCAGAAATCATCTATAGAACTTACCAAGTGTTTGTTTATTAAATTCAAATATGGTATACAGATATCCAACCTGACTATACACAGATAAGAACACCGACCGAATAAGTTCACTGGTCCGCAATTGTAACAAATAATAGGTCATAATATTCACTGCAAATCGCAGTAATAAGCACTCACTAACACCTGTGTCGGGCTCACCTTTTAAATAGGATGTCGGTAAGGTAAACAGTTACGTAATAAGCGGGAAATACCGTTGTCGAAGGTGGTTTAATTCAAATATGAATTGTTGGGAGAAGAGCTTACTCCTCCACTGCACATCGGGATTACTTCACATTACAGTTCACCGAAGGGACCCTCTTATCCAGTCTCCACCCAACCGCAAACCACATGCGCTTACGAGGGAAAGGCTAGGAAAAAATCCCGCTCTCCATCCGCTGGATTCGTCAGCGAGCGGGGCTCTTCAAAAGGAGACAAACGAACTTAGCCTTCGTATTATGGAAAGACACGAATATCCGAACAAAACTCAACGTTGTCCAGCGGGTCCTTGTGGAGGCGCCTTTTCGGTACCCAGACAAGCGAACGATGGGGGGTCAGCCACCGCACTCGAGTCAAGTACAGGCTGCGGCAACGCAGGTTGCACAGATCCGAAACCTCGGGTTGCGCTTCCCAACGCTGGACGCACGCTTTATTCCTATCATCAGCACTGATACTGCCGAAAATCGGGTAACCGCGCGTCCCGTAAAGCAACGTGCGCCAGGGTGGGAGTCGCGGAAGGAGTCGAAGCCACCGTAATCAGAGGTGGCCCATCTCACAACCACCATGGGGCTAGCCCAGCGGCCCGCCTGGCGGGGTTCAGCCAGCCACGCACTGAACGGCCCTCTCCCGCCAGAACGGGGTCGCCATGTGGGTGTTCACTTGGTACTATGGTTCACCCCACATGATTTTGGCTAGGCCCACTGGGGCAGGGGTGGTTTCCTAGTGCGGCTACTTGCCAGAAACGAGGCAACTCTAGTTCTCGTCCGCCAGGGACCCACCGGGCGGTTTGGATGTCAGTCGGCCACAATTGAACCGAAATACCGGTTCATCCCCGAGCCACGATGAGGCGGTGTGTGTCAGGTGTGGAAGGCAGAGATCGGGAATGGCGGTATAGGCCCGTTCTGCACGCCCCCGGTGGTCAAAACTCCCAGGCCACCACCCTCGGGAGAGGGGGGAGGTTAATTCAAACAACGGTAGAACAATGTGTCAGTTTACGTACTTCGTTACATGATGTTTCACTACGCATTCCGTACACACGCCGATGTAATAGAAACCTATAATTTATCGTACAAATTCTTTAATATTGTAGTCATTTTTACTTCAGAAAAAGATTCGAAATGTATCAAAAGTAATTTTCTGACTGTTTTTACTAACTAGTGATAATCAGTTTTACTGTCGCTTTCGCTTATTTTAAAAGTAACTAGTTTTGTTTATTTTAGGAACACCGCCACTTGTACTAATTGTAAGTAACATAAACTAATTGAATACACAGTTTAACTATAGTTTTTGTTCTATTGTCAGGAATGGTTGTAGTTGACCGTTGTAACGAAATACTAGCAATAAATCCTAGTCTTCACAGAAGAACTGTTCGTTCTCGACTGAATACCGACCTTAACATTCCTTACGTTAAAACGCTACCTAGTTAGCGTCTTTAGGGCTATGTGATTAGCGTACCGCGCTGTTAACACTAATCATAGAAGAAGCAAGCTTTTCGATCCTCGTGCTGGGGCTGAAAAAGGCGTTCTTAATTGGTTCCTCATGTGACTGCAGTATTACATATCGGGCAGGTGAACGCAGTCTGTTGTAGTCACTTAGAAAATCATTTCGAGAATAGTAGTTTACGCACGACGTAAAGGGGAATGTGGTGGACATTTTTTAAATGAAAAATTTGATATACGGTTTACCATTCCCTTCCATTAGTTCCACAAACATCGTCCGCTGAGTCAGTAAGGGTGTAGGAGGGAAAGGAACACTTAGGGGTAGTAGAGGAACAAATAGCGGCCGCGGCGTACCCTCGCTTCCTTCCTGTTTCGTTCCACTGGCAGTTAGTTCCGTGTTGTGTGTTTATTGATAAGTGATTTGTTTTCGGTAAACTAAATACTCGCGCGCCGGTTTTACCACCCGTGTGCTTACTGAAGTGTACTCTACGAGGGTAATGTACATTCAAGCTGGGTAGTATGATATGATATTTAATAGAATTACTTCGTTTTTGTGAGATAAGTTACCAATAAATTGAATGGTGTGTGTTGGTGTTGGAGAGAGAGAGAGAGAGAGAGAGAGAGAGAGGGAGAGAGAGAGAGAGAGTGTGTGTGTGAGATAGTTTATATCAAAATAGCATATTAATCCTTACAGTGAGTCCTTAATATTACATTAAAAAATGGCTATGGCAGTAGAGAAGAAAATGTTTATGCAAATTACTCCACATTACACAACATTATAGGCAGTAACAAATCTGATGTAATAAAATATTGTAATTTATCTACAAAAGAAAGTTGTTTCCTCGTGTAGAGGATAAGATGGCGGTTTGTATTTTACTTTTACTTTGCATAAAATATAGGTCAGTTAGCTGACTGGACGTTTAGGCTTAGTTCTGGTCTAGTTTGTGTAGGTTTTCCAGAGCAAAAACTAAATGATAATTCCCTGATTCTCCGTTAACGTAACTCGTAACAGTATAACGCTTTAAATGATTTCTTTGTTTATATCTTTAAATATAGGGCTATAGAAAATACCTACCGTTTTTTATTCTTTCAAGGTATCCTGAAAAATAAACCAAATCCACCAAATACGAGTTGATTTAATTATTTGTTACTCGTGTAATAAATTATTTTGTGACCTGTGTGTATTATATTTTTCGCTTTAAAAATATTTTCACACGAAGAAAAATTACACGTAGGCCTACATGAAAAATTAGAAGAAGAATTTTGCCTGTGGAAGATTTACATTATACCCAGCATAATATTTTGTTCAAAATTTATGTACACATAATTTCAATCAAATATATTGCAACTTACCGTCTGTGACTTTCTGCAACGATGTCTTCAATCCAAAGTTGACATGTTGACAACTTAAGTTCTGAGGATGGGACATGTGTCCCGAAACATGTCAACTTTAGATTGAAGACATCGTTGCAGAAAGTCACAGACGGTAAGTTGCAATATATTTGATTGAACAACACGTGGCTTGGTACTAATTTCAGATTTATTCCTTTCAAATACACATAATTTGTCAAATGAATTGTGCAGGTTTTTGGAAGTCCTGTTGTTAATTATTGATGTAATATAAAATCGTTAGATTTTTTTGTAACGAAGTGATATGTCAGTAGGATTCTAAGCGAACATTATTGTGAGCTGTAAATTCCGTGTGGGGAAGTACAAAATTGAGACGATCAATTGGGACACTTTCGATTACACTGCATGTGTGCGTGGTGAAATTTGAAATGGATGTGTAGTGAGCGATAGAACAGGAGTGATGTATACGATAATCATTCCCTGTCCGATGTGTCTGACAACACTTGACGTATGCGTTGGATCGCTCTGTTTTGTAAACTGCGCTTATGTTTTTATTCATAAGTTATACAGAAATCACTTCTAACATGCCTTGCTAATACAGAGTTGTGGCGTCAAAGAAGATTCTTATGTATTCCGAAGAGATATCGTATAAATACAGTCGCACTCATATTCCCTGTATGATTGCCCCGATTGTGCTTTTCATGTTAAAAATAACGTTTCTCGTTGACAAATGAGGTAATGAGGATTAAACACATGAAGGCAGCAATCCTCAGATTCGCTTACGAAATTTATTAGTGTACACAAGTGTCAGAGTTGTTTGGTGGTGCTTGATCGAGGAAGCATAAGAACCGAGGCTGCTGGAACAAAAACTATTGTGTTCTGAAATGTCGAACCTTGCGATACAGGACTATACAATTAAGATTAAGAAAAACTATAAATTTAAAATCACATAAAAAATATAAATTGCATGTGCTGTATAAAAACTACACGTAAACTTGTTTTAACTCTCGAAGTATGAGTCGTAAATAATTGTTTTAAATTATTAATGTTTTCACAATTTCTATTAATGTTTATTAAGGCAGCGTCATTATATGTTGCCTGGATTTACCAACGTACATTGTATATTATAAATATTTCACACACGCACATGTATATAATGTACATATACATTATAAATTTCATGGTCTACTAACATAATAACATAGGTTTTCATCTCATGTTTTTTTCACACCACTTTGTATTCAGAAACCAACAAAAAAAGAAGTCTACCTTTTTAATGTACGCAGAATGACAGTCAGTGAGTGTGTACGTTAGCTAAAACGTACATTTGTCTGAAACATGAATTTTACTAACTCCATAAATTCAATAACAAATGATACGTTACTCCCATTTGCTGATAATTTCCGCTCCAGAAAGTAGTACTAGTTCTGACAGCTGTTGGTAGTCCATTTCGTCTCTCTTCTGAGGAATTAAAATTATGTAAATTGCTGACAGCTGTGTTCGGCTCCATTTCTGACATGCGTTTTACAGGATTGTGCAGCAGTAGTGTGTTAGTTTAATTCATTGCACCTCTGTGATCTGTAGATATTGGAGATACTTCTAAAAAGTCACATCCATTCCCTTACGAGGTTCTAATCTTTGATTGGGAAAGCCAAACCGTTCGTTATCGATAAATCAAACATAAGAGATGAAACGACTAGGAAAACATTTTTCTCTTTGTGGACTGGAAACCTCGTGGTTTTGTTGCTGATCCGATCGGTGCTTTTGGGGAAACCTCTCTGCTTACAAATTTGTTTCCTGTTGTCAAAGACATTTACAAAAACTAACCAAGTTACATGGCAAGTATTTGTCGTTGTGGTTAGTGTAGGTTTATTGATTTGATAGCAGTTGGGTTTATTTTTCCCTGCAGATAGACGTCATATGTTTAAGTGTTGTTATTATTATTATTATTATTATTATTATTGTGATGATGATGATGATGATGATGACGTAACTAATCATTTCAGACTAATTTACAAGCCGTGAAATCCCTTTGTATAAACTTTCCACGACAGCGAATCAGTGTAATCGACCGCTTCACAACTGTAGGATTTCTGAACAGTTGAGTAAGACCTATTTACCAGTTCTGCAGAGAACTGTAGGGAATATCACAAAACAAAATCTGAACGAGTACGAGGTGTGATAAAAAAGTATCAGGATTGATTTTATTTACATAAATTTATGCCTACAAGAGTTACAGATTTGCAAACTTGTCTCCTTCAAAATAGTCTCCTTCCATAGCCACACACTTCTTCCAGCGCTGTCCCAACTGTTCTAAGCATGTCTTAAAGTCATTTTCTGTAAGAGCCTTAAGTTCTCTCGTCGCATATTCTTTTATCTTTTCTGTGTCTTGAAATGATATCCCTTTCAATTGATTTTTATCGTCAGAGAGAGAAAAAAGTCACAGAGAGAAAAAAGTCTGGCGAATATGGAGGATGCTGAAGCTGTGGAATATTGTGTTTAGCAAGAGAATGATGAACAGCATGTGAGGTGTGGGCTGGTGCATTGTCGTGTTGAAGCCACCATTTACCACTCTGATGCAACTGTGACCTTTTTCGTCGAATTGCATCCCTCAATCGCCTCAAAACAGAAATGTAGTAATCCTGGTTTACTGTTTGGCCTGGTGGGGCAAATTCATTGTGATCAAAGAAAAATGTGAGTATGGTCTTAACTTTGCTTCGGCTCTGTTTTGCCTTTTTTGGTCTTAGAGAATTTGGCGTCTTCCACACTGAAGACTGGGCCTTAGTTACTGGATCGTATCCATAAACCCATGATTCATCACCCGTTACTATCGATTTAATGAAGTTATCGTTTTTATCACATTCAAGCCGGTCTTGAGCGACTGATACCCGGGCATCTTTTTGGTCAGCTGTGAACACTTTTGGTACAAACTTTGCAGAAACATGTCTCATTTCCAACTCATCAGTAAGAATGGACTGAACTGATCCGAAACTAATACAGTACTTAAATCATTTGCTAGCTCACGAATGGTGATTCGGCGGTTTTCTCGCACAAGCTCAACGGTGTGGTGGTCAGTCTTGCTGGTTAAAGGCCTTCCTGAACGCTCCTCACTCTCAACACTTTCACTCCCATCTTTAAAACCCTTAAACCACTCATAAACCTGTGTACGACTCATATAATCTTCCCCATAAAGTTTTTGTAACTTTTCACATGTATCTTTACACGTTTCACCAACTTTTTTTACAAAATCTGATACAAATTGTCTGATCAATTTTTTCTGACATGGTAAATGCACCAAATGAGATTAACACACAAGACAATGGGCGTTTGTAAATAAACCAGATCAGCTGTTATTATAAAACTTATACCGAGTAATTAGTATACTGTAAAGTAAACGTTTGTGTCGCTTTTTTGGAGCCAAGTCAGCTGACTTGGCATTGCCAGTGTCAATCCTCGTACTTTTTGATCACACCTCGTACACTTCTGCTATGCGAATCGGCCTTGATGAAGGTGACAGTTTCTCAAGAGAAACTTAAATTTAACAGTTGACCCCCCCCTCCCCGACTCTGCTGATCTTCGCTCAGTATTGTGAACGAACTCCATAATTATTATTCTAAACTTAAGGTCAAATTGGGTGACAACAGTATCAACTTAGAGGCCGTAGGTTAGGGAAAGTGACTGCCAACTGAGCATGGGGAATTTGCAGTTCCCGTAACGCGTGGGTAACGTATATATACGCACCGTTAATTATCGAGAACGGAACATGGAAATATCGTCTCCCTTCATCCCCAAGTAATGCACGCGTGAACGTTGCGTGTATAGTAGTTAAGGTAGCGCGAGTTTCGTCCTGATATTATTAAACACATTCCCTCCTCCCACGTAACAACATACACGCTCGCTGTTTGTGTATCGTCCACTCCGTCTGTTTTCTCTTGTGTACACTTAATAGCCTGCCGTATTGGCAGCGCGAAAGTCGCTTTTAATTAAAAGACCGTGAATATAGAATTGAAAACGCCAAGATGCTGTGTGCTAGCTTCCCTCGTATGTTGGTGTTGTGGATAGCGTTAGTGATTCGGCGAGAGATAAAACTGGGGGTTGGCTTTACATACAATGAGTTTTGGCCAGTTTTCCCTATGCGAAACGCTGTGAAGATATATACATCCGGAGGGGATGGGGGTAGTGACGTTGATGTATTTGTTAGGGTGGTTTCGTCGACGTAGCGTGTCGGATAGCTGGTTAATAATGCAGCCGTTTGCTGCCTGAAGAATGTTGTTTAACCTTCAGACCTGATTAGATTTATAAAAACCGCGTGCTCTTAATTCTTTTGTTCATAACAGTTTTCAGTGGAGCTAGTTTAACTTTTACAGTTGTTAACATTATAATTAATTTTTCAAAATTAAGATTAATAAACTATTTGTAGCGGATCCAAGCTAAGCCGATAGTACTTGTAAAGAAACCTATTGGGTTCCCCATTGTCCAATACAATGCATTTAGAGTAAATGTTTACCGTGACCTATGTATGAAAGACGCGTATACCCAAAATTTAAAACATTCTAACATAGTATATTTATAATGGATTGTATATTCTTAAAATTGTATTTAAAAACATTAAATAGATACGTTAACATTATTTGACCACGATAGCGATAATAATTATTGAAGTGTATAAACATGAGGCCGGATATGGCGGTGCCATATTTGGACGCAGTAATATATACTTGCCTACGCATCCTTGCGGTATTTATTGTCGGGTACGTGGATTTTCACTAGATTACTGCACTCAGGTCATCTTAGTATGCGCCTGGTGAAAACACATATTTTTATTTCATGGCTGAAATAAAAATCGCATAATACTGTAGCACACTGGGTGTTGTCGAGATGCGCCGACATGGTTAACAGAATGTAGGGGTTATCCCAATTAGGAGAGTCGAGGTGCGCCGATTCAAAGTGTTTCTAGTTTTAATTTGCTTTTGGAAAAATATAGACCCACATTAATAAATTACTTTATTACTAAAATTAGTTTTATCCTTAATTTTTCCCTTTTATTGTGACCAAGCCTTTTAGGAAAATATAATTTTTATTATACTCTCTTTAGTTTTTCTATATATTCTTTTTTGAAAATAAATAAATATATTGTTTGTAAATAAAATATACATGGTGTATAACGACTGTTGGTTATTATGTGTTGTGACACAAACTCTGGCAATACCTGAGGGATGCGCTGATGCTAACTGTGCGGGCGCTTCGTTTCCGCTCCTTTACCTGACCCCTTTGACCACCGGCGCACCTCGATCCACCGGCACAGTTTTGAGTACAGCTGATTATGCGAAAAAAGGTTCCTAAGTATACTGATGTGCACAAAGCAAACACAAGCGAGATTTTATGTAGCAATTGTTATTTTTTTTTTAATCAGTAGACGGAAACTTGACAAATGAACTGTAACACTTAAAAAATAAAATAAATGTCTTTTATTAATCGATATTTCTGTCAGATGCAGCTCAGTTTCGTTATTGTTGGGAGAGGTGTTTATGATTAACTTGTAACTGATTCATCTGTAATGTTTCCAAGTTCCCACCTTTTGATCTACATTAACCACATGCTGTACTAATACGTTGCGACGATTGTATCTGTATCGGCGTGGGTGGATTTCGTTAAAATGTAATTAGACTTCTAGATTCTAATAAAATATACAATTTTTAGGCAAAATCGTGCGGGTTTTTCAGAATTAATTATGAATATACTTGTATACTCATACTCGTTGACATAATTATGTTATGGAAATATCACTGATAGACTTATACTTGTATTTCCACATCAGCTAAGTTGATCTGCTACATCTACAACATGCTTTGTGAGTTGCTCTGAAGGTGTGTTAGATTCAAGTGACGTCTTGATGAATTCATATACCGTAGGGAGGTGATTCAAACGTTAAGAATTGTGACAACGCAGTAAGTTCATTGGTTCAAATATTGAGCGTTTCGAGTAATGTTAGACTAATTTAAAAATGTATTGTCTGAATTCAAATGTCGTAGCGCTACTTACCATCTACGTTGTACGTACGAGTATTTATAAGTTGATACATTTTTTGATAACTAGATGTGGCGAGGGTGATGCGGAAAGCGAAAGAAGACAGTAGAACGCAATAGTAAGAAAGTAACTTTCTGGAATAAAGTCTTACTTTCGTATTGCTAATAGAGTCTCCTAAATGATTTACTAGATTTTCATCAGGCGTTACAGTGTCGGTTTCACTCGAGACATGCTGGCAGTGACCCATCGTTTTCATGTCTCACACGTAATTTTCGTAAGTCAAAGAAAAGAAAGCTGAATTTTCCAACATTTTCTGTGGATCTGGCGCGCGCGCGCTGTGTGTGTGTGTGTGTGTGTGTGTGTGTGTTTTCTTTGTTTTATAGTTTAAACTCCAGAAGAATGAAATAGTACATTTAATGTGAGGATTAAATTATGTGTGTGTGTGTGTGTGTGTGTGTTTTCTTTGTTTGATTTATAGTTTTAAACTCCAGAAGAATGAAATAGTATCTTTAATGTAAGGATTAAATTATTTTACGGCATTCTTTAAGAATTGTGACTTTTACATTTTAGTATCCGAAAAACGGTATTTTATCCAATCTACTGTATTTAGAGTTTAAGGGTGCTATAGTCTGCTTGGCGACCCTTGGATCAACTTACGATCTTCGATCCTGTTGGCTCTATCAGGGTTATCATCTTTGTCGGGCGAACCTTTTAGTTTATAGGCTACGTTTCGAATTTTGTTTTCATGACTGCGAAATCTGTTCAGTTCTGTTTCTCGAAGGCTTCGTAACTATGAGTTTCGACAATATTAGATTGTTAGTATCGTGCTTTACGTTGCAGACCAGGAACTTCGGTATTCGTAGAAACTTGCCTTTTCGTAGTGTGGCTAACAAACGGCCTTTGTTAGATCGCTCTCTGTTTGTGGTCTACCTGCTGAGTCCTTGCGCATTGTCTATATGTATTTACATACTCGAGATTTCTCCGCCTCCAGAGACAGTACATTACAGATCTCTCAGAGATCTTTTAGATCCGTTTACAGGTCCTTTTCATCCCCCTTCACGTTTCCTTAGTCTTAGCCCTTATAAGAGGGTACTTTATTGTCAATCAAATTTGCCCATTAGATAAATTATTTTATTTTTAAATTAACCCTGTTAACAATAGAAAAAAAATTAACATTTCTAACGTCTAACAATTTCTTTTTACTAATGAAACTGCATCAAAATAACGCTTCTATAAAATACTTTTTTTAAAATACACTGATTATTAGCCTCGAATATTTTCCTATTTTTTCCTTGTATGAATATTCATTTTTTTCATATATATGTTTTTCTTTAAAACAAAATATTTTTTAAAATTAAAATAGCACACACACACACACACACACACACACACACACACACACACACACACACACACACACATTTTAACCCTAATTTTAATTTCTATCTGTTCATTCCTTTATACTGGTTAAAAAATGCTTAAATAAAAATAATTTTTTAATTAGTTGGCGGTTCTAAAATATTCTATATAAATTATTTGTAACAGTCAAGTTTTTTAGTTTAATAATTAAACTACGTACCTTTATTTGAAGACGAAATAAATGTATACAGTATACAGTACAATGGAAATAAATGTACTCCAGACGCAGATTTAGGCTCAGGAAGTCAATAGAAAGTAGAAAGGGGTGAGTGTTCAACGGTAGATGTTCTGAAACAGAGTGGAAGAGTGAACGATCGTTGTTCCGAGTTCTGAATGACCCCCCCCCCACTCTAGTCGGATCCTCTTCGGTCTCGGTATCTCGGACCTTGTTCTGTTCTGAAATAAACGCCCGTACTTATGTCTGATGTTCTGGATTCTGAAGTGAACGGTCATTCTTTTTTTCTGAACGATCGTTCATTCATTCCCCTAGCGGATTCGTATCTAATGATCCGTTCGGTCAAGACCGACACATCCCAAGACCTCTGCCACTGTTGCTCACTATGTTGAGGTCACACTAACCTGCAGAACTGTTACCCACAACATTGGAACGGGCTACTCCATAAGAGTGAAGTTAGGTTACGGAGGCTATATATACCTTCTTCAGGTATTCGCACCATCGTCTTGATTTGCTAATTACTTTTGCTAGGTTACTTATGCGTTTCTCGCCTAAACAATTTGAGCCTTTAAATTTCTTGCGCGTATGGTTCAGTGCACGTTCACTTTTTTAATTAAAAAAGAAATTGCCGGAGTTAATTAAACTGTGCGGAATTTTACGGGGCACGTGTTTCTGTTGACTGAATTACTTTATTTGAATTCGATGCCGTTGTTTGTCGCCTGGCTCGTGCGTTCGTGTGGTTTTTGAATAGTCAAGCGTGGATAACGGTGTAATTACAGTTTTAATTCTTGTGCGTTAAAATAGTGTGAACAAATTTAAATATGTTTTGTCTTTTCTTCAACTTAATTGTAATTACGTATGTATTTACAATAATAATATTTTATTTGTTAAGTTATAAGTTGATTTAAATAAGTAAAGTTCTCTGTAAGCTTAGGGTTATGTAAAGCATTTATTTGTAAAGCATATTTTACATACAATTTATATTTTTTCTGTGTCATACGGTACTTAATTAAGACAATTTAAATATTGTAACGATAAGATCTTTTGGTTTTCTTAGAGCCACACGTTGCGGACGTCAATTTGTAACGATAAATTCTTGTCGTGTCTTTAACTTGTAAAAGCCACACGTTGTTTGCGTCAATTTGTAACGATATGCTTTGTATGTGCTCTATTGATGTGTATTTCGTATGTTCGCCTCACACGTTGTAGTCGTTACTTTAAGTTTACGCTGACGATGTCCGTAGCGATCTCTCGAATTACCAGTACAATACGATTGTGAACCTTACCTGTCCTTTAATATGTGGTTATGTTTCCCGGGTGGCGCCAAATTGTTTAATCTGAAAACAATTAAAATAAAAAAATAGGACGATTGAGCGTTCGTTCTATGACGGTATGGTGAATTCAGTTTACTCTCGCCACGAGCGAATTTCTTAATCTCGCTGGTAGTTTGCCGAGTTTCCGACGTGAGCGCTTACCGTCACTTTTGCTTGTCGCTAAAATACACAAATCATATAATGCACTTTCCTATGAAATAAAGAACAGTAGTTACAACTCTGTACTAGTTTATTAAATTGTGATTAGTAGTTATTCAGTATTATACAAAATTATATTTTGTTATTAAAAAAATTTGCTCCGGCAGTAAAAGACAATTATATCCCAAGGTAGGCGAAGTCGATTCTGAACGACATGGCGATTCTGAACGATATTTAGACATGGCGTCTACTGAATGTTTATTATTAATTTCGCTCATGAATCTGGATTCTTGTGGTTTACGAAAAAATATCAATTTGATTACAATAAAGTACACTACCTTACATTACTGGTACTTATATACTGTAAGGTGTAATTACAATTTGTTCCTGAAGTGTTAAAAAGTGTATTTCAAAAGTTCGTAATTTTTATACAGGTTATTTTCTAGTTTCATATAAGTTTAGTGTTTTATTTTTAATTAATCCTTGAAAGAAATTAGATCATCAGTTGATAGTGAGAGTTAAAAGTGTTGTGAGGAAAAGTTAAAAAGAATTTATTCCTTAAATTCGGGTAACTCAGCAATACTTATCAAATCAGTTGAATTATGGTGAAGAGTTCTTCTGTTGAAATAGGTTGGGTCCTTTTTTATCATCAATCTTCCATCATTTGGGAATGTAATTACGCCTGGCGTCCTTTTCGTATATGTTGGTCGAAATTATTAATTTTGAATTTAATAATATGGTCCTTGGCCTCGTTTGGATGGACTAATTCCTCATCATACTTCTTGTTTCTTCATGTTATAAAATTTGGATTACTTTTGATTGTTTTAAATTAACATTTGAGTCATTTACGGCTTGGCGTCTATTCATCTTGAGTTTCAATAATGGACTAACTGTTTCTAACGGAATAATCATAAATAACGTTTGGTTGTTATGGCAACAGTTTGACTCTCATTGGCTATTCATGACTTAAGCCCATTGTTATAATATTTGAATTTTTATTCAAAATGACTGTATATCTTCTGATTGCTATTATTCTTCTGTCTTCTTGTCAATGTCTGAGATATTATCACAACTGTTTATATTTTCTACCCTTATACATGTTTTGTTTTGTGTTACAAATGATTTGTTTACTTTTTGAATTGATTTGGGTCTGTTTTATAATAATTGTATGTTTTCATTATTTTACAAAATCATGGTTTGTCTATTACCTTCTAACTGGCTTGTCCAGTATTATTAAGTTCGTAAGAATTTATCTCTTTACTTTATAACTTGTTTATTATTTACTATTGTTTATAAAACATAACACAACCTTTAGGTTTATGGTCTGTATAACTCTTTCAGCCATATTCCTACTCCTAAACTTAATCGAACAAATCTTTAAATAGTTATTATGCTAATTTGTTTATTCTTATTTATTTTTTGGTGACAAACATCATCACACCATTTACTTTATCTACCTAATTATCCCTTTGAACATAGGATGTTTTACTTAACTTGCTTTTCTATTCTTTAGTATCTAACCATGGTAACACTAATCTTTTGACTCTTCATGGGATTTTTTCCCTGAATACCATTGTATTCCTAATCTACAATTACTCTTAATACTAATAACAACAATATTCTTATTTACTAGCACTTTTCACCATTAACCTTTAGTGTTTATCACTGGTTTTTAGGTGTCTATACCTATCAATAGGGTTCTATTTATTTTGGGGGTTTACACTGGCACTTTGCACTTTTTTATGGTATTTAAGTGTTACTAGTGGGTATTCCTTAACATTAAATTCTCTTTCTCACTTAATCATGTTCACTATCTATCTATCTATCTATCTCTCACTTCATAATGGTTAGTTATACTGTTAACAAGTTTCATATCATTATAGAGTTATTTATAACATTTAATCTCTATTTCCTTGGTTAGTGTACTTTAGTTTGTCATTACTTTATTTGATTTTAATAATTATCATTTACATTGATTATTTATTTGATTCTTTTTCATTACTTTATTTGAGTGTAACATTCCTCCTTTTCTGTTCTATATTATTCGTTTGTGTCTTTTCATTTCTTCTCATTTTATTTCATTTATATTTTGTTTGTTTCCTTCTCATTTACCTTCTCATTTGATTTCATTTATTTCATTTTATTGAGTCAATCACTTGGGTTGGGTCATAGTCGTTTGTCGCGTCATAATCATTTTATTTTCATTATTTAAACATTTAATATAGTTGATTCATAGTTTTTCCCTGGTATTGGGGTGGCTTTTTGTATTGTAACAATATTTAAATTTTAATTATTTCTGAATTAAAATTAACTGGCGATTATGTTGATACGATTTGAATTTAGTAGTAATGATGTTTTATTGGCTAAATCTTGTTAACGGGATAATTTTACTTTACTTTTATCTTCCTCTCTCCGCCATCTTAAGGATATTAATCTTAACTTGTTCCCTTCCCACTGCAAGTTGGTTTACGTTTTTATTCCGTAGGGTATGAGCACAAGATTCGTTATACTACTCCTTTTATTTTCTTGTTTTAGTTGTGAGTTTGTTGGGCAGAGCCCAGTAATCCGGCTACAGGATACGGCATCGGGTGTTGAGTCAGATATCGTCAGCGAGGCACTCTATCTGATGGATAGCTTTGTTTTGCAGCGAGATCCTGTAATTTACATTTTCAATTCAGACGAATGTCCCCATATCGAGTATTTCAGAATAGATCGTATGTAGACGCCTCGGGAGATATACAATTTTAGCTACTTGTTCAAAATTTTCAAAAGTTTTTTTTAATTTCGAAGTCAAATACCGGTATTCGTAGTTATCTGATTCTTCCCGTGAATTTTGTGACGGTGCATCGCTGTTCGTATGTTGAAATACGTATGCTCTTTGCATCACTTGATACAGCCAAGCAGGTGATTATTTTTGTGAGAGAGAAAAATTCACTTTTTTAGCGAATGTTTTAGACAGAGTTCGCACACATACGTTTTTCTATTCACAAACAGAATTATCACTGTTGCACACCACTGTAGAAAAATTCTTCCGATTAGCGCTTTCAAGCTTCTGATCTGAATACCGATCTGACGATGAGCTGAGAAGCATGAAAGCGCTAATCGGAATAATTTTTCTATAGTGGTGTGCAACAGTGATAATTCTGTTTGTGATTTTAACCACTAACACAACTTTCTTCATTAAATTTTTCTATTCAATTAAGGAAAGCATAGGTATTACTCCGTCTGTATAAGCACCAACGATTACACTAGATTTGAATGACAGATTAAGTAACGAAACATTTCGAGAAGTATCACTGTTCAACAAGGATATTCCGTTCACTGTTAAATGTATGTGTATTATATATGTATACATGTAGGCCTGTATATGCACATAATATCAACTTATAGTTCCGTTATAGTTTTGTAATGGAAAACTATAAAATAAATTTAGAAATGTAAATTTAGGGGGGGGGATGCGGAATTGTGGAAGTCAACGAAGAAATAATACAACACATAAATGTTCAGTTACGAAAAGTGTGCGCGTTTAAAGTAGACCAGACTACAGATACCTGCTAAAAAAAATAGAAAAATATGTTGCAGAAGTCAGTAAAACTTTACAACAGATGTTTAATTTTAAATACCTTGGTTATAATGTATCATACGTGTTCGATGCCGATTGTAATATTAAATTGTCAGTTGCAAAGTAATTCATAGAAATTTAAAGAAAAGCCTGTTCAAGAAATCAGATACATGAAAGTATGCCTTTGTTTTCAAGTTACAGCGTATAAAACATTTAATCGAAAGTTTAACTTTAAAGGTAACTTGGAATGCAGATTGCCACTTGACTAACAGTATAACAAAACTGATTATTTTAGATGTTAAAAAAATGTGAATTTCAGATTTTGAAGCAATAGAATCTGTATTCATTTTTTTCGGGTGTATAATGAACCTTTACATAACCTGTTAAAGGCATTAAAAAATGTGATATTTGTAACATTATAGCCTTTTAGTTTTCACACATTTATCTGACTCCCAGGACAGAGTAGCGGGCTGTTTTTAAGGTCTAAAGTCATACAGTTGTACAATTGATGCAGTTGCAAAATTTTAATCCCAGATTACTCCTTTTTGTTAAATTTTAGGCTAAATCTCTTAGAGACCATAACTTGAAAACAAAGATTTCCAGACCTATAGTTATAGATAAATTTATCTGTATTTTTGCCTATATAGTAGGCCTACGTTTTGAAAGTATTTACTTCATGGAACACCTGTATTCGATAGCAACGGCAGTGTGTGTGTTACAAATGTGTGGGTGCTGTGGAGTTTCCGGTCGCGATTTAGTAATTTTAGGGTGTATTTGACTATTGTACAGACTATTGTGATCAGTAAATAATGGTTATTGTATTTTGGAATTTATGATATCGAATTGTTGAATTCAGTACGAGTCGGTTTCAGTTCAGTTTCATACGGCACACTAAAAATCAACGTTTCCCAAACGGCTCTACATTACAGCTTTTTAACATCATCAGCTAGTATGCTACGACCTATTTTTACTTGTACAAACATTATATTTTTGCGTTAACAACAGGTGTTGCTATTTTGACGTGTTCACGGTAGACAAACGTCGCTAACGGTCTGCCAGTTGGGTGTAAAATTAGCTTAATGGCGCGATTACGTTTTTAGTGTTTTTTATGAGACATTCGTTGTGCCGTACGCTGTATGTGTTGTACACATTTATGCTGATTACATTGCGCCTGTTGACTTTTATTACGTCATTTCCATGTCACGTTTACATCAGCGCCTACACTATGCTTTTTTTGTACTATCTATAAATCTAAACTTCGGTGGACGTTCATCAATTTAAATGCACCGTTGGTAGGGAATCGCGTATTCACTATGGTGAATACAAATGTAATGCGACAACTTTCTTTATTATTGACAGTCCGTACGACAAAACCTAAGAATCACATTGTCTTCACAAGTATACGATTTTATGATCCACAGTGTTGATTTATGTTGTTCAGTACAGTTAGTTTTGATAAAGCATGTGCTGAAAAAATTATATGATCTGAAAGTGAACTACACCTGATAAAACTAAATGATTATCGGGGACTAAATGATTTAGTCCAAGACTTAACCTTATCCAAACAGCAAGCTGAGCTTTTAGGCTCTAGACTACAGGAGTGGAATCTTTAGGCTAGGGATATAAATATAACAACATTTAGAAGAAGGAATGGAAAACTGTCACAGTTCTTAAAATGGAAGGCTCATTTTGTGTGTGTTTTAATGTTGACGGTCTGATGAACGAATTGGGAATAAAACATGATCCTGAGGAATGGCGTTTGTTCATTGACTCGTTGAAATACAACTTAAAAGCAGTTTCACTTCACAATGGAAATAGAGTGCCATCAATACCACTTGCTCACTCAGTTTCCATGAAGGAAACGTATGACAACATGGCTATCATCTTAAATTCAATAAGATATAAGGTGTTCAACTGGCAAATCTGTGGTAACTTGAAGGTAATAGCTATGTTATTGGGCAAACAAGGTGGTTGCACAAAGTACTGTTGTTTCCTATGTCTCTGGGTCAGTAGGGCTACTAAACATCGTTATGTGAGAAAAGTTTGGGAAAAAAGGGCATCATCAATCCTGAAACTGTCAATGTCGAGAACATGCCACTTGTTGATCCACGGAAAGTAATTCTTCCACCTCTGCATACCAAGCTAGACTTGATGAAGAATTTTGTAAAGGCTATGGACAAGAATGGCGATGGCTTCCAGTTTCTACGTGACCTTTTTCCAGAGCTGAGTGAGCAGGTGTATTGTAGGACCACAAATAAGGAAAGTATGAGAAATCGTGAGTTTGAAGGCAAACTAACGCCAAAAGAGTTAGCGGCTTGGAAGTCGTTTGTAAACGTAGTTCAGGGGTTTCTAGAAAAGAAAAGAAAAGAAAAACTATATGAGTCTTCTTAAAAGACTTAACATCATATCAGAGGTTAGGCTGCCGCATGTCTTTGAAAATGCATTTTTTGCATTCGCACATTGACTTTTTCCCACAAAATCTTGGCGCAGTGAGTGATTAACAGGGAAAGATTCCATCAAGACATCAAAACCATGGAAACTCGACACCAGGGACGCTGGACTCCTGCTATGATGGGTGACTATTGATGGTTTTTGATGAGAGAAGATAAAACCGAACACGAGAGAAAAAATGAAACAATCCACCCAAGCTACAGTTACAATGGGCAGTTTGACTTTTTCTTTTCTATTAATGCTGGACTTCCATTAAGAAATATAATTATGTATGTTTCCATTGTATTAGTTTCAGAAACGTAAGATTGTCAGATACAGGTTTGATCAAAAAATGAGTTTTTATTGAATTTCTCCATCTCCATAACAAAAAAACTGTACGTGTTAGAACTTTATTAGCATCATTTTGGAACTCAGGGGTATAAAATAAGGTAAATCCACCCACTTTCATTTCTGTTATGGAAATAAAGTTTTTTTTTTTGTAGGGTAGTGTTTTTAGTCTTTATCAAGAGAATTTTTGAACCCAGACATTTTTCTTCCATCGCGTAAAGTTGTACAGACGGTCGGGACGTGGATGACATCTTTCTTCAGTAGGACCAGAGGCGATTGAAGAGCTCTGCACTTCTAAACTGTCATCCGTGTATCGCTTGTAAGCTGTCAATGAAGGATACTTAGTCGTAGCTGTTTGGGATTACTACCTGTTACGCTCTCTGTCCATCGGTCGCTAGTGTACCAGGCCGGCATTCTGTCTGTGTGCCCTTATTTTATCTTCTTCACGATCTTGCTATCAACAGTTCTGAGGATATTGAGCCACTTCAGTCTACACCACTCTGATGTAACAGGCAACTCTTGAGGCCTTCATAAACTGCATACAGTGCCCCTTCTTTATTGCCATCTCTACATTCCTTTAACACGGTAGTTACAAACTTGCTTCCGTAATAATCGTTCTGAAAGCTTTCTTTTCGATTCTGTCTAATAAGTTTATCACCGTTTTATGGGGGGGGGGGGTCTAGGTTTCAGTATCGTTGTCACCACTGGGCTCATTAGGCTCTTGTCAATTCTATAAATTGTTGAGCGGCAAAATACTCCTTATTCTCCGCTGATGTTTTCCTCCTCGCCTCTGTAGGTGTTGAACGCTGATAGCTTATTTGGGTTTCAAATTTTGTAGCTGAATAATAATTTACGATAGTATTATCAATAAATTCACTTGACGAATTCATCCTTCGTCCTTCCTCTTTCTGTATAACGAAGTATAGTTTATTACGTTTCGTCGGCAAACTTGTGGAAGGCTTCTTTACTAAAGGCCGTTCCAGATTTAATTTTCAGGATTAATTAAAAGTGCTACACTGTTGCCAGGTTTCACGTGTGGCGAAAGTCCATTCCACTCATTGAAGTCGTTTGAAGTAGATGTCATGCGAGCAATGACGTCGATTTACTGCTACGCGGAGTGAACTATTTTCAAGTGAAGGACTACAGATTATTGTACAATTTTATTAGTGTTTTACTAGTGATGTAAATACTTATTATGTATTACAGTTACCTGATGTAGTATCACTCAGTTATTTATATGGAAATAACATGACAGTCACCAAAAAAGAACTTGGCTATAACTGGAAGTCTGTTTATATTATTTAATGAATAAACGGTGTAGACAATCAATATAAAATATCAGGTAACTGACGGGGAGAGCAAGTTCAAAACATTTGTACAGTGGAAAAGTTAATTATGTAAAATAATAATCCTAAATTGTGAACGTGCAAAACATTGTATTCTTAAAAAAAATACATGACGTTGAAAGTAATATAAAATTTATGTTATATAATTTATAGTCCTTAAATGCGTAGTGATCGTCAATCAATGAATTTTTCAGTGAAGGGTTTGTGAGGATCGGTCAAAAATATAACACAAATTTTAACTTATTTGTGTCGACGTTTCGACAATGTTTATTGTCATCATCAGCACCAATTGTCGTATAGTCGACTATAGTATTTCGTGGTGCGCACCAGCGATATCACGTTTGGGAGTTTTTATATATTTTTTGTGTTTATATTTATATTTATTGTGATGTGTGTAAAGTTGTATATAAATTGTTTTTAATATTTTAATAATTGACGAACTTCACCAAGGGATATTCCTGATGGTGGGACATATGTCCGGAAACGCGTAGATATTCATAAAGAATAAAGGCCACCAGACAGAAAAGAAAAAGGTAAAACTATTTTACTATTTATATACATATAGTGGCCTGGATACCAAATAGCATGGATCTGAAATTAATAACTTTTAGCAAATTTCTGCCCAGTAACGATTATTATGTACATTAGTAATTCCTTTTCATGTAAAACTTGCTTCATCAGTGAACATGTCAGAGACTAAATAAGTGCGATTCAATTGCAATTTTTTGTACGAAAGTAAACAAAATGCCCGTCTCTGTTCATAGTCAACATTTTCAAGGGCTTGTACTCTTTGTAGATGGTATGGTTTTAATCGTTGGCTTTGTAAAATCTCGAATATAGTTGTGTGGTTCACACCTTCAAACATAGCAAATCTTGTACTCGCTCCAGGATTTTCCCCAACTCTATTCAGTACTCTTTCCTTCTTCTTATTAAAGTGTACGCCGATCAACGGGTCGAGGAGTAAGATTCAGCTCCTCTTAGCCGATTAGCCGATTGCGTAGCCTGACAAGCATTTTCCCACTCCGCAATTTTCGGTTGGGAAAGCGTTCTGCATAATGTCACTGTGCGTTCTTGCAATTGTGGTTTGAAAGTTTATTCTTGAGACGAATCTCTGACATTTCAGCAAAACTGTAATAAGCCATTCCCGACAATAATTACATGATAAACAATCATTAAAGAAATACGAGCAAATGTGTGTATGTGGTGAATGTAATGAACATTGTAAACTTTAATAATGGGAATAAAGATATTAAAAAAATTATGACTTGTCTTTAAGAAAAGTAATTGACAGTATCATGCAGTTAAACTTCACGTGCTATAACTGAACACACTAAAGCAAACAGGTGATTTACAAATTGAAACATGCCATTATCATTTTTTATTAATTTCAAATAATTTTAATTGTTGTGATTCAAAGTATGATGTGTAAATACTTGTAGTTGAATTTGTTTAGTACAAATGGCAACATTGCAGAGACAGAAATGGAGTGAAGAATAGGAGAAACACGTGGTAAGAGAGAGCGCGACAGCTCCCATAAGAGCCAATGCTGAAAATTAAACCTGAGGCGGCCTATAAAAATCTTAAGAATATGTAAATATATGGAAATGTGTAAAAAAAACATACATTTTGTTGGGCTGTGGAATTTGCATCGCGAAGCCTTTAAGTATGGAACATGGAGTATATTACAGGCAATTCTTGTGTAGAACAGTGTATAATAGTGGGTGTTGATGGAATTTGGAATTTTGGAAACCTGATGCACTTATATGATTTTGTAAACGACTGATGCTAACGGCAACAGTTAAAATACTTACCGAACGGAACAAGAAAACAAGGTTGTTGGGTGTATATAGTATGCCTTCTTTACATCTATGGGGGTATGATAATACTTACAGCATACTACAATACTACAGACACATTCCTTTAAATTGAGTGTGATGTTCAAATCTGAGAGGAAAATAAAAAAGATATTTTGTCCACGTAAAGTTGAGGTGTGTTTTGTCAGTACCTAGAAATTGTGATGTAGTTGGTAAATCGAACTCCTTATGTGAGGTTGAAGAACATTACGATAGGAAGTCAGTTGCCGATTGCCGAGTGCAGTTGAAGATCTACTTACAAAATCTGAACCCATTGAACACTTTTTCCTGAGATATATATATAAGAGAGTAGACATGCAGATTTACAATGTCGACAGTTAGAAATTAATTCAGGTGTCTCGATAAATTCGACGGATCTTCACGGTATAAAAAACCTAGACCGTAGACAATGCACCTGTCACTAGTGGTATTAATCACTTTTGTCCAGTTAAAACGTCTTTCAACCATTTCAGTTTTATTAAGTTTACACTCGTTCCAAAATTCATCGCACATGCAATACTTCATTATACAATATTACGTGAAGTAATCACTTATTCCACTCGGAGACAACGTCAGTTACCGATATTTCGTGTTCATGTTACGCACATATCCCTCCGCTGTATGCTGCGATTACTCTTTTAAAAAATGGCAACACGCAACAAATTCAGCTCCGGACAACGATACGTTTATACAGCGTACAGTCCTGAAAGGTTTTTGTGTTTTCTGCGGCCAATAACATTACTTTTGTACGCCCCATTTATTCCGAACAATCGTTTCAAGTACTCCAAGGTATCCAAAGCAAGCGACAAATAATCCACTTTTGCATTAGCTCACTCAGCTGGAGCGTGCCAGCAAGTTACAACCTCCCCTCTTTTTAAAATATGACGTTAGTACTGTAGGTTTATATTGTTTGTTTCTAGTTTTACTTTAATGAGTAAAGTAATGATACTGAGTTATGAATCAACATTTTAGTCTGAACTTACTCGAAGAGTTTATGAATAATACAAATAGTGAAACAAAACTGAATTAGGAATCTGTTGTGTTTCAGGTATCGAAGTTGTACGTTTGCTTGGAGTTGGAAATGTCCGTCAAAAGTTGTGAAACTCTGAAGCCGTGGGTGTTCGTGATGGACTAAAACTTTCGTGACACATCACGGCGTTAGTAGTCAGTATGTACTTCTATACTTTTTTTAACGCTTTCCTAGCCTGAGCCGTCCGTTCTTTCTGTGGTTCAAAAACGAGTTCGTTCCGGTAACTTTCCTTGATTCAGGCGTTCTGAACTGATTTTTTCCAATCTGTATTTGTCAAACTTAAAGCATTTATGTGGTTCTAAATTTTGTTAAAATTAAGCGAACAAATCGTTAAAAGGTGTTAAACACGAGCGGTTTGCCTCAATCATTTCATATAATTGTTACTTGTGCGCCAACTAAATTCTATTGAGTTTATGGATTTTGTTCACTTTCGTGAAAACAGTATTGTTAGGGGGCCAACGATTTGGTCGCGACAGTCATTAGAGTGAATTCAAGTCGACATTGGAGACTTTAAAAGATATAATGGCTAAACGCTTAACACAGTAATTTCTCTGCTAAATCAAAAATTTACTATTACGTATAATAGTTAACTCGTCACAAAGTAATTATCTTACAGTCGCTAACAACTGGTCACTTAGTATTGCGTTTTCTTCTGCGCTTTACGCTGCTGCATCACATAACGGGCTTCACTGTAACGTAGTACACTTTTGATTCTGTTCGATGGTACGGTTGTTTGTATTCAGGCTTAAGAAGTGGTTGCGATCAGAATAATCAGGACATTAGTTATCCTTTTCACTGTGATTCACCAGTCTATACGGTAAAGAACAGTCCTATGCTTCCCATCTTCTTCGAACAACCGGAAAGATACTCCTTGATATATGTCCTTTGCGATATACGCCTGTTTTTCGGAAAAATTCTCCCAGCTGCATTGCAGATGGTGGTAAAATATGTTTAGACGATTAAACGATTCTGTTCTCTAAACCAGTGGTTCCCAAAGTAGGGTCTGCGGACCCTGGGGGTCCGCGACAATGTGTCAGGGAGTCCGCAGGCACTTTTAAGAAAAATTAGAATATACCGTAATTTTCTCCGATTTTTTATGCTCTGAAATCTAAATTTTAGAATCTTAAAACAATTAGTAGAAGATTCCAGTATTTTTGGGGGGTTCAGACTAATTGTAATTGTAAAAGTAATTTCAAACTAATGGCTTTAATAATGTCTTTAAATCATGTCGTGTAGCAGATCTGTTTGTCAGCCGAACTGACTAGACCTCTCTTTTACACTACAAAAAGAAGATTCATTGGCAGAACTTTCAACTGACTGGTCATTAAAATTACAGTTTTCGCAGTTACAACTAGCTGACTTCTGGTTATATGTAATGACTGACTATCCTGAACTCGCAAAAAAACTTTGAAGCGTTTAACTGTGTTTCCCTCTACTTAGTTGTGTGAAACCGCATTCTCCCTGTTCACGTACTTGAAGCCAAAGTTAAGAAATAAACTTGATGTCGAGAATGACTCAGTGTTGAAATCAGACATTCAACCCAATATTGCAGAGCTAATTTTTCAAAAGCATTGTTCAGAGCATTGTTCACATTAAACTATGTTTGATAGTAAATAATTGCTTATCTAATCCGTCGAGTGACTTACTTGTAATTTCGCTTGACGCGTTTCAGGGCATATGCCCCATCTTCAGAATAATTCCTCTTCACAGAACGTCACACATTAAGATTAAAATGTAATAAATTAAAATTAAAATCAATGGTTAAAACATTAACTCGTCAAAATATTAAAATATACTAAATGCACAGAGGAGCACGCACTTCACTTCGCGTTATAGCCGGTGTACACCGCCGCGATGTTACTCGCGCACTGACTGTCCGAGTAAACTGTTATCTGTGCAACGCATCTTGTATCCCAATGGCCGTGTCGTACAAGGGATTTGACTTGAAGTTGAGTTGGTCGTTTAATATGAATCCGCCGTCTTGTGAGTTGTTCGTCTTTTTAAATTGTTTAAAGGCCTTGTAAATTTCGAATTCTAATGTGTCCATATATCTGCCTTTTTTGCAAATGTGTAATGGTTTAAAGTTGGTGTCAAAATCGGTGTAGTTATGATTATTATTTACGAGGTGACGTGCAAAGTTGGATTTGAGAATATGGGTGTCGTTTTTTGGTAAATGTTCTTGGAAGCGTTTTTTGAACGCTCTGCCGGTTTGTCCGATATAGAAGCTGTTGCAATCGTCACATTGGATTTCATAGACACCTGTCCTCTGTTTTATTGGTGTGGCAGATTTATGGTGAAGAATTTTCTTAATGTTGTTATCAGTCCGGAAAGTTAAAGTTATATTCAATTTTCTAAAAATGTTGGTTAATGTATGGGGTAAAGTTCGGCCGTATATAGAAGTCATGTACGTGCTGTCTCGGTTACTACTCGGTTTTGTTTTCTTGTTATGCAACTTTTTCCGGTGTTTTTTGATCAAACATCGATCATAGAGCACGTATATCCATTGGCCTAAGCTATGTATTTAATGGTGTTGACTTCCTCCTGAAAGTCACTGATTTCTAACGGTATGGTGAGTAATCTATATATGAAACTGTTATAGGCGGCCATTTTTTGCGGAAGAGGGTGATGGGAATCCGCGTGTATCGTGGCATCGGTGGTGGTAGGTTTTCTATATACTTGGTATTAAAAACTATTGTCAAACCTTGTTATTGTTAGATCGAGAAAATTAAGTTTATTTTCTATTTCAACCTCGAGGGTAAATTGTATGTTCTTGTTTATATTATTTAAATAGTTTTTTAAATTATTGATCTGTCTTATGGTACCATTAAAAATGATGAAGGTGTCATCTACGTAACGTGTATATGATACTATCTTGTTATGCCATTTGTTTGCGCTGCTGAACATATGTGTGTTTTCGTAGTGGTTCAGGTATATGTCCGCCAATAATCCAGAGAGTGGGGATCCCATCGCTAAACCTTTCTTTTGTATATAGTATTTTCCATCAAATATAAAATAGTTTTGATTTAAAACAACTTCCAATAGAGCGGTTATCTCATTAATTTCATCAGGACTGCGTATGTTAGCTACAATAAGATTAGACTTGAGAATATTTATTGTATCCTGGACGGGTATATTTGTATAAAGGTCTACTATGTCGAAAGATGCGATTCTGTAATTAGGTTTAATTTGGATGTTTTTCAGTTTGTCGATAAATTTATTCAGTTTAATTTTAATTTATTACATTTTAATCTTAATGTCTGACGTTCTGTGAAGAGGAATTATTCTGAAGATGGGGCATATGCCCTGAAACGCGTCAAGCGAAATTACAAGTAAGTCACTCGACGGATTAGATAAGCAATTATTTATTTAATACAGTGACTTGGATACTTCAAAAATGAATATTATGTTTGATAGCATTAATATTATAATTTTGCAAGTTAAGAGAATTTGATTTTAATGCATTTTAGTTAAAATATATTTGTTTCTATCATATTTACTGTTTTATTTCAGAACTCAGACGGGGTCTGTAAATTTTTTAATTATTTGGGGGGTCCGCGGACTGAAAACGGGAACCACTATTCTAAACTGTTCTCGAGCGTTTTGTCGCCTTTCTTCGCTTCTGCGTCACTTTTGTAAATTACATCGATTGTTATAGTTCTTCCTTTTCTTTCAGCGCTGTCATTCTTAATTGTGTGTTTTTAAAAATACTTTATTGTGGGAAAAAGAATCAGGACTTCTTTTTGCAGCTTTCCGAAACGTATTCGTGTTGATCGAGATTCGAATATGCGACATAGCTAGCGTGAACGCGTTTGTATGTACGGTAATAAATTTTCACATTCCAGATTATTTTATTTAACACCGTGCTGTAACGAGCGGCAGATAAATTTTCAATGTTTAATAATTCTATAACGTTCACACTGGTTTATGAATCGGTTGGCTGTTGTTGAATTCTGTTTTGTTACGATTTGGTCGCGACTGTATTTTAATTTTAGCCGTGTTTTCGCGTTTATGGATGTCCTGCACATTGTTATCGCGATGACATTGGCAGAGTCGTTGTTAATTAATAATTCCGATGTGAACGTCAGTAGCTGTGACATTGTGATGTGGCCGTTGTGTTCACTTTCATTCGCTTTTACGATATATTGTTAATCTGAATAATTCTAACGTAACTTATTTGTGTAGAACTAACGCCGTTAGTTGTCATTATTTTATAAGTAGATTTGAATCTACTTATTATTATTATATTAACTAGCTGTTACCCGCGGCTTCGCACGCGAATATTTGACTTTTAATAAGTATTTTAATATAATTTTTATTGTTTATGTCTATATGGGGTTCTGTCAGCTCGTAGAAAAGTTTTGTACTCATTAGTCCAATTCTCTCCAAAGCTGTTTTCAACACATGTACTATTTTAACTTGTACTAAATTATTATGTTGGTGCAACAGCCTTTGGAGACGTAAAAGTACCCGTTTATAAAGCCTTTTGGAGATATTTATAAAGTACCTGTTAAATCAAAAACGCTAAATTCTTTATTTTAAGTGTTACTATGTTTGAAGCATTGTATAACACATTAAACGTTATGTTTTCCACAACCATGGCTTTTATTTATTTCAGCAGTAAACAGAAAACCAAAAACCGTTGTCACCTAACCTCACAAATGAAAACAACACTTATTTTCGCTTTCCATTAAGTACTAGGACAATAGGACAATTTATAGTTAGTACACTTCTTCGTTTCCACATCGTGATATATCGATACAATTGCATATTATATAAAACATCGAAAATATACTGCAGGAATGGATAAGTGAACAGTCCGATGCCGCTAAATAGCTTTTGTTTATTTACTTGTTACTATGGTAATTAATTCTGGTCTGCATGGTGTTGTTGACATCTTTAGTAGTAGTATTTAATATATTTCATTACTTATTCATTGCATCATCAGAAATACGTATTTACATAAATTTTATAATCGTTAAAAACAATTACAAAATATATAGACCTATCTGTATACAAAATTACAAAATATATCGATACAATCACATTTAAAACTTCTGGAGCACTGGAATGATGAATGACTTAAGTCACCACCCGCCAAGCTATTCCGAGTGAGGAAAAATATTTACGAGCAGCACTCACTTGCTACAGACTTCAGGAGAAATCAAGTGGTCATAACAAGACTCCGCATCGGCCACACGCTATTGACTCACAAGTACATTTTCACAAGAGAGCCTCCTGCGATATGTAATCGCTGTGGCACGGTTTTGTCAGCTTTCCATCTTGTTTCAGAGTGCCCTGCTCTTCAACATCTACGAAGCAAATTTAATATCCCTGCAGATGTGCGAAAAAGTTTAAATGACAAGACTGCAGCCGCCAACATACTTCTTCTCTTCAGGGAGATTCAGTTGTTAACAGCAATATAGGTACCAACTAAGAAAATTATTAGAACATTAAAAATTGTGTAATTAAGTTAATGGACTATGTTATTATGACTTATTGTTATATAGTTGTTATATTTTGTTACTTAATGTTATATTTATTATATGTATACTTAGTTATATTTATTTATGTGCAAGATGTGTATTTATATTGCTTGTGTTGTGGGGGGTTAATATTTCTCATTTTATTTTGCATCAGTTAAACTAATACTGTTATTTGTTTATTTGTTAAATATTTTTATCTATCTCATTTGTTTACACTATTTGGTATTTAAACAAATATTTACTATATGTTAATACATCTGTTTAAGAATTTAAGAATCTGTAACAAATTCATTTTTGTGATAGCTAGCGACCTAAAAAAAAAAAAAAAAAAAAAAAAAAAAAAAAAAAAAAAAAAAAAAAAAAACGAGGAACGGATAAACGTAAAGTTCCGATGCCGCTAAATATCATTTGTTTATTTACTTGTTACTATGGTATATGGTAATTAATTCTGTTAATTCTGGACTCCATGGTGTTGTTGACATCTTTGTAGGCGTCAACGAAAAGGCATAATTAAAAGGGCCTAAATCGGTGCGAACGGGGTAAAATATCAAATTCCAAGTTAGACAGTATTTTTGCCTTGTGTAAAAGGTTACCTGTTCAAAAATTTGGTGGCAATCGGTGTAACGGTGTGGATTTGTATTCAGTACCCATAAATCCTCATACTTTGAGTTTTATATATATATATATATATATATATTGTAACGTAAAATAATAGAGGTCGCTATTGTTCAAGCCCCGCGATGGAAGCCAATCTATAACGATGGTATTGTTGACGGGGCATCCTTCTTATTTAGCCTCACGTTGTATTCGTCAATCTGTAACGAATAGATCTGATCGTACCTGCAAAATGTATACACCAGTTTTGTATGTGTTATTATAAATAGTGCGTTCGCCTCGCACCGGGTCGTTACAGTAATGTTGTGGCTAGCGATGTTCGTAGCTTTGATGTAATCACCTGTATAATACGGCAGTAACCTTACCTGTTATTTATAGGGGTGTGATAATCCCGGGTGGCGCCAAGTCGTTTTATAAAACAACTAAAATTATTGTCAAACGAGCTATCAGCGTTGCGGTATTGGGCATTCAAATGATTCCCGCTCGCACGGCCGTCACAATCGTCGCTACTGCTGCGTGAATAACTTGTTCGCTGCTCGTACAATTTATTCTTAAGTAAACACAAGTAATTTATATATAGCACTCCCTATGAAATGATAACGACGGTTACTCTCTGTAATAGTTATTTTTTAATAGGTGATAATTGAAAACATCCACATTGACAATAATACAATAATAAATTTGCACCGACTGATTACATGAGATTCTTGCCTCCAGGGTTTTGGCGAAGCGATTTAGGAACCATTCAACCTTGCATTGCTGCTTACGTTAAAGTGTATTACAAATATTTTTGTTTTCCCAAATCGTGGATTCTTGTGACTATGAGTTAAAGAACTCCAATGGTTACAATAAAAATATATATTACCTTATTCTACGTGTACATAAATAATAATGTGTGCTGTTACAATCTGTTCTGTTGTGTCGTATAAGTGTTTTGTAATTCGTGTTTAATTCATAGGTTATATTCAACGTTAATAAGTTTCTATTAAGTGTTATTTTGCTTAAATATTCTATGAAAGAGAAATATTGGTTCTGTAGTGTGGTAAATTTACCTTTTAAAAATATTTAAAGTGATTAGGGTTTTTTGGAAAATAAATAATTTGATTGTACTTAACACCTCAGCGTGCCTAGGTGCCTTCGTTGTGTAATCGGGTAGGATGTGGTTGCATAAGTTCAGTTTTCATGGATTTTGGGGCTTCAATAGATTGAGCGTCTTTTTCGTCATGGGTCTAGATGTTCTTTTCAAGTATATTTTCCGTTTAATTGGCCTTGGGTTTTGAATTGGCTGCTACAAACGGTCATCTGCTTCTCAAGCGATCATGGTTAGTAACTTTTAAATACTTTTTTGCATTATTTTCACTGAAAAAAACGTTCTTCCAAATATTGGCATCTGTATTCGCTTAATGACGCTTCGCTTCTCTCTTAATTCCAACGGTAATTTCGTCTTCAACTGCCGTTTCCATGGTAACTACATGATTCCGATTGGTTGATTTTGAGATGATGTATTGTTATCAAAATTCGAATCCTTCGTATATCTTCTGATTGCTGTTATTCCTCCATCTTCCTTCCTGGTTATTAAATATTGTCACTATAGTATTTATTTCCTTTCATAGATTATTTTGATACCCCACAAGTTTGGGTAATTTTAGATTTTATGTTTTTGCAATTATGTTAGTTGCTTGTTAATTACATTTCTTTTTGTATAAAAATGCTTATTACAATATTTTGTGTTACAAATGATTTACAATTTATTCTTGGTGATTCCTTCACCTCAGATTTTCTATATTCTTATTCAATTTGTTATAATTTTTGGTTGTTTGGTTCTGACAGTTATGCCTTTCCTAGGCCTGAGTAGCCATTATAGTATTTTACTTATTCCATTTAAATCACATTTTGTTTTAGCCTAATGGGCTTTACTTTGTTATTTTTATTGGTTGTGTTGTATTTTGAGTCTGTTGGTGTGTTGATTACATGTCAATATTGCTTTCTCTATTTTAATCTTTAAAACATAACATTAACATGAACAATTCTTTATAAGTTATTAGAGTTATTATTTTGAGTGAGAAATATCATCACTTCCTTCCCACTTATCATTATTTGCTAATTTTTTTGTTTACAATACATATTATTTTTATTGTGATAAACAACATCACTTTTATTAAATTTATAACAGTCCCTTATAACATGGGTGTCTTTGTTAGTTTTTGATTTCTTAATCTTGAAACAATCTTTACATTCTCTCCATGTCAACACCTTCAATTTATTCTTTCCTGGAATCCTCCCTTTTTAATTACTATCGGCTATAATTAAACTTAACTCTATTAAACATCTTTTCTTAAATGATGTCATCATCACTTTCTAGTGTTTATCATATCTTATTCTACAATTCACACTTAATACTATTTTTCACCAGCTATTCATTCACTGTTATTTTTCCACTTTTAAACCTTTAGTGTTTTTTCACAGATTTATGAAGTGTCTACTTTCTTCATTATTCACTATTTCTTATAATAGTTATATTCTAAATCTTACCCTATTCCCACTTATATCTCACCTTCACTTTTAAATTATCTATGGTTAATTATAATTTAATTAGCGTATCTTATCACTTCACTTTGGGTTTTTACACCTACACTATTGCACTGTATCACTGTTTATACTATGTGTTTTTTAGTGGGTGATCCCTATACTTATTTCTCTTTCATTACAATATATCCTTAATACTAATAACAATTAATTAATAACAATTAATACTTAATAATTAATAACAATTTTATTTGTGGTTTAGGTTGCTCTTTTATCACCTTGATCCTTAATCGTTTTTAATAGTGTTTCTTCTCTAGATCATTTTGTCCATTAATGGGTAGTAACCGTTACTTTTTCCTTTCTCAGTATAACCATTGTTTTGGTTCCAATATTCTTCTTGAGTGCTTTATTTCTCCTTCTCCTATGCTTTATTACTCGTTTTGTAAATCATTATTGGTTTTCACTTCTACCTATCTCCCTCCTTCTTCATTTTCATTATTTGATTAATACTTTGGTTTTCCCATCCTTTTCTTTGGGTATTTTGGGGTCGTTTAATCCCATGAACTTGTTTCCATTTGTGTGGTTCCCTTCTTCATTTGTTTCCTGTTGTTGGATCAATCACTTGGGTTAGGTCAAAGTCGTCGTTTGTCGAGTCATACTCTTTATATTTTATTTGAATTAATCAGTTTATTTGATATGAAGTATTTTTACATTTATAAATATAGTTTTTTATCCCTGGTACTGGGTTGGCTTATTTGTGTTGTAACAATATATATATATATTTTGCAACGATACAGCCATACGCTGTATTAGGCATTAATTTAAATAAATATAAATTTGTATAATTTGTATAAGTTACGGGTAAATGGACAGGTCTGAGATTGTAAAAATATTTCATTGTTAGATTAGGGGAGAAATTAACCTGTTTCGACAAGCAGTGAACACCTGCTCAATTGTATGTGTGTTACACATGTATCTTGTGTGTGTCAGTGATGCATGCAAAGACAGGAATCTCAGCAACCCGCCCCAAGTAATTAATAAAATAATTATTTTAATTTACTGTGCGAAAACTAATTAGTGTATGAACAAACCAAAGGCACCAAAGTGTGTGTAAAATTTATAGTTATTCCCAGTGAAAAGATGACGTTAATAGAACACGCTATGCGAAGACAGTGCAAAATAAACGTTCTAAAAAATACGCAAATTACCCTAAGACGCTCAAATTAATATAGTGAGTGCTTAATCGAATAATTTGAGCTATCTCAATTCCGTGCAAAACATTGATATTTGCTAATAATTGCAAATAGATGAAAAGGCTCGGGAGTGGGGGCTGTCACGAGATATGCAGGTACCGACAGGACGATGTTGGAGCCAACTGGCGCGGAATCTCGAGTGGGTATAAATTAAGGGCTCGACCAAAAACCCTTCTCTTCATTTCAAGACACAGTTGCAGCCGGACATGCTGTCCGTCGGCAAAACAGTTTATTTTTATTTCTATTACAAGTCGCAGTAACGAAAAAAATAACTTTCGTTAAATTCACGACAATATTACGGAAAAAGTAAATACCGAAATAGTAAGTCTACCAAGAGTATATACGGAAAAGCTGTAGAGCGACGCTGGACTCTAGACGTAACCAGGAACACATACTGCTGGAGAGCGACGCTGGACTCTAGACGTATCCAGGAACATGCTGCTGTAGAACGACGCTGGACTCTAGACGTATCCAGGAACACGCCAATACAGGAGGAATGGAAAACTAACTCTGGACAACGCTGGACCCCGGAAAACAGTCGTAAGACCATCAGAACTCGAGGTGACATGCGTAATGCATTTAAATGATTTTTTTAAAAAAGAGCTCGTAAAGACGATATCAAAAGACAGTAAATTAAAACAAAGAAAAGTTTATACTTAGTACTAATATTTTAAAATGTAGATAAATATTTAGTCGTAAGAATGAGCGATCGCATATAAAAAGAATTAATAAATGAAGGAGAAATTAAAGTAGAGAGAGTAGAGTTTATTATCAAAATAAATAGTAAATTGATTTGATATTTGAAGTATAGAAAAGATTAATTTAAAGTTGAATAATAAAACAAATGCCAGTCTACAAGAAATTAATATAAATTTAAATTGAATTTTAAACATTGGTATAGACTGAGCGAGTAGAGGTCAGATCTGAGATAAGAAAATTTATTTCAATATAAAAATATTTTCATTTTTATATTTAATTAATAAGCCAATTTATTAACATGTCTAGATATAAGATTATTAACATGTTTATATATAAGAGAATTTTTTTTAAATATGTGTAATGTTGCATATCATAAGATATAAACATTTAATAAAGAGCAATATCGTGACCGACAATTATTAATGATGTTTATGAATATTTATAATATTGAATAAATAATAAATATGAGTTTTAAATACTGATAAATAAAAATACTCTTATTATAGTTACACCTGGTATCATTATACAACCTGCATGAATTACTGTATATCGAATTTACATATGTATCGTTGTATAATTTTGTCGCCCATGAACGTGTGGCGCTATCCCCACCATTTGACTATTAAAATTTTTTTGTAGCTAAATGGTTGTTCTAAAAAAAATAAAGGTGTGTTAAATGAAAAATATATTATATGTAATAATAATTATTTATATTAAACATTAACTGTATGTTATGTTAATTGTTGCGTACTAAAACACAACTGGCGCTCAACGAAATAAACAGGTGTAATTGTAACAGCAGTAAATAAAAATAAATAAATAAATAAATAACAGTTCAACAATAAATAAATAAAAGCTTGCATACGGTTCACCAATAATAATTGATAAATAAATATTTAAATATAAAATAATTCACTATGGCGGAACCAGGAGGGTTGAATCTAGAAGCATTTAAAAATTCGATACTGGCCATGATGGACGAATTAGTCATAAAACAAGCCGAAAAATTTAAAGAAGAGTTTGGACAGTAATGTGGTAATTTTCGCGTTCAGAGGTTGGCTAATCTGTGCTTTCTGATATTGCGCTATCATGTTTATACAGCGTTCAACGTTACAGTTGTCCGAGCTACGGCAGGCGGCAGACGTCATAACGTTTGCTCGCTTGTTCTGTCATCAACATTTTTTTGGTCATATCGGGCCGCATCTTAACATTTTTTTGGTCGCTCCGTGCCTGGATTCGTCATTCACCTCTTGCAACATATTCTAGCGGTTTCATCATTTTTCTGCCCCAATTTCTGGCCATCACGGGCGATTCAGCACATTCGCTGATCCGACCGTCTCGGGACTTACTTCAGCATTTCTTTCATCGCCATTGAGCCTCGTGACGACATCATTGCAAGAACATCCATGTGCTAGCGTCTACACTCCAGTTTGAGCAGTCATCTCTACGGTCTGTGTGTTTGCCATCTTCTCCACGACTTCGACGCTCCAGGACATGGCATAGCAGGTACCACATCATTAACAGGTGCGTACAATGGCTGAAGAAGGCCTCAAAGTGTTCGTCAGAAAGAGAGGCGGCATAAAGTCTGCCATAGTGCGTATTAATTCGGCTATCATTAGCTTTGATAAAAACACTAGCACAAAACATTTTTTAACAGTTAGCCTCGAAAGTCTAAAAAGTTTGGCAACAAAATACGATGAGGTACAGTCCGAAATTGAACTCATTGCTAAAGACATAAACGCTGCTCAAGAAGACCGAATTGAGGTTGAAGAGCTGTTATATTCAACAGAAGCCAATATCTTGCAGTTGATAGAAAGCTTCAACGTTCAGACTGTATCTCCCGTATTAACAAGCAACATACAATTAAAACCGATAAGTTTGCCCTGCTTCACAGGTAATATCTTAGAATGGCAGCACTTCTATTCAATATTTCTGGACTTGGTGCACGCCAGATCTGATTTAACCTCAGTGCAGAAATTACACTATTTGTATTCGTCTCTGAAAAATGAGCCGCTAGATTTAATTAAGGGATTACCTATTTGTAACGAAAACTATTCGATAGCGTTGAGTTTGCTGTCTGCTAGATATGACAACAAATTCATACTAGCTAAGTATTATATTCAGAATTTACTTGAAGTAAAGTCAACAGTTAAGGACTCTGTCCAAAGTTTGGCAGAGTTCATAAATACAATAACGTCTTCCGTTAATTCACTGGCGGCCATGCAACTGTCAGTGGATTCATTCGAGCTTATCACTGTACTCGACCATACTACTTTTAAATTATGGAAGGAGTCTATAGACCCTGATAATCTTCCTAACTTTCAAGGTTTCACTCAGTTTTTAAACGCACGTAGACAGTTGCTAGAAAATACACTGCCTATCGATGCCGGACAGCAGCTCAACAAGTCAACTTTAAGATTCAATAATAAATCTGACAAACATAAATCACGAAACGCTGCTGGCAGCACTGCATTTAAAAGTTATCACTCAGCGTCAAATAATTATTTATGCTTATGCTGTAAATCTAGTCATCCAATTTACATGTGTGACAAATTTCGTGCATTAAGCCCATCAGAACGAGGGCAATTTATATTAAATCATAAACTCTGTACAAATTGTTTAAGACCAGATCATTCTCATCTAATTGTAAGATTAAACAATCATGTAAGATCTGCTCAAAACGACACCATACATTGTTGCACATAAACAATGTGTCAAAGCCAGTTTCTGCCAGCAGCAGTAACTACTGTTCACTTAAATTACAATCTACAAATAATATTCTTTTATCAACAGCAATTGTGTTTGTCATTGACCAGGCTGGCAACAGACAACCCGCAAGAGTTCTTTTGGATGCGGGTTCACAGATAAATTTTTGTACGGAATCATTTGCCAAGAAATTACGGCTTAACTTGACTAAATCTAACATACCGATAACAGGTATAAATAACACCGCGTGTTGTGCCACTAATCTTGCGTCTATACGCATTATCTCTCGCTATCAAAGATTTAGCTTCGAGGCAAAGTGTGCTGTCTTATCTGCATTAACCCATAAATTGCCAGCACAATCTTTTGACATAAATCAGTTTAATGTCCCAGATAACGTTTATCTCGCCGATCCACAGTTCAGCATATCTGCTGATATCGATTACTGTTAGGAGCGCAATTTTATTTAGATTTAATTTTACCTAACAAATATGTACGCGGTTCTCATTTTCCTATTATACAGGAAACAAAGTTAGGCTACATTCTTGCAGGCAATCGGCCCAAACACTGCCATTATAAGGGTCCTGCTGTTTCGTTCCTGGCTAGGAACAACGACAGTCAAATCCTAGCGTCTCTCGAGAAATTTTGGGAGACCGAAACTATCCCTGATAATACACCCATTAATAACGAGTCAGCTTGTGAGGAGCATTTCGTTAAGTCTACTCATCGCAATCAAGAGGGTAGGTTCGTTGTTGCGCTACCATTTAAGTATGACAATCCCCAGTTGGGTGAGTCCTATGCTAACGCTGAAGCGAGATTCTTGAGTTTAGAACGGCGGTTCATGCGTGATTCTAAGCTTGCGCGCGATTACGCAAACTTTATTCAGGAGTATAAGGATCTTGGCCACATGACGCTTATCGACGATTGCTCCATAAATTCAGGTGTTTCAAATACTTATTATCTGCCTCACCATGCAGTTTTTAAACATTCTAGTTCTACCACAAAGCTTCGCGTCGTTTTTGACGGCTCGTCCAAAACTACCAATGGTCTTTCTCTCAATGACATTTTGTTGGTAGGCCCAAACGTCCAACAAGACCTTTTTTCTATTCTTTTGCGATTTCGTATGCATAACTATGTTCTCATCGCCGACATCGAGAAGATGTATCGACAAATTCTGGTAGCTGAGAAGGATTGTCATTATCAACGTATTCTGTGGCGTGACTCTCCCCTCGAACAGTTTAAACATTTTGTACTGCGAACTGTAACATACGGCACTGCTAGTGCTTCGTTTTTGGCTACCCGCTGTCTTAATCAGATTGGTAAGGATCATCAAACTTCTTTTCCTGACGCGGCGTCAGCCATAACCAATGACTTCTATGTCGACGATTTGTTAACCGGTGCAGACACCATTTCTGATCTGACCAAGTTGAAATCTGACTTAGGTACGTTGTTGAGTCAATACGGTCTCACTCTACATAAATGGGCATCAAATGAATCCAATGTGGTCGCAGATCATGACAATTTATCACTCCCTTTAAACAAACAGGGTAATGTGCGTACCTTGGGCATTCTCTGGAATAACACTACCGATTCATTTTTGTTTGACATCAAATCATTCCCCGTTGAATCAAGCATCTCTAAGAGGAAAATCCTATCGATTATCACAGGCATATACGATCCTCTCGGACTCGTCGGTCCCATTGTTTTCCTGTACAAACAGTTTATGCAGCAACTCTGGCTGTGCAATCTTGGTTGGGATGATCCGATCTCCGGGCAATTACGCTTGCATTGGCATTCATTATGCGGTAAATTATGTCTGATCGGTAAAATTATTGTCCCACGTTCTATTCGCTGCAAGTCAAAGGCAAGGATTGTTGAATTACATGGGTTTTCGGATGCATCTGAAAGGGGATATGAGTGTTGTGTTTACATTAGAGTCACTTATCAAGATTCATCGGCCTCTTGTCATCTTCTGTGTTCTAAATCTCGCGTAGCCCCCGTACGACAGGTCTCATTACATAGCATTGAACTCTGCGCTTGCTTGTTGTTATCGCGACTCGTATTCAGGGTCGTCCCTGCTCTTCATTCCCTTATCAATAATGTTCACCTGTATTCTGACTATGGTGGTTCCTTCATGATTCGTCATGGCGGGCAGAAATCTAGGACTCTGTCAAAATCGTATGTGTCTTTGTTCATCTGCTTGGCAACCAGGGCCATTCATTTGGAATTGGTTTCCGACCTTACGGCCAACGCGTTTATAGCTGCCTTACGTCGTTTCATGGCCCGTAGGGGCATACCCAGCCAGTTATATTCTGATAATGGCACGAACTTTAGGAAGGCCCGCAATGTTTTGCATGACCTTTACAATCTTTGGCATAATAAGGATGCCACCTCATCAATCCAATCCTTTACGACCTCTCATGGTATTACATGGTCATTTATTCCGCCCTCATCACCTCATTTTGGTGGTCTTTGGGAGAGCGGTATAAAGAGTTTAAAGTATCATTTGCGCCGCGTGGTAGGCAAGTCTATACTCACGTTCGAGGAGTTTACGACGGTTTTGTCTCAGATAGAGGCATGTCTAAACTCACGTCCATTATTCGCCGTCTCATCGGATGTAAATGATCCGGTGCCACTTACACCTGGCCATTTTTTGATTTGCGCACCATTAACGGCGATACCTGATCCAGACTTATCTCACATTCCCATCTCTCGTCTTGGACGTTGGCAACTTCTCCAGAAGTTTGTCCAAGTCATTTGGAAGGCTTGGTCTCGCGACTACTTACATCAATTACAACAACGTCACAAATGGAAATTCGTCAAGGACAACGTTTCCATTGGTGACCTGGTTTTACTGATTGAGGATAACTTACCTCCATTAGCGTGTAAATTTGGTGTAATTACCGCCACATTTCCCGGACCAGACAACTTAATTAGAGTAGTTGACGTTCGCACGCCTACTGGCACCTATCGCAGACCAATCCATAAATTATGTTTGGTCCCTTCTAGGGACGAACAGTAAAAAAAAGGGTTTATTTTCCTTTGTATATATTTGTCAAAAATACATAAATCAGATGTTCAAAGAAGACTTTGTTAGTTATAAGCACCTTGTTTTTAGCATAAGCTTTAATTTGTATATTTTTGATTCAGAAACTGTTTGTTTCAGTCAAGCAAGTGTCAGTTTATTTAATATGCAAAGCTTTAATTATTATTTTGTATTTTCGTATATGCAACATGTGACTTATGCCTCATGTCTTTGCTTACTATTGTTTTTATGTAAAAATTTTGTTACTCTATGAATTTATTTCTCACAATTGTTCAACACATGTATTACATTTTGTAATTATCTAAACCGATTTCTATTGTATTTATTAAGTGTAACTTGTATCTATGTAAAACACATTGTTTTATCCGCATCTACTGTCTATAACCATACGCCACGCCTATATTTTTATTATATATAATTTACCTCAATTTCCGTCCAGTGACGTCAAGCGTAATTTGTATTTGGTTACGCGTTTCAGGCCATGTGGCCCATCCTCAGACCATCACTCCAAGAGGAGCTCGTTAAAAAATAAAAAAATCCACATAAAACAAACACATAATAAATAAATACAAAAATATATTAAAACATATAAAGGCGTTCTATTACACGAACACGGTGCACCGCGTTACCGCGCTGCGATCGATTACAGATAATAATAGATAACAGGTTCCATTGACGCAGTTCAGGCATGCTACACGCGGTGCACCGTGTTCGTGTAATAGAACGCCTTTATATGTTTTAATATATTTTTGTATTTATTTATTATGTGTTTGTTTTATGTGGATTTTTTTATTTTTTAACGAGCTCCTCTTGGAGTGATGGTCTGAGGATGGGCCACATGGCCTGAAACGCGTAACCAAATACAAATTACGCTTGACGTCACTGGACGGAAATTAAGGGAAATTATATATAATTATCATACAGTGACCTGGACCGCTTTAAATATGTTTATATTTTTATTTTTATATTGTATTTTGTATTTGTATTTGTGATCATGTATTGATTGCACAATTATTATTCATGCTTTAATTATGACATACATGTCATTACACTTTGTGCTTGCAATCATTCAACTATGTATAGCTTGTTTTCACATAACAATTTATTGTAAATTCCTGAAACTTCAGGAATAGCATGCATCGTTCAAACTAAATAGCGTCATGCTAAATTTATGTCTTTACATGTATAATTTTATAATAATTTTGTTTGTTCATTGTATTCAATACTATTGTATAGGTCTACTGGCCTTATCTGGTTCAAGATAACCATTATGACTTGCATAAATGTTACAATTTATTGGGCCCATCATGTGATGAGTCACCGATTATTCATCATTAGACATTGTCAAACCATGTCTTTTCATGTCTTTATTGTTTAATATTGTTTAATATTGGCAATACATTGCTAATCTTGCATTTATACTCATGTATAATCAGGTTGCAAGCCGACTTTGTCCTGCTCAACTCTTATCATCATTCAAGCTTATCGCTAAGCAGTTAATGTCATAACTGTTATCTAAGATTTCAATCTCAACGTTCAATACAATTTATTGAGATTGACTTCTATTATCAAGAACACTGTATTGTCTTACAATAAGTTATTATTGTATTATTATATTATTATTGTATTAAGTATTAAAAAATCTTTTGATTTTTTGCGGGCAGTTATGGACAGTAATGTGGTAATTTTCGCGTTCAGAGGTTGGCTAATCTGTGCTTTCTGATATTGCGCTATCATGTTTATACAACGTTTAACGTTACAGTTGTCCGAGCTACGGCAGGCGGCAGACGTCATAACGTTTGCTCGTTTGTTCTGTCATCATCATTTTTCTTGTCGTCAGACAATCATTGTAGGCCTTAGGCCACAACATATATTGCATACTTGCAATACATTGCTAATTCTTTTTCATGTAGCGTGAGTGCCGCGTACTCGCGCCTCAAGTCTTACGACAATTCATACGACATTCGTCTAGGCCTTAGGCCTTAACATTTTAATCTGAGTGTCGCACATTTGCGCCTCATCTAACATGTAGCGTTCTTAACGACTCTGTTTATTAACATTTTAATCAGTTCAGACTTAGCCAATCTCAACAACATAATTTAAGTGTATAGCAGAAACTTAATAAATGTATTATACAGTCCACTATCTTCATTATTCTGCATCCTGGCAATAGCACCGCAAGGCATCATCTTCCTATCAGAACATTTCCTGGTACACACGTGCCGACACTAACACATTTTTTTTTTGGTCCACTCGGACCGGATCCCGACAGAGTTGAAAGAAGAGAATGTCAAACAAATAAAAAAAATAGATGAAATAAACACCAAACAAACAGAAAGTTTAGAAAATAAGTTAGAGCAACAGTCCGAAAATTTTAAGCAAGACACCATAAAAATCATGAAGAGTCTAAAAGAGTTAAAAATTGATAATCTCCAGTTGAAACAAGACAACATAGAATTGAAGCAAAGCATAGCTGACACTAATGCACAATTAACAGAGAAAATTGTTGACTTCAACTCACTTATTGAGAATATCACAGAAAATGTATGTGAAAGAATTTTTAAGCAAACGGAACAAATATGTGAAATGATGGTTTCTGAACAAACAATTGTAATTGAAAGTAAGAGAGAACAGACTTTCATAATTACTGATGATAATTCTAAACCAATAGTTAACTCTAAGGAAGAAGGTAAAATACATTTAATTAAACACACGTACCGTGTTAGCGGAAGTATCCAAAGTAGTGGTTACACTCACACACTAATAAAACAATTCAAAAAGTTAACACGATTGAAACAAATCACACGCGAAAAGGGTACGCACAGGAAGTATCGATTGAACGATAATCATAATGATAAGCACAATAAATGTAAAAACTATAAAGGTTATCATAAACAACGAATAAAAAAACCGTCGCGCACAGCTGGTCAGGTCAAACGAACTAATGAGAGAGAGAGAGAGAGAAACGTTCGTCAGGAGAGGGGAAGCAGAAGAGAATGCATGTTACCGACGGCTAAGAGAAAAAACGTTTTAACATCAGGTGACTCCACGGTCAAACCGGACGTTGCAGTAATACAATGGAATGCGGACGTTGTTTACAGGAGGGTGAGCACAAGTGTAAGCACGGCGGTGAGTACAAGTCAAAGGAACAATGCTGAACTAAGGGGAGTGTAAATTGAACCACACTCAATACCCGAATGAAAATAAATAATTATTTATAAAAGAAAAATGTTACTGTTAATTATTATTAATAAGAAAAGGAGTTAATTAATAAGAAATAATATGTGTAAAAAGATTAAAGAATTAATAATAGAAAGAATGTTATGTTGTATGAAATGGTAAGGAATGTTAATATTCAAAGTAAAGAATGGCACGAAATAATATGTGTAAAGAAATATTTAAGGAAGTAATGGTAAAGGATGTTAGTGTTGTTATTAGTATAAAGAAAGGATTAGAATGAGCAATCAATGCTATAATTGACAATGGCTGATCAAGCGAAATCTTCATACCTTAATGGAAGGCAAGGACACAAAAGATAGCGATAGTGGAAGTCAAGGACAGAGGTTATTTAGAGCTCCAAATACTACGATTAAAACATCGAGTAGAGTTAAGCACATAATGTCTGGATATAGACGTGTTTCTAAGGTAGTCATCTGTAGCCGATAATGACTCACTACGAAGCTAACGAAAAAGGTGTGTTTCAGAAAGTAATGGTAAAGATTAAGAAAATTATTAGCGATCAGAAAGGTAATAGTAAAGAAATGTAATAATTGAAGGTAATGAAGGTTAATGTATTGTATAAGATTAATGTAAGAATGTTAATGTATTGTATAAGTAATGTAAGAAAAGTTAAGAAAGATAAAGTAATGTCATGTTAAGAAAAGAGTTAAGAAGCGAAGGTAAGAATGTATGAGTAAGGAAATGTAAAAGTACAGAGCGAATCTACATACCTATGTGGAAATGCAGAGTATCCGAAATGACCTAAAAGGAGAGCTAATTGCAGTGGATTTCCTTGGACCACGTCCGAAATCAAGTCGGGGAGTGAAACACTTACTTGTTTGTATAGATGTATTTTCCAAAGCCGTCCATCTGTATACAATTAGACGACCCACAACTAAAGGATCAGTTTAGGAGATATTCTTTCTCGTGATTGGCTTCTCTATTCTATGCGGTTTCTCCATCTTGTTCTTGATTCTTTTTTGAGGTCTTTTAGACGAATATATTACCCTTTGTAACTAGTGTGCCCTTATCCATCTGACGACGTGGTGTCCTAGTTATCGCGCATCTTTTCCTGTCCGCTGTTATCTCGCATGTGTCTCGAATATGTCCGTTACTCTGTTTCGTATATTTTCCCTAATATTCTTCTTAACGATTTTATGTCACCCTCTTGTCTTTGTCTTATAGTTTTATGTCACTAATTTTATATATTCTTGTTACTCTTTATAAACGTAAAAATTTATTGTTCTGATAGCCTGTTGCTTTTACAAATTGGAAATTATTTTTTTCTGTCGAACCTTGGCTTATTGTCATTGCTTCTAGATGTCCACTTCTATTACGTGCTCCACAATTTATTATTTAATACTGACTTACATATCATTGGAGGTACAACGATGCTCGTGGCTGTAGTTCTAGCCATGTTGCTAAATTTTAATATCGGTATGGAGAACCATACATGACTTCCATGTTCTAAGATTTATATTTAAAATCATTTTTGAAATGAAATATTTCCGTAGAAACTAATTCTTTCTTCAGTACTGTGGTCACTAATGTATACCACCTCACGTTAGCGCATTCGATTGTCACTGATGATGCCAGTCGATGGCACTGCTGAAACGTTTGGTTTTGCAGAAAACGTAGGACCACGTCTAAACAGCCCGGGAAGGAATTTTAACAACAAACTACTTCTTTGTTGCCAATAATGTAGTATACATGACATATAAATAAAAATTATCCCCTCCCCCTGCAACTATCATTTTCATTTATAGAAAATAACCCCCTCCCTCTTCAACTATCTTTTTCATTTATAGATATTTCATCTACGTTTCTACAGTGGATTATTATGACCTTCTTTTCAGTATACTTTATTTATCAAAATTAAGTACTTTACTCTTGTTAAAATATAAAACGTTGCAGGTAACTACCCCTTCCCCTTAACCGATCTTCACCCAAATCAATAGGCTTTGAGTCCTCTGTAACTCAGGCACATATGCAAAAAGTTATTTGATTCTGTTTGAATTTGAGGCAGTTATCGTTTGCCATAGACAGAATTCTACACACAGACGCACACAGGGACACTTTTAGGAAAATGACTTTTCTTCATGTTTTGAGGGTAGTACAATCAGAATCAGCCCTTATTTCGAACACGATTTTTTTCGCCATCACCATACTTCCATTTCATTATGGAACATGGAAGTGAAAATGAAGCTTTGTAAATTTGTCCTAAGTACCAAATTTGTGTAGTGTGTATAGCGTGTAATGTTGAAGTCATCAGTATCCCTTTCTATTCTTCATGCTTTTCATACATATTGTTGTAATATCCCTTTATTTCGTTAGGAAGTAAAGGACTAAGTGAGCCACCTTTCCTCATCTTTTTCCTGCAGTGATTGGTTGTGATATTTACGTAAGGAAAACCGCAATATATATATGTTTCGTAAGTTTGTAATATTCATGTCCGAATGTGACGTGTATGGGGAGAATCAAGTACAAATAAGACACGAAAATAACGTAGGTGTATATATTATGGATCTCAGATGAAGCAGAGCGTAGTTATGATGATGAAACGTGTATAAAATGGTTGCCTGTTTCAACTTTTCTCTGAGTAATTGCGATTTGACAGCCTCAAGGTAGGATTTTTTGTGTGACAGGTAAATGTTCCCCTCGGAACATGACTCTGCAATTATACGACTATAAGCCACGGTTGTCTGTGTTTCACGTTGTTGCGTTCTGATGTCCTGTTCCGTTGTAAGTTGCAAGTTTACTTCTTTTTCTATAGAATCATAGCTTTTTATCATTACCCCCAAGTTAATCGACTTCCATTTTATGCTCCACAATTTCATCATTACTACTGACGTGCGAACATTCCATGTCCCAATCCTAAGCTTGCCATCTTTCTTCTTTTCAACACTTCCTAGTTCTGTGTCATCTCTGCTGTCTTTGGTTTCTTTCCTCGATGTATTCCCCTCCTGGAGGTCCGACTGAAGGGATATTTTACCTCCGGAAAATTTTACATAGAAGGCCATACCATTTGCTCGAGATATGTCCTGCATTCGTGAAATTAGAACAAGAATTGCTATAGCGAAAGAGGCATTTAATGGGAAGAACAGACTGCTGTATGGCCAAATTAATAAGAATTTAAGGAAAAGGTTGGCCAAATGTTATGTGTGGAGCGTTGCTTTATATGGTGCAGAGAGGATGGAGGATGAGAAAGATTAGAAGCATTTGAGATGTGGGTTTGGCGAGCAATGGAAAAAGTAACGTGGGTTGATAAAGTAAGGAATGATCAAGTTTTAAGAAGAATAGGGGAACAGAGAAGAATCCTGAAGGTAATAGAAAGTAGGAAAAGGAATTGGTTAGATCATTGTTTAAGAGGAGACTGGTTGCTTACAACTGCTGTGGAGGTTGTCAGAGAACGAGAAAAGAGAAGAGGGCGTAGAAGAATGAAGCTAATAGATAGCATTAAAATAAGGGTGTTACGAAGAAACGAAAAGACTGGCATGAGAAAGGATAGCTTGGAGAGCTTTTACCATTTGAAGACCTGCCTTAGGGCAGAACACCAAATAATAACTACTGACGTACATCTCACAGGAGACACAACGGTGTTCATAGCTGTAGTTTTACTGTGAGATAGTAGACGTCATAGCATACAACCACTTTACATACTTTCATGGTTTCTTAGGTGTTATTATCGATTAGTTCGTTATGCCGTAGCTGTGGTGTTAATAAATACTAAAAGTATTTGTGTCCCTTTTAAGCGGTTAAGTAAACATCAAACAGCGGTGAAGCGATGCTCTTTAATTCCATGCCTATGGTTGTTAACGCATTCCGTTTATATCCTCCAAGGCAATTAAAAATGATACAGTATTTAATAATGAACTTTCAGAGTGGCAGATGTTAACAGTTGACCAACAACCAAATATAATTTTGCTCAGCTTAAACTAAACGTAAAATTTACCGTCTGTTAAGCCGTGGTGTGTAGTCGAGTTAACAGTCGTTTGTAGAATTTTGTCTAAAAATCAACAGCAGACATATTTAATGTCGTCTTTCATAATATAAATATTTCTGATTCAAATTAATCGTTCTGGTTCGTGCTTTGCGTTGTAGGCAAATAGTTTTGTAAGCAAAAACGATTAATAAGCGAGGCACATCTGAGTTGAAGTACTCGGAAAGGTCAGCAGGACGCATGCATGCTAAGCGATGGTGACGCTCTCTTTGTCTACGCTTCCATTGCATGACCACCTTGGAAGGGCCCAATGTCCATCTCTCCTTGCAGAGAACCCATCAGCCAAGTACTACATATGCACTGTTTACGCAGTTTTGTGAATCATCAAATGTTATATTTATTCATAAAAGTAATTAGCATATTCTATCGCAAAATACCTATTATTCGTTAAAAAGCCTTATTTATTTGAAGGATATTCATTATACAAATTACGTTTACAAAAACTTAAATTTCTCTATCGGTTATTGAAATTTTTTTAATGGAGGCGGGGGTTATGGGTTTTGAAATTACACTCTGTTTAGGATCACTAACCGCTTCTGGTATTATTTGTTCATAGATTTTAACTTAGACTTTGAAAATGATAAATAGAATCATCGTTTTTTTAATTCCAAGTACTGGATGACAGCGATTGTAGTTGTGTAATAATTATGAAGAACTTATGAAAGCTTACACAAGAAAATATATTGTTTACAAGAAAGAATTTCTCGTATTTCCATATACTTGAGCAATTTTATGTTATAGTTTGTGGGCTGCATATCAAACAAACCAAATTATTCTGTGCGGTAGGCGGAATTGTAGTTTGTGCTTTCTAGTGTTGTGGCTTACGAGTTTATGAATTTATGAATTTTGTGGCTATTCTAACCCCTGCTGACATGGGCTTTATATTGTGTAGCGTCAGTATTTATAACGTATTATGACTTGATGTATGATAATGTGGTTATCAAAACGGATTCCTCATTTCAGGTTTAAATTTACGGCTGCAAATTACATCAAATAAATAAATCAATAACGGTAGCTATCAACTATAATAACGCGTTATGAAATCAAATTTGTTGTTGTTTTGAAAGATTTACGTTTTCAGAAATTACTATCAAAAAGGTCCGTTTGTAATCTTTGAAGTATATAAAGCATGATGTAATTCTGTCAGTTTTTTAAGTAATAAGAAACAGAAACTCAATTTTTTTTAACGCAAATCTATTAGTATTTTTATGTTCTGATATAGGAAAGACGAACCTATTCGAAATACGAATCAGTTTTTTTTTAAGCTGTAACGTGTACGAATCGATGAGTTTTATTCTATACACACAGAACCGTTGGAAAAGTTTATTTTGCTGGTGTTTCTGAATTACGTCTACTGAAAATTGTTAGAGAACTTAACAACAATGAATACAAAGAACCTATCCAATACAGTCGTGGAGCCAGTTTTCTTGCCAGACGTAGACTGTTAAAACTAGGAACGAAGATATGTTGGAATCATGTACTCTGAGTCTTGAGATAGAGGTAATGTTAATTTATTGTTGAATGTGTGTAATAAACATACAACATTATAAATCCAGAATCATGTAGAATAAGGGAACGTGTAGAACAGTGTTGCAGAGCGAGGTGAGAAATTTCTTGTGATTGGCATGTTGGCATTCTCGTCATCTCCGTCTTCTGTGTGGTCCATGTCGTTATTGTGAGCATTGGTTTCTCAATCTCTCTAGCACAGGATGCGTCTTATCTCGGTATGTCTCTTTTTACCTGTCATGACGTCTGTCCTATAATTTTTCTCGCTGGACATTTTCCTGTTTGCGGGCCGTTTAAGTCTCGTTGACTTTAGTTCGTGACGCTGGCAGCTCTTTATGTATTTCGTGGAGTTGGTGGATAAGCGCCCAATAAGCCTTTGTTATTAGGCGTTCTCGTAAGTAGTATCCAATGTGCTCCCCAGTTCCTTTCTGCGTATTTAACTCTCACCCAAATATTATAGCCATAAGTCGAATTGGTTCGTATGAAGGTCTTGTAGGTAATAGTTTTGTATTTGCATCAGACTTTTAAATACTTTTAAAGTGTGTGGATTACTCGATTATAATAGCCTACAACATACTTGTCATTATAACATGACAGCAGCATTTGACTTCCTTAGAAACATTGTTGATCCAGATAACAACACGCACCAAAAACTTGGTATTTTTATAGGCCTACAGAGACCGTTCTTTACCACCAAGGCTTTCTCAGTTGCTTTATTAGTTTACCGGTGATATACAAACCATGGGCGACTCGTATAATATAAGGCTAATACCGTATATTCGTATCTGTATTTCCGTTCGTCCGATTTCTCTTGTCTGCTAAAACGAACGTAAGATTTCAGTTGTTTTATTTTATGGTAACAGGTGCCTCCGGATTGTTAAAACATTTTTTATCTGCATTTATGTTTTCTCCAAAAGTGAATAAAAGTTGTAAGGATTTGGAATGTTGTGATCAAATTGTGTGCGTCTTTGCTTGTGGTCACCTTAAATAGATTTTTATTTATTAAGCGTGTTCAAAGAGTGATACGGACAGTTTGTACAATTACCCGACAGTATGTCTGTGGGATTTGTGTTGCGTTCGTTATGTCGGGAGGTTAGGTGTCGATAATATTGCAGGTCCTCCCTCGAGAATACGTATCCATTAGGGCTGGAAGGATCCTTGCTGAGTGCGCAAGGGCTATATAATATCAAACTGAAATAGAGCTGGTCTCTAGTGCACCACGTCGGGCTGTTTAGCAATCGACTGAGTTTCTCTGGTAAACTCCGTCGCCGCTTTGTACCGGACAGTAATGATTTTAGCTTATAAAAAAAGATGCAAGTTTTTATACGTTGACACATAATAATGTCTTTAATTTTAAACAAGAATATCTTGTTTTGTAAGCGAGTTATGAGCGGGCTATTACAAAAAAACTAATCAACACGTGTTTATGTACGTCTGATATGTGGGCACAAAGTATTGTGTCCTTACAATATAGTCGCTTAGGCGACTAGGTATTCTAAACTATATAATTTATAAACGTGCAATATTTACATTATAAAAACAAATAAATAGTAAAAAAATATTGTAATAAACAATAAAAATAAAATAAAATGAAATAAAAAATGATACAAAAATAATATAAAAAATGAAAAGTGTTAACGTTCCATAGAAATAGGCCTATTAAGTGTTAGTTATTTTCTCTTCATATACCTCCCAAGTTTGTTCATATACGAACACGATTTGAAATCCATTCGTAGTTATATAGCATTAATGACACCCTTTCTGCACGAATGACAGTCTAGAAAACTTCGATAATAACGGAACAGTGTCATGAAGTGGCTAGCAAAGGATCAGTTAATATCGCGACGAGTGCAGACACAGTACTCTGCCGCCACTAAGCATAAATTGATTCTATGTATACATTCACGTTATGCATGTTTACACAATCTGAAATCCGTTTGTGGTAAAGTCCTACATCCGTTTGTATTTGTGTTCTACATGCTCTTAGAATTTTATTGTATTGTAGATAAATTAATATTGCCTTGACAAGTACGTGGTATGATGGTTTAATAAAAATTAATTAATTGAAGACTGGTAGGAATTTAAAAGTTTTTATTCCCGATTTAGTTGACAAATTACTTTGTTGTCCAACACAAACTTAACTAAAATTAATTGTCTTTTAATAGTTCGTTACAGTTTTTAGTCTTCCGTTAAATGTAGGCTGAAGAATGATGTCCGTAGCTGGAGCCGGTGACCCGATTATCTATAGTTGATCTTTGACTGTCGTGTGGAGTGCCCGTAATGAGTTCCTCAGGATCCTTTACGGTTGTTTTTAGTTTCGAAATTTCACAGGTCTAATTTGGTGCGAGGATTGGTTTGCACCAATTCCAGTGTTCTTCAAACGTTTCTCCAAACGCAAGCGGGCAATTTTCCACTACCACGAAAAGCATTCGGTTTTAAACTGCAGTCGGACTAATATTTGTTTATAATATTAATGTACTATAGATAATCTCTTTGAGATCGGCAACGCTCAGTGCGGTGAATCGCGGACTAGCGACAGTTTACTCCAAACTTATCGTTTGTAGAGATGACAACGTGCGTCACGTTGTATAACAGATACGAAGTAGCCTACCCTTCCACGAAGCTTTATTTAATCGTGACTGAAATTCTGACGCTCTGATTGGTTAACCGCTTGCTTCTTCTGTACAGAAATCTAATTTAAGTGAGGAACTTACAATCGGGTTTTGTAAATTTCGGATTATTCAGGTCAACAGTTGTACTGACCCTGTAGAACAATTATTGGTTTTTAAATATGAGTGGTACTTAGAATTATTTAAAAAACATATTCACACCCAGTGAATAGTACATATAATTACGGCAAATTATTTGTTATAATGTTATGAATAAGATTCTTGTCCAGGTACCATCTCGAAATCTGAATTCATAAGAGCTTTATAATGTTTTTATAATTTGCGACGGACCCACACGCGCACTCGACGGAACTTACGATAATTACGCAGATTCTCATGTATCGCACTATACTTGGCACTTACAGTAAGTTATTTATAAGTCTAAACGATTTTCTGTTCCCCCCCCCCCACACACACACATTGAGATCATATAGGAGAGTCAGGATCGGCTGTCAGTTTGATCCGCGAGGTGTAGAATGGTGTAATTTTTGTTTTTCTCCAAAACTTGTGGCATCAGTACGCTTTAGCAATGTAGGCCTATTTATTATTCCATGCATTATCTTAGGTATTCGATTTTACATGCTGTGTCGACCTCGATCCACGTTGTGTACATTTTTTTAGCTACAATAAAATATATTGTGAGATAATTTTTTTTTCCGAAACAGAATATACGCTACTAATGCACCATTATTGTTCCAGAAATATATTAAAAAAAATCAGGAGTGCAAACAGTTGTGTCTGTAATTAAATTAAATCATTTTGCGTATAATTTTGTTGTGAATTTAACGCGCTTATCGAACGTTCTTGACGGTGCTGAATAATTGAGCACGAACACGATTACTGTTACTGTAAACAGAAAGCTACAAATTATTGTTGCTCAGTAAAGAAACCACTGAAACAAATCAGTTGATACGAACACAATATACTCGTTTACACGTTTCACACTAAATCGAATTAAAACGTTTTTAGCAGGAAATAACATTTAAATACCATGAACAGTAAGTGGTATAAAAACCACAATCGGTTTTTAGTAATCGAATGAAAATACAAAACACGGAAAAAGAGTTGAAGGGAAATTAAATCGAAATTTTATTAAAATGAAAGTACAGCCTTTGACCATTAAAGGTGCGTTATCTAGTTATATCTATTCAGTGTCCTCATAAATAGGCACGATTCTTAACGATTTCGAGGATTCGGTTCGTTAAGGCAAGGTTAGGCAGATTTCTAAACTGAGAACTTCATTTACTATGGTGCCCGGCTCACTCCCTTACACGTCGCGCTCTTAGGGCAGTAAACAAATTCAGCGCGTCACGAAATAGCTGAAACGAAAAAGCAGTGTTGTCAGGTTAATCAAACCTATTTTCCTCACATAGCTACCCAGAATTTCCCCACTGCCACAAATATGTGTGCTTTAAGCAAAGCGTAATATTTTAAAGAATGTGAGCATATTCTAAATGTTTAAATAATATTACAAGAATAACATAATTATTAAAAATAATTTTACGTTTACTTCAGGGTCGGCATCTGAGCGCAGCATTACGGTCATTTGTTTTATCATAGTCTATCACGTTACATTAGCGTTGATTCCAGGTTCGCCACCAGAGAGCAGCACCAAACAAGATTTGTTGAGTACACAATAAACGTAATTAAAAAACAATAATCTTTTTAATTATTGTTGTAAAAATTTGAATTATTATACTGCGCATATCTCATCCATTGTTACATTGAAAAAATTATGTGTTACGTATTGTTTGTATATGTAAGTTATACATAAAGACCAGTATATTTGTATATAGGCCTACTGTAAGTAATACGACGTGGGACATGATTCTATTTATGATCATTGTAAATATCGATTTCTTGTAATTAAATACGTATTTTAATGTAGTACATATTTCACTCATATTTGAATCTTAATTATTTATAGTCAAATCTCTCTTACTCGAAATGCGTACAAGCAACTAAAGGTTGAATGGTAAACTCGCCACTCGACACTGAATTTCTCACTTCGGGCTTGTGTCCCACGACACACCCACTTTTTGTGTAAGAATGCGCGAGGGGAACGCAAACGTATTGTGTAAGTTTTTTGCTTGTTTAAAAAAACATCACTTCGGTGAAATCCGAAGACGATCGTTACCAAAATTACCGGGCGTTTCGTTCGTATTTTGTTGTGGATTCATCAGTTTAAAATTGTATTCTCGCTGAAACTGTGGTGTACAAGCATTTGTCGCGTTAACGGAACACGGATTTTGGTTGGTAACCGGCGATGTGCCAGTGATGTGAGAGACGGTAGCGTGCAGTATCATATCTTGATGGATGATAACACGGTTTTTTGCGTCGGTATAGTGTAGCAGAGGGCTACAGATCGGGTCGATGGTTTTATTGTGCATAATGAACGTTGTGCGATGCCTCCGTCGGTGACTGATGGCGAGGATAACAAGAAAGTTGGTAGTAACGGCATGGCGGGTGTATATATAGACATGTGGACTTTGATGTAAGGACCGGGGAGGGCATCGCCATTGTTATTGCGATGGGGTGGCGGTGGTTTAGCTGTGCTATTGTGCTTTGTCTGCCGTGCTGAGCTGCGCGTTCTGACGATGGTTTCATTAACTTAACGCCGCGCCGCACCGTCCTCTATAGTTAACAGGTGTCGTTCACGCCCTGCACGCGCGCGCATACCGACTCAGTCGGCAAGAGAATATTTATTTTTCGTTCGCATCGAAGTTTTTCGCTTTGGAAAACGAAGTTTCTACGTTCAACTATCCGCTGCAGAAATATAACCCGTCAGGTTTCATCGTGAAGGTATAAAACCATATTTATCGTGCGAAGGTTTTGTTAAATGATTTCAGGCCCAAAAAAAGTAAATCGAAAGTTTTTTTTTTCATTATATTTTTATACATGTATTGATAAAAAGTAGAACTTTGATGAGATTGAAATATATGTTAGAAACGAAACCTACCTCAAGACAGGAGCAATATACACTCAATATACATTAGTGCGATAATCGTCGTATAGCTTCCCAATAATAGTCGCCCTTCCATACATGAATTATCGTATTATAACTTTATTATGGACATTTTCTGCTGAAGGCCAGTATTTGTTGAACAAGCGAAGCGAGTTCTTAATTTTAACTCGACCGTTTTGACATTTGAGTGTCTGTTGCGGTATGTCTCCGATAACATTTCAAGCATGAACCGATTTTTTTCATAAGACTCGGCATATGTGTCCGTACTTTTACACTACAGAACCGTATTGTTTTTAAAAATTTTTCTTTCTAAAAATAGAGAGGGGCGAGATGCAAAAATGTGGGGGGGGCATAACTGTGAAAAAAATCGTAAAAGATTACGTGAGATCTTAACCACAATCTGAATATAGTGTTCAGTTTTTAAAATTAACAAATTTTTGGACGCCAAAGGCGAAATTTTGATAAAATCGCAAAAATTCATGAGGGGCATCAGATTAAAGGGAATTTTAACTAACATCAGAAGGTAGTGATAAGTTTTGGAAATTTGAAAATTTTGGTTCCCGGGACAAAAAAGAAGAGATCAAAAATTTAAATAAATTTAGAACTGTGGCTAAAAGGAACTGTAACCCATATCGGATGTTGCAGTGTTTATTGTATGATTGTGTGCTCTAGCCTATAAGTGTTATACCTAGTACGAAAGATATAGTAGAGTAATCGGATTTTTTTGAAATGTTTCCCATAATTGAAAAGTTGTCTAATATCGACATTATATCTAAGACATTGTTTCCTTCAAAACAATGAGCGAGTTCTGCAGCTCAGGGAGCATATTAGTATAATTATGTATACAAATATGTTTAGTTATATTGTATCTAAATGTGTGTGTTTATATACGTTGCATATAATACATACAATTTTTCGTTGTGTAAGTTACACATCAATTATCTAAAAATAATATATAATTTGTATAACAGTAGTGTAATATTGTATGACAATAGTATAGTGTTATTATCAACTTTGAATCACGGTAGTAGCATTAGTTGTACGCGGCATTGATACTGTTAAATATGATAACCGCTTTAGGCGAACGATACAGCATACGGTTAAAACGGAATGATGTCCGGTCGTACGGAAAGATGAAAATACATTATTAAAATGAGTTGTGCAACGTGCAAACCCACCCTGCCGGATGCGTGTTGAGGTAGAACGTGGTGACCGCACAAACGCAAGCTCCAAGGAACGCGTAAAATTCATGCAATAAATTTTTGCCCTGCCCGGACGCCGTAACGTTTAAAAGTATCGGTATGGAGAACCATACATGACTTCCATGTTCTACGATTTATATTTAAAATCATTTTCGAAATGAAATATTTCCATAGAAACTACTTCTTCCTTCAGCCTTAACCATAGTACTGTGGTCACTAACGTATACCACCTCACGTTAGCGCACTCGATTTTCACTGATGATGGAAGTCGATGGCACGCCGAAACGTCTGGTTTTGCAGAAAACATTGGACTACGGCCAAAAAGGCCGGGAAGGAATTTTAACAACAAACTACTTCTTTGTTGCCAATAACGTAGTACATATATAAAAAAAATTATCCCCTCCCCCTTCAACTATAATTTTCGTTTATAGAAAATTACCCCCACCCCGTTCAACTAGCCTCTTCATTTATAGATATTTCATCTACGTTTCTACAGAGGATTATTAAGATCTTATCAGGATACTTTATTTATCAAAATTAAGTACTTTACTCTTGTTACAACAAAAAATGTTTCAGGTAAACTACCCTTTCCCCGTAACCGATCTTCACCAAAATCAATAGGCCTTGAGTCCTCTACAACTCAGGCACATATGTAAAAAATTATTTGATTCTGTTTGAATTTACGGCAGTTACCGTTCGTCATGAAAAAAATTCTCTTGTTACAACATAAAATGTTGCAGGTAAACTACCCCTTTCCCTTAACCGATCTTCACCTAAATCAACAGGCCGTGAGCTCTCTACAATTCAGGGATGCATGCAAAACATTATTTGATTATGTTTGAATGTGCGGCAGTTATCGTTCGTCATAGAAACAATTACTCTTGTTAAAACATAAAACGTGGCAGGTAAACTACCCCTTTCCCTAAACCGATCTTCACCAAAATCAAAATACCTTGAATTCTCTATAATTCAAGAACGTATGCAAAAAAATATTTGATTCTGTTTGAATGTGCGGCAGTTTATCATTCGTCATAAGAAAAATTACTCTTGTTAAAACATAAAACGTTGCAGGTAAACTACCCCTTTCCCTTAACCGATCTTCACCAAAATCAACAGGCCTTGAGCTCTCTACAATTTAGGGATGTATGCAAAAATTATTTGATTATGTTTGAATTTACGGCAGTTATCGTTCGTCATAGAAAAAATTACGGTTGTTAAAACATAAAGTGTTGCTGGTAAACTACCCCTTTCCCTTAACCGATCTTCACCAAAATCAACAGACCTTGAGTACTTAACAATTGAGGGACGTAAGCAAAAAATTATTTGATTCTGTTTCAGTGTACGGCAGTTATCGTTCGTCATAGTACAAATTACCCTTGTTAAAACATAAAACGTTCCAGGTAAACTACCCCTTTCTCTTAACCGATCTTCACCAAAAACAATAGGTCTTGACTACTCTACAATTCAGGAATGTATGCAAAAAATTATTTGATTCTGTGTGAATTTGAATTTGCGGCTCTTATCGTTTGCCATAGAAAAAAAAATCTACACACAGACAGATAGCCACACAGACACTTTTCGAAAAATGACTTTTTTTCATGTTTTGAGGGTAGTACAATCAGAATCTGCAATTATCTCGAACACGTTTTTTTTGCCATGACCATACTTTCATTTCCTTATGGAACATGGAAGCAAAAATCGGTATGGAGAACCATACATGACTTCCATGTTCTCAGATTATATATAAAATCATTTGGTACTGACTTTATGCGTACCAGCAGTTATTTCGATAATTCGATTTTTGGGCTTCGATATTTAGTGAGTATCGCACATAATTTTATGTAGTGAAAGAATTATACAAATTTTAATTTTGTATGTTGCAAAATAGTTGGCTGGTGATTGCAATTGATTTCATTTGTCATTTTTTAATGGAAAATGAGTGTAGTAGTAATTTATCACCGGGTCGTGGCTGTGACACAAAAAATAGATTATGTTAGGTTAACATGAAAATTGAAATTATAGGCCTACATGGAAACCAATACGTGTGTAATGTAAAACTATTTTTTTTCTAAAACCACGAAAAACCCAACTCGAAGTAAGGCGGGAGTAGCCCTAGGTTCAACTCCTGGCCTATTATTATAGGCCTACATGTCACTTTTTTGTGGCCGAACTCGTTTTTTTGGTAAAATTCGTTTTCCGACAAGTAGTACTCGTTTTGTGACTAACAAAAAACAAAGATCCATTATGTACAATTTGTAGAGCATATGTTGTCATTCTTTAATACAGTTTTTTTTTGTTTTTTCATTAACCATAAATTTTTGTATTTTTCATTTTGTATTTGCTGGTGTTTTTTCCAATTTGTCAACGTAAAAACGTTAGGTTCTTTATTTTAAGTGTTACTCTGTTATACGCATTGTATTACACGTTTAATGTTATGTTTTCTCAACCACAGCTTTTATTTATTTTAGCAGTAAACTAAAAACCCAAAACCATTATTACCTAACTACCAAATGAAAACAACACGTATTTTTGCTTTACATTAAGAAATAGGGCAATTTACAATTAGTACACTTCTTCTTTTCCACGCCGTAATATATCGATACAATTGCATATTAAAAACATCGAAATGTATTGCGGGTACTCATACAGTTCCAATCATTCACTTGAATTCGGTTCGATAATTCCTAAAAAAATATAGAATTTTGTCAAAGTGAAATAAAATGTTTCCATAGAAACTACTTCTTTGTTGTCAATAACGTAGTACACATATAAAACTTATAAAAAATTATCTCCTCCCTCATCAACTACCATTTTAATTTATAGAAAATTACCCCCTTCCCCTCAACTACCCTTTTCATTTATAGATATTTCATATACCTTTCTACAGTGGATTATTATAACCTTCTTTTAAGGATACTTTATTTATCAAAATTAAGCACTTTACTCTTGTTAAAACGTAAAAGGTTGCAGATAAACTACCCCTTCCCCTTTACCGATCTTCACCAAAATCAATAGGCCTCGAGTCCTCTACAATTCAGAACTGTATGCAAAAAATTATATGATTCTGTTTGAATTTGCGGCAGTTATCATTTGCCATAGAAAAATCCTACACACACACACACACACACACACACACTTTTCGAAAAATGACTTTTTTTCATGTTTTGAGGGTAGTACAATCAGAATCTGCCATTATCTCGAACACGATTTTTTTCGCCATGACCATACTTCCATTTCCTTATGGAACATGGAAGTAAAATCACATTACATTCATATTTTAAGCTGTGAGTAAAGTTCTTCGTATGTATGATTATTAGCGGTAGCCGAGAAATGCCACGAGGTGACCGTACGTCGTTACCATAGATAACGGAGGTTCTGCTCTACCTCATAGAGCAAAAAAAGAATTTTTAAATTAATTATTGCATTGTTTAATTATAAACATACTGCCTAAGTGACAAATAATAGTCCTAGTTTTTAAGTTTATACATGTTTCCATGTAGCCTATAAGTATAGGCCTTTTCCGGATTCTTTTCACAAACATATGTAACTAATGGAAATTATAATTTTTTTTCAAACATGGCTTACAGACTTTTTGAAGACGGTCCAAAATTTTGCAAGTACCTACAGGTATTAGTTTTGGCAAATTATTAAAGATATCGAGTTCATAATTTGAATAAAAGTTGTCATAATCCGGTGTCATTAATAGTTTAATCTGACTCTTACGCTTCGTGTATAGGAAAAGAACTGATTATGAATACAGTGTACTTGCGTTCTGTAATGTAATTAATTTAGGAAAGCGGATACTTGTGTCTGTAAAAACCCGTACGGAGATTAGTTGTCACTGTAACATTAATTTATTTTGTTTAACATGGCGGTTTTAATTAGAAGCCGATAATAGAACATTCTAGTTGTTTAATATGTGTGTAAACAAGGATACCGGATTATAACTGTGCGGGATGTAGTCATTATTGGTTGGTCGTGTAGCGGCTTTCTCGTTAACCGGTATGTTTCCAGCGCACACATATTGTTCTATGTCCATATCGTGATGGCGGTGGCAGTCGTTGCTAATTAATGATTTTCCGGACAGTCAGTCAGTAATTGTGATACCGTGATCTGATGTTAGTTACTGTTTCCGTTGTATTTTCCGACTATGTGTTAACCTATATATTGTCATTAAAATCCATTTTTAAAATAATACAATTATTATTTATTTTACTTAGTTACAAAGTCTGTAACAGTCAGTGGCGGCTGGTAACTTTGCAGCCGGAGGGGCGCAATCATAAAAAATTTTTAACAATGTAAAATCTTACCGGAAATGGAAAGTGGATTGATTGAACCCAATTATTTCTTAAAAGTAAATTCCACCCTTCTATTTTTCATAGATATGAATTTTTCCAACACTTTATCATCGAAACTGTCAATATCTTGCACTAAATTTTTATTTATGGGCATTATCGCCAACGCACTAAACGATCATTACCCATAGTATTTCGCAAAAATGTCTTGACTTTTTTAAGAGTTGAAAAACAACGCTCTGATTCTGCAGTTGTCATTGGCGTTGTTAAAATTATTTTTAGTATTTTTATAGTTTCCGGGAAAATATCAGTAAGATTATGTTGCAGTAGTAATGTAAGGAAGTTTGTGGCTCCAATTATTTGACTAAAGTCCGGTCGTGAGTAAATAACTTCGAATTCTGTTCTTAAACGAGTCTGGTCTAGAAATAGATATGAAGAACACACTGTATCCGAAATGCCCACTGGAAATTCTTTTGAATATTTTGGTACTGATTCTGAATTAAACGACTGAGCTGCTTGCAGATGTCCACGATATGAGATCTGTCTTTCATCTGTAAAATAATTACATCATACACTTCTTTAGCAAACGCACTTCTTGGTAAATTATCTTCTTTTCTTCTCCTCTTTGTTGAATGAAATTTTCTTCAATCTTGCTTTGAATAGTCTGTCTCGTTTCTAATGTTTTTAACGCAAATCTCTAAATTTTGATTATCACTTTGAAGTTGGATACTATTCTTATTTCTTGACCGGATTTGATTATAAAGAATGTCAACATGAGGCAAAAGTTTGTGAAAAAATGTGAGCCAAAACAAAAATTTTGGGTCTTCTAGAGCTCGTCTGAGACCAGAAGCTTCATTAAAAGTAGCGCTTCTTAGGCATTTATCTTCAATCTCTTCAAACACTTCTATGAGCTTCCCTCTATTCTCGAACACAGTATTGACTGTCCTAATGTTATAGTTCTATCTGGTTGTTGCTACTTTTGGTAACCTGGGCTTGACTATTTCTTCTAACATATCGCACCTATTTAAAGAATTTGAAAAGACGTAGGAATTGCTGATAAATTATTAAAAAACACTCGCGCTGTTGTGATGCTGCATTTTGGATCAAGAGATTAAGCCGGTGAGCATAACAATGTATGTAATGAGCGTAAGGATATTTCTTCTTACTATAACTTCGAACACCACCTGTAGCACCACTCATTACATTTGCCCCATCGTATGTTTGAACGATTAACTTTTGTGGTTTTTCCATAACTTCTTCTATACATTTTTGTATCTCTTCTGCTAATTTATCCGTGACTCTTCTAAAGCACCAAAAGCTCTCACGAACAGTTCCATCAAAAACGTATCTAAATATTAGACCAGTACCATAAGGCATCAATTCGTAAAATCTGTAGTTTCGTCACATTGAATAGCCAAGAAATCAGAATTTTTAATTTGATTATAAATTTCTTCTTTGCACACAGCCAACATGCTATCTAAAATATCGTTCTGTATACTTGTATACTTTTAGATGTCCCCTTAAATGTTGTAGCGTTCTGCAGATGTTCACGCAACACAACATCAAGTTCTGCAGAAAAATCAACTAATTATCTAAATATTCCACGCTTACCGATTCTTCAGTCTCGCGGTGACCTCTTAAGTGCCAACTCAAAAGCACTGCAAAATTTACGCAACAAATAATACGTTTCAAAATATAACGGTTCTTTCCAACCTGTGCATTATGTTCAAGAACATGTGTCCGATAAGCTGAATTAAGCTGTGTCAAAATATTTACTTCGCCTAGTAAAGCCAGTTGTGTGCATGCATTACTAGGTGGGGTGGGGTGGGGGTAATTTTTCTATAAATGAAAATGATATTTGAAGGGGCTTCAAGATGATTCATGTTATTTTTATTTTAGTGGGAAGATGATGCAAATCTTTTATACCCTTTCTGGCCCAATTTGCATCCTTTTCTGTTCCAGCAGGATTGAAAAATAATACACACGGAAAATAGTACAATAAATTCGAAACTTCACACCCACATATCCAATTATTTTGTTTATAAATTTCTCATGAGAAACGCCGAGTAAATGTCCTATTTTGGGCTTTCCCTTCACTGGTCTGTGTTAAATTTAGATCAGGTAATGGCCGGCGTAATTTTTTAATATTTATTTTATCCTCTAAAGAAAGTCTGGTAAAATTTGTTTTTATTAAGACACTGACTATTCATGATTGTAGGCGACATATAGCACAAAACACAAAAACACGTATGATAAAAGTACTGACGATCAACGAACGGCACACCACCACTGTTGAAAACTGGCAACAGGCCGCTCAGAACTAGCGGCCCAAACACGTGGTTTATTAAACGGCAATATTCGCTATGACGTCACACGATACGTCACGTAGTCATGGCAACCATGCCGCAAGTTTCTTAGCGGCCCTGCTCGCTACCTACTACGCGCAAAACAGATAAATACTTTTATTCGAATCTAAATCAACGCTTAAAAATCATTGCTCATCTTTTATCTTTAAAATAAACAAGAGACAAGGACAGGTAGTTAACTATGGTAATATGATTTTTTTATGTTCTCTGTCAAGGGGGGTGCGCGGCCATGCGGCCACAATAAGAAACCGCCACTGGTAACAGTACGTAAATTGTTATTGGCGAAGCGTATTTCTGTATTTCAGTGACAGTCAGAAAAAAAGTTACAGGTTACTCCGAGAACTACGAATTCCGAAGCGAATAACTGCCCAAAAGGCAAAAAATGTAAAGACAAGAAAGCGAATGACGTTAGATGATAATGACGAAGTTTTTCGTGAGTTGAAAAGCATAAACAGTTAAGTTAGTTCACGTCAGGAGTAAAGCTAAAGTGGAAAATGCCTCGCATAAAGTACAGTGCAGAGCTCAAAACGTTTGCAATTGAACAGCTGGATCGAAAATGGCAGAGTTAACACAATCCTGTAATGTAAATGAAGAAAATGATGTTGTGGAAGAATTGAGTGACTGGAATACTTAAGACTCCTCGTGGGAGCTAACTAACTGTTGTTTAACGGCCTGCAGCGTCTAACGTGCTAACCAGTCACCGTTTTATGGGTTACTTAGTTTTTCTTTAACACAGTCAGCTTATAATAAAACACAGGTCCATTTTCACTTCCATGTTCCAGAAGGAAATGGAAGTATGGTGATGGCGAAAAAAATCGTATTCGAGATAAGGGCTGATTCTGATTGTACTACCCTCAAAACATGAAGAAAAGTCATTTTTCGAAAAGTGTCTGTGTCCCTGTGTCTGTGTGTAGATTTTTTCTATGGCAAACGATAACAGCCGCAAATTCAAACAGAATCAAATAATATTTTGCATACATTTCTGAATTGTATAAGCCTCAAGGCCTATTGATTTTGGTGAAGATCGGTTAAGGGGAAGGGGTAGTTTACCTGCAACGTTTTATGTTTTAACAAGGGTAATTTGTTCTATGACGAACGATAACTGCCGTACATTGAAACAGAATCAAATAATTTTTTGCTTACGTCCCTCAGTTGTAGAGGACACAAGGCCTATTGATTTTGGTGAAGATCGGTGAAGGGGAAGGGGTAGTTTACATGCAACATTTTGTTTTAACAAGAGTAATTTTTTATGACGAACGATAACTGCTGTAAATTCAAACAGAATTAAAAAAATTTTTTGCATATGAGGGTGAGTTGTAGAGAACTCAAGGCCTATTGATTTTGGTGAAGATCGATTACGGGGAAAGGGTAGTTTACCTGCAACGTTTTATGTTTTAACAAGAGTAAAGTACTTAATTTTGATAAATAAAGTATAACTTAGATGAAATATCTATAAACGAAGAGGCTATTTCAAGGGGGTGGGGGTAATTTTTCTATAAATGAAAATATTTGAAGGGGGGGATAATTTTTTATTTATGTGTCACGTTATCGGCAACAAAGAAGTAGTTTGTTGTTTCCCGGGCTGCTTGGCGTGGTACAATGTTTTCTACAAAACCAGACTTTTCGGCAGTGCTATCGACTGCCATCGTCAGTGAAAATCGAGTGCGCTAACGTGAGGTGGTATACGTTAGTGACCACAGTACTATGGTTAAGGCTGAAGAAAGAAGTAGTTTCTATGGAAATATTTCATTTCGAAAATGATTTTAAATATAAATCTTAGAACATGGAAGTCACGTATGGTTCTCCATACCGATATTTTGGTAAGACTTTACTATTGAATAGTATTTATATTTGAGTAGGTGAAATAGTATATTTGAATTACATAACTTCGCCAAGAGAGTTACTAGTATGTACGTATTTGTGTAGTTTTTGAAATTTCTCGCATATGGTTGTAACCAAGTGAATTTTGAAGACGACATTTAAGTACTTAAGCACAGTGTGTATATGTTACTGTAAAAGTGCGAAGTTAGGTAAATCTGAAGATTTACCGGTATATCCTAAGATTTACCGTTTTATGATGGTAAATGTCCGAAGATCCTTTTAAAATGTTTGCATTTCGGACTTTTACCAACAGCTAGTGGTAAATGTCAAGATTTACCGCTGAGTTGTGGTAAAAGCGTAATATTTTTAATTTAAAAAAATTTATAATTAATTTAAAAAAAAACCATTTCCATATAAACGCATGACGAAAGACTAATTACATTTTCTGTACACAGCGGGAAGTGGTTTCTTGTGTATGAAGATGTAAGTTTGCCAATTGTGGTACCTAGTTGATAAAATTCATCATTTTCAATATCAATATTCAGTACGACAGCTATGATTGATTTTGGGTCCACCTTTGCCCGGTCTACATCTGGCGCTTTGACTCGCACATTCTGTCCAACTAAAGGTTTAGCTACTTTTTTACAAGAGACAACTGTCATTTTTTTCTGCTTGTTTTTGAAGTCCTTCGGCGGCTCTCTTTCAGAAACGCTTCACTGAATCAATCCTGCTTGTTGTAGCGGTTACATCACTCGTGTCAGGTTGTTGAACTATTTCAGGTTCATCTGTTATTGAAGATTCAGCTTATGTTTCCATTCTGCTTGAACTATCGTGCGGAAAACTATCTCCGTTCACAATTTTAACATCTCTCCACATGTCAGCTAAACTTGTTATAACTTAGTTACAGAACTCACGCTCATTATCGGAATGAAGATATTAGGAGCGCCAAAAGTAGTAAAAATATCCAACAGATGATAAGCCACTTCCTCAGCTTTTTTTGGTTGTACTGCTCGTAAAAGAACGAATGTAGTTAAACGGTCCTGATATAGGCCTACTAGTATAAATTTCGACCGATTATCTGGATTGGCTTGTATGTCCATTAATTCGATTTGACAACGAGAATTAATTTCGTAAAGTTTTTTGTTTCTTTTGACACGGCTCACATAGCTTTAAATAAGCATCAATTGACTCTACAGTAACGTTTTTATATTTGCGATTTAGTTCCACTATCATTCGCGCTCTTCCTCCGTGACCAATAGCAATATGATTCTCGTGTATTACTTTAAATAGTTCATCAAAACAAACGTAGTAAAGGATCTCTTCTCGTCCCGCAGAAACAGGTGCTATGAGTTTATCTTCACCACCGACGTTAAGAATATCATAACGTTTCAAACGCCTGTAGTGCACAGATTATTTATAAGTCACAGTTTTTGCCGTTTTTACTTCAGCTAACGAAGTATTATATTTTTCTTTGGATAAATAAAAGTTGTTCTTTTTTTTATGCACCGATTCCCCTAAAAGTTTGCAAAATCTTTTACTCATTACGTCACTAAGGTTTTTGGGCCTAAAACCGAACAAATTCCAAATATAATATTAATAAACGAAAGATAGAAAGCTTTTTATCTCCGATTGCAGCGTTTACCACAACCCAGCGGTAAATCTTGACATTTACCACTAACTGTTGGTAAAAGTCCGAAGTGCAATCATTTTAAAAGGATCTTCGGACATTTACCATCATAAAATGGTAAATCTTGGGATGTACCGGCAAATCTTAAGATTTACCTTACTTCACACTTTCACAGTAACGTATGTGGCTTTTTATGTAGTACAGAAGTTGTGAAGACGCGTTCCCTTGACTTGATTCTTTGATAAACGTGCGTATTGTCGTGCATACAGTAGCCTATATTTCATAAAATTATGTATTTTGTGTGTTTTTAGTTAACGTTCTGCAAGAAGTCAACTGTTTGTAATATTATATTCACAATAGTTGTAATAATTAACTTGAAATTATGGTGTTATAAAAGATTTGTACTCAAGGAAAACGACTCTACAATTACTCTTGATTGAGTTAACAGTAATTTAAAGCCGAAATTTTTCTGCACCCCCGTAGTTTGAGAACCACTGATATAGGCTTTATTGATGTTTGGACAAAGGCGTTGGTATTCGTGTTATTGGTATCAGAAGTGAATATTGTCCGAGGAACGACACACGAGAGGAGACATAAGTGGCAGATTATCCACGTATTCACGATGGTTGTGCGTGCTTAATCTATCAGCGCCTCCCCACTTCACTGTTCTCGACTCTTCGCAGACTGCTGGTGCTCGAGGCGAACACACGATAGAACGTCAAGATGTGTAACGGCGGTTGTGCCTCCGTAGAGTACGTTTGTATCATCTAGAGTAATCTATCTCGGATAACACGTACACAACGGTATACTGCCTGACAACGTGACAACCCACTCTGCCGGGCGGCCAACAGAAATCGTAGCGTTCTGCAAACATCCGGCCTACTCAGCGTTGATTTCCAGGAACTGAAAGGCTCGATGTTTGTTGGCTGGCTAGTGTCACATCAGCCAATTCTCAGACTGCGTGTGTTGTCGATAACGTATTGTATTTATTGTTATTTTAAGGGGACCCGGGAGTTGAAAAATTATGAAAAAACGAATTTTGAGTTTTTATGAATTCGAAAAGTGCAGATTTTTCCGTTTAAAATGGCATAACTCGTTCATCCGTAGCACTCTTGTAAGTATTTTTAAACAATTTTCAAAATATATTCCTCCATTCAAAATGTGGGCATGACGTGTCATGTTAGTTTTCCATAAATTTGATCCACAGCATGGACTGTGTCCAATAGGACCTGATTAGTGGTGCAAGTATAATAGTAATGAAGAACTTGAACAAATATATAAACATCACCAGTCTGCTACAAGATATCATGGAAGCTGTAAACCCAGTTTTCAGAGATTTGTTTCTGACTGAACTGTTGAAAAAATGCCACCATGACCATACACAAAATCAAAACGAGAGTGTGAACAGTGTGATCTGGATCAGAAGCCCACGCTGGACAACGTTGCGTTTTGTATGGCCATTCGTGGTCCTACTCAACGTAACGGCCAAGACCGGTAGTCTCCTCGTTCGAGGGGAGGGCTCCAGTCCCACTTGCCGACGTGCCCAGCGGACGGAGAGTGGGGATTTTTCTGTCCTGCTTTCCCGGATAGTGGGTAGATAAAAGTGGTTGAAATTCGGAATAATAGCGCGGGACCCGTGGGCACTTTGGTGCCGGCCCTTAGGAATTACATTTTATCATGAGATAGATGCTGTCATTGCCTCTTAGAACAGAGGTAACGTAATTAAGTGTGAAATGCTACAAAGACTTGGACTAACACAAGGAAAATACATGAGTGGTACCATATTATATATATAGACAATGAGGAGAAAAGGAATACTCAAAGGAAACGGATGGAGTGTGAGAGACTAACCAGACAAAGAATGAAAGGAGTAAAGGGGAAACTTTAAGAGCATATGTCTAGTGACTCTAAAAACCCATCCTATGGTTTAGGACTCCACTGAACATGCAGTTACAACTTTGATTAATGATTCCCGTAAGTTCATTTTTTTTTGTTTACACAAGGGACATTTTTTCATAAACTATAAGAGCTGGAAACCTCAAATTTTCAGGGTTTGTATTTCACAATAAATTACACTTTGTACGATAGCCTTTTTTCTGTATCTTAATAAGTATAGATTTCATGGTAAAGGAACTGTGAGAAATAATGCTAGTATATTTATATCTTAAAGTACTAGAAAAAAATCTTACAGGAAAAAATGAGCTTGCTAATGGTAATAGTTTACAAGAAAATGTTCCTTTCATTTAACATTGCATGTTGTAAGACGACCCTTTGTGTGGTTGTAATCAAATCAAGTCCCACTGTTTGGGCTAGCCACTTGGTCACCAGACCGCTGTATGCCGGTCGTTACAAAAGAATAAAATGTATACGGAAAATTCACTAATTATAGAATTTTCAAATAATAAAATAATTTTGTTTATGTTTATAGAGGTATGTATAAGAGATAAATCTGTTTTTTAAAAGGTTCTGGTAAAATTTTAATAACAGGTAGGTATTTATTGACCGTCGAGCACTTCTTGAAGATTTGCACCAAGTCTGGAGTTAAATAGATTAACTCCAGGTAATAATCGATTGGTGACTTTTCTGACTGGTCCAATATCTTGTTCAAAATAGAATATATTCTTCTCACTTAATTCCTTCAGCCTTATAAATACCCTTAAATTACCCTGTGAAATAAGTACAGATACAAAATAATGGAAATATAAAGATTTATTGACAATTTTAAATAAATAATCGATATTTTATCGATGGAGAGTAATTATCGACTCTGTCTCAGGAATTATCGATTGTGTCATACAGAACAAAATTTTATGTTATATTATATTAAAAGACAGGTTCTTTGAGCGATTATGGATTAATAGTCAGAGAAGGGTGACGAGAAAGTATAACATTAACAATTAACACAAATACAATGATTATTATTCAATAAAATTTAAATAATTCTAATATGTAATGTGTATGATCGTTGTCGTACCATACGCAGACGATGACGTCACTGCCGGATAAAGAAGGCCGGCTCTGTAGAATTAAAAGATGGCCGCTACTAGTTCTGGCGTAGTTAATGTGAATTCGGCATGTCCCAAAATCACGACAAAATTACCTTCGTCAAGGTCTAAAATGTCCCCGCACTGGTGTAATATGTCTGTTAATCTATTTGGTGTATTCTGGGGAAGTGTTCTGTGTAAACTTGCGTTAGTTAGTTTATTTTCTATGTGTTCAACTTCTACGGTTAAGTTCTCGAGTTATTGGTTAGGATTTGCAGAATAAATCAGTTGAAATATAGTGTTTTACTTGTTTCTACCACTCGTATTATGTAGTTAAGTATTTGTTTTCACTATTGTCGTGAATGTATGAACAGCTTTAGCTTTAAAAAGTGTCTAAACCGTTTAACTCTCGTTCACTGATTTCAATGGCTAAACTCTAGTACCATCTTTCTCGATTTTTTAAAGAAACGTTCTTTTACACAACTGTCTAGCTTGATATTCAACAAAAGACCAATTAACTTGGTCATAAATCTTGCCCAGTTAATCCTTGAAAAAGTATTGTTAACATTTTTCGACTTCCCATACATATGATAAAATATTACATTATGTATGGAATTTATCTATTTTATTACTCACGTTTATGAAGTATTAACCTTATTATTGGTTTAATCATCTCATTCCCTTTAAATTGATGTATTATAGTCCATATCTGTAGATATTTTGTGGAAATTAACAAATTTCTTTACTTTATGGAAATATAGGCTCAAAATTGGATTTCCGTCTTTATACAAAATCCCATCCATTTTAAATATTATTAATACTATTATAATAAATTTTAATTAGTCATATTCCTCTTCCTTTCCTTAAATACATATAAATTACACCTTTGAACTGGTTTTTTTGTGTTAATCTGTAAATTTGACATTGCTCTTTAAAATTAATTAATTTATATATTTTGACAATTTACAAAATGTTAAGGTATATTTCCTTATTATCATTTTAATTCATAGGATCATTCCTTGTAGTGGTTAATTGTGTTATCTTATATAAATCTTGGTAGTTTACAGGATTTATAAGTGAGTTATACTATTTTATATTGGTTCTCTGATTTCACCAAATGGCCTAGATTTTAGAATTTTATATTTATTTCTTTCTCAAATAATTTAAACTTAATTCCTCCTCTGACTTTACATAATTACAATTATATCAAAATAACATGATTTATAACTTATTGTGTTGTGTAGTAGTTAAATAACACTACATATTTAAAATAAATAATTATGAACATGGTTTAGCAATCTGCACAATTGAACATATTGCAGATATGGTTTGAACATATATCTTTTAACTATTTTTGAGCTAACATAGCATACCTATTAGAACATTATTACTGGTATGTAGGTTATTATTTATCAAACATAATTCTTTTTAAAACACATAACATAAATCTTATTTTCTAATAAACCTTACAAATACATTTATTTAACACATTGATTTTAGGACTGTGAAATAACAGTCTATTTAAACATGTTACACTTATTCATACTATATTAGTACCAGTCCTTTCTGGTTTAAACCATTATTATTGTGATCCCCTACATCAGTAAACATTAACTCCCATACTCTATTTATTATCATTTTTTACAAATGTCTTGTAAATAAAGTTTTACATTAAAATAATAACATACTGGAAACCTTCCATTTTATTATTTTATTATGCTGTTTATTATTAGATTTTAAAGTTGTGATATAGCATACTACTAAGTTATAGTATCACCAACTTTAAGTTTATTGCTTTTTTTTTTTAAAAAAACACACAAATTCACTTTCACTGTGGGTTCTGATATTCTGAGTCTTATTATCTCAGACCAGACCTTTAGTAATCATGGACCGTTAAGACTAGTTTATTTTCTTTATTACACAATAGCTTCAGTCGGTGCACTTCTTATAACGCTATACAACATTTTAGTTTTCTCAATAATTACATTTTATAATATTTTGGGTATGTTATACTTTCTTTTGCATAGTTTTTGCGGGTTTGGGATTGATAGTAGTTTATATAATAATAGGTTTTACTACGGTGTTTCTTTCATACTATTTCTTCCTCTTCTCCTGTCTTCCTTCTTGTCCTTCTTCGTATCTTCCTTCTGGTATTCATTCTTGTCCCTCTTTTGGTCTTCATTCTTGTCCCTCGTCTAGTCTTCACTCTTCTGTTCTTCCTTCCTCATTCTTGGGTAAACCAAGGTACTTGGTGTTATCACGACTGAGGTTTAGTTTTGGAGTATTTAATTTATTCACTGAACTGACCTTATTCTTCTATACAGGTTTCAGGGTATTGTTTTCTTCCTGTTCACAAACTTTATTCTTCCCTCTTCTTGGTTTTGGGATATTTTGGTATTCACCACTCTTTAATTGAGTCTCTTTTTTCTTTGATATGGTCTTATATAACTGGTTTACTGCTCTGAGCTTCCTGGGTAACTTACTGATATTATAAAATGAGTTGATGAGTTGCTTCAATACTTTCTTTGGTTTCTTTTAACAGTGGTTTTTATATATTAAGTAATGAGGATTTTTATCTTATTGTGGTTCATTCCTCTGATTTATTTAAATGTCATTCAATATTATTATAACATTTGTTGGTGTAATTAAACTTTATGATTTCATATGACTTAAAATGTAGTGGATTTTCTGTCACGCTACAATGTATATGGCATTCCGGGTCCCCTTAAAGGTCAGACACAAAGGTTTGTTGTCATTGGACATTTTGTACATATAACAATATTTTTGATCACTGTCATATCCGTAGTGGTCGTTAAGTCATGTTATAGAACGTAAATTCAGTGCTAACGAAAAATGCACAGATCTAAACACTTTACCTTCCTGTTCAAACACTTCGTCTTAGACCCGTGATTGTAACACACGGGTCACTTATGAAGTTGAGGCAGTGAAGGATGGCGAGGATCATGGATACGGCGCCCTTCAGGAAATTTTTCTTAATTAGAATCGGTGTTTACTTTCAATTAATATAGGACTGTAATTGAGAAACAAAACTATGAAATAAATGACATTTGAAAATAGAATTGATTCTGAGGGCATCCTTAAAGAATGTTGTGTACAGAAAAGTCATCACAATGAAAGTCGAGGATTTAATAGTGGAGTTGGCTTGTTCAAAGGTAAGAAAGAATTTATTGCTTTATTCGTAAAGGGAGGGGAGAAGCAGATTCAAACAAAGTCTTCCTTTATTTTGTACGAACAAAAATCAAATAATGTTATATGTAAATCTATCACGTGTGCTTGCCTCAGCTACTCTTACTACGGGCTGTATCTATCAAATTGGTGTTCGGTCGAAGCGTGGGCTTAAGACGATGCTGTATGAAAGCTCTAGCGACGATTATTATGTCATACGTATTGTGCGTTATTTTTTCTATTGAGGATAAAGCGACAATTCTGGTCTCAGTTCCTTTGAAGAGTCCACATTTCAAGAATATTCGGAGTTATTTTTGATCTAGCGATCCACTCTATTTAGACCACGATGGGTTGCTGGCGGTCTCTAGATTTTAAGGACTTGGCCGAGGTTTTTCTCATGGTAGCAACACGCCAAAAAATACCACGCTTTACATTTATACTTGAATTACGTCGCGGGAACGTCATTGGACTTTACTTCGCGGGTGATGGTGTCAGTTGCCCCCTTATTCCACATTTTTGTAGCTTGATCCTTCGTCCCCAGCCCTCTAGAGATTATTCATTCAGACTAGTCTTTTCCTTTTTGCTCGGTCTTCTCAACTATTATAGTAGATTCACGTTTTCGCTTGTATGGAAGTCGTATTTTTGGAAGTGTTTTACGTAGCCTATGGCACCACTTTCCGCCAATACGACTGTGAATTGTGCTTTTACAGATCTGTCAATTGTAATGCGTAGCGCAAGACGTAAGTAGATGAGTAATACGCCACCCACTGAAACGCGTCCCCCTTGCAGGTATAATTAGTGTTATTAAAAGAGGAGTTTGTAATAGTTGGGAGAACAGTTAATCATTGTCACCGTTACGGTGCGTAGAATTAATTATATGTGAGGACGCTGTTCACGCTGCAGCAGTGGTTCCCGGCCGTAAGACGACCGCGGAGCACTCACTCGAACTTTAAATAAAGCGCCCTCTTGCAAAATATTTCAGTCAACTAAGAAAAAGTATAATTTATATTGTAAGGTAATTTATTAAATAAAATTAGTTTTATATAGTTTCGCTAATCTTATTTAAGTAAAATAACGTTTGAAATAACTAATATCAACTGAAATACTGTCATCGTCTTAATTTAGGTCAAAGTGTATTTTGGGCTTATATTTGCTTCATCAGCTGTGGAATTGTTGGTTTGATACTGCTGCTCAGAGCTAGTTGTATGTAGTCACTTGCGTCCAGGCGACTACTTTGCTTGTTTTTGATCAGTTGCAGAGTAGCGAATTCCTGTTCACACAAAAACGATGTCGAAAACAGCACAAACCGTAACGCAATTCGCCGAACGTTTGGATAAGACAACGTTGCTCTCTTCGTTCATACAACCGTCTTAACGTTTTTCCTTTCAAGAGCCAACGGACCTCAGTGAGAAAAAGCAGTGCTTCGTGCTAGCATCTAAGTCTGCTTACAGTTTTTTTTTGAAAATTCGCGTATTTAGCGCAAGCGATAACAGCCCACTGTGTGATCTCGTTGTAACCGGAGGTACGACGCAATTGTTTGTAGTCAAATGAAACTACAAAATACACGTTGCTTCAGGGGTGTATTTACAGGAGAGAGAACGAACGGACCCCCCCCCCCACAGAGGGTTGAAAAAAGTTGACAAATTTTGTTAATCTCTTAATTTTTTAGGCTACTTTATTATTATTATTTTTTAGTTGTGTACGCTGGTGTAGTAGTAACTCTTTTGTATGTATACAGGCAGGTTTATTACGTAGCACGTATTTGGAAATACGTTTGAAAATATGACATACACTAAAAACTCATCCGAATTTGATGGGACCGCGCCCATTTCGGATAAACCGAAACTTCTATTTAAATAATAATGCATATGTAAGTACAGTAACTTTATTTAATAATCATACAGTTTATACAGTAGTCGCATTACAGTTGTTTATTAAGATAGGATTGTTTTATGTGAACTGTTGTTATTGTGTCACCTTCGGCTTCTACAGTAAAAGGGAGCAGAAATGTACTGTTATAATACATAACAGTATACAGTACTTTGTGTTTACAATATATGAACATAATAATTTATGTTCGAAAATCCGAACAATTTGATAATTCGGAGTAGCCTACCCCTTATCCCAATTAATTCTGATTTAATATTCATGTTTAATATGGTAACCAAATCACTTGTACGATTTAATAAATTAATTACCTTAAATTATCCGCCGTGTGATTTCTTGTGCTTCGTCTATGACGCGTTTCAGAGCATATGCTCCATCATCAGATATTAAAAAGGTAAAACTATCACTCTTGCGAGATCGTTAAGAAGTTAAAATGTCAAAATTCGCATATGAACCGTACGCGGATTTGGGTGCGCACCCGTTCAAGTTCATTCTGCCACTGAGCGGTTGCTACCTTATCGTAGTCCCAGCAAGCAGACTCAAGGCGGTATCGTACAATCGGTTGGATACAAAGTTCAGGTAGTCATTTAACACGATATCGCGACTCCTTGGGTTTGCATATGCACTGTAAATTTCAAATTCCTCCAAGGCATTCATGAAACGGCCCTTCTTACACACATGTAACGGTATTAAATTGGAACTAAAATCTGTGTAATTATGATTGTGTGAAGTCAGGTGTCGGGCGTAATTTGATTTGATGTTGTCAATGTTTCTTATTTTCTTAGGTAAATGTTCTCGAAATCGTTTAAGGAAACCTCTCCCAGTCTGTCCAATGTAGAAGCACTCGCAATCATTGCATGTTAACTTATATATGCCAGTTTTTTCTTCTGGAGGCGTGTGTTTTTTCAGTTTGAGAATATCCAGTAACTTATTATTAGTCCTGAATGAAATAGTGAAACTATTATTATTCAATATAGAAGACAAAACCTTAGGCATAAAGCTAGTGTAATTAGTAGATATAAAAATTGTTTGCGTGTTGTTGTTTATTCGGGGTTTAAGCATTCTTTTTTCATGTTTTCTCAACAGTTTGTCAATGGTTAAACTATTGTAACCATTGGCAACTTCTACATTGCTTCTATGTTCAGGCCCACAGTGAGGGAGGGTAACGTTTCTCCCATTGATTATAAACGTCTCCTTCAGTAACAATGTTTACGGGCGTCGTATTACATATCAACTTATCTTTCGAGACAGACTTCAGCCCACGCAGTAAACTAACTCGTAGATGTAGGATTGCGTTAGACGGTTCATACTGCGACTGAGAAGAATAAGTATACGCGCTCTACTAGCTAAGGAAAGAGCAACACTGAACATGATGTATCTTGATCCGTAAGTTTACTGCTACGTTTGGTATAAACCATGATCGTGTTTGTCTTCTTTAGTACGGTATCGATTATCGTAACATTGCTTCTGCTTTCATCGCCTCTTTAGCTATTGTAGTAACAGATTTAACAAATAATTCATAATCCCCTTCTGTTCTTCTTTTGGTATTACAATTCTCGCTACAGATTAGTCATTCTTTTCTTCCATAAACTGTCGGTAACATTGCTGGACCGTTATGTGATCCCCGTGGTAGAGACGGTTTCTTCTTTAGCCCTTGTTCGTGCCTGATCTGTTATCTCTTCGTCCGTTTACGCCGAGACGCCTGAAGAGCGGGGCGTCTACTGAGTGATAGTCCGTGCTTGTGTTGGTGGGGTATTACTGGTTCTGAAAACATTGTTCATACGTATTTAGTTGTAATTTTGTGTGCGTATTAGATTGAACGTACGTACATTATATGTAAGTGTAATTTATTGAATATTTTGTTTAAGTGTTTTTTTTTATTCGCTACAAGAAATACCTTGTGAGAGACAGTCAAGTCACGCCAAAACTGTGTTAAACGTATTTTAAATGTGTTGTATTACAGTGATGCGTGCAGTGGAATGGCATACGTCAACACATTCCTTGTTCGGTAGCGAAGGTGAACTGCTGATGGTACTTTCATTTTTGACTTGCACCATCCTTTTCCTTTTTCATACTTCCACTTATTTTATCCGCGCCTGTGACTGCTCATATTGTTCTATGATACGTTTTGTATGCCTTCTTTTATTCGTAAGGATCTTTCCCGTTATCTGCCAGCAAATGAATTTGGTCCCAGATAATACTGTTTGTTACTTAATTTCATTCTGCCAATGAAAAACTTCATTTTGAAACGTGATTATTTGAGACCAATAATTCACATTTACCAAAATAACATTTACTAGCAGATAACGGAAAAGTTCCAGATGCTATATTTTTGTCACATTTGTCATTACCTTTTTTAATTGTGCTGTGCGTGATCTCGTCAGAAACAGAAGTTCTTGTCACGAGGTAAGCGTAACCAGTAATAACTCATTCACATTTCGGCCGAGAGACTGTAGCGTACAGTCCATTATATCGATATCGCATTTTCCTGTCACCGTGTTTCGTCTGTTCGCGTTATATTAGCGGCCCCCGTGTGATGTTCTTTGCACCTGTACTAACAAGCGAGCGCGTCGTTTGTTGACTGTGCGCGTGAATCATCCGTTATAGAAAATTAATCATCGTTTACCGTGCGCTCGTTATCCAGATGACAGTTAGTCATACCTGTGATGTAATCTGTTATGAAGAGTTCAGCTCGTCAAGGTGAAACAACAATAAACAATGCGGTACCGTTAAGGATTGTCCTGTTGTTCGTCTCGCTTGACGTAACTGACCGAGAACTTTGCGTAGAGAATATCTGTTTTGGGAGGATACATAAACGTAGACGTGGGAGCGAGATAATTACCGTTTCCGCTGCCAGGTGAGTGCTTTATGTTCAGCGTTATCTCTTTATGATGAGTAAAAGCGTTGTTTTTTTTTTTGCTTTTTATTTAATTACGTTTCTCTGTTTGCTTTATTAGTGTGTTTATGTTCGCAAAATACTGGTTCTCAATTTGTTTTCGTGTAAGTTAGATGACTGATGAGCAAACAAAAGTGGTTTATCACAAGACGTGATGTAAATTAATTAGTGTCATTAAACAAAGTCACTTGCTTTACAAACTATGTGTGTGCGGCTAAACGTAATGTGTAATTGAATCAGAATGAAGACTACTCAAAGGAGTATACTATACTCAGAGGAGTACTATTGTAATAAAGATGAACTTTTTGGCCAGCTGGATGAGCAGATTGTACAATAAATAAATAGAAAAAAGACAGTTTAACCTGTCTAAAAACTAAACAGGAGTCTGTAAGGCAATGCGTTTGGAAATTAAATTCTGATTTTCACTAGTTATGTTTTGTCATAAATAAAACGATTCTTATATAGTTCTCTGCGTTTCTTCGAATGACATGAATAAAAGTGGAGTGTGGAATTTAAGAACTTAGCTAGATGTCAGTGCGGTGCGTGAGGTATCTAGTATTCCCACTGAAGTGTTTGATAACGTTACTGTACAACAATAAAGTTTTGTGAATAAAACTTGGTTTTTGTCCTCTCAAACTAGCGAGCTTACGAATCAGACTTCGGTAGCCAGGCGCAGGATTGCCGGATTCCTTTTGAAGTTTCTCTCCAGGCGGAATTTCCCTCATCGCACTGTCGAACGTCATTCGAGAGCCATATTTCCGTTGTCTGGTAGCTGGCTGTCTTGCGGTGCGATGGATTGCGGGTTTTGGTTCCGCTGTTTCCACTCTACAATGCGTCACGAGGCCAAGCGATGTGCTACACATCCTGCCAGACAAGGTCAGGCCAGACTCAACAGCTGGGGGAATAAATAAGAAACTTGCCATCCGCTGTCCGCTTAAAAAGGCTGTCTGGCTCATATCTGACCGTCATACCAAGTGTTCTCAAACTCTTAAATATTTATTTATTTTACGTATTTTTTTATAATCGTATTTTGATATCATCCTTAATTGTCATGGAGTATTTTATTTGATGATTTTGAAACTGTCCATGTGAACGTAGATACGTGGAATGCAGGACGGATGTTGACATCAGTTGAGTTTGTACACGTATAAAGCAGTAACAATGTCAATATTATTTTTCTAAATTATTTTGGAAACGGTGTAAAAAAACTAGAGCTAAAATGTGTCTCCCCCAGTTTTTACCTTCTACTGCAGAACGTTTGTAGTTTCCTACGCCTGATTACATTTTTTCGATGTTTATTTTTCTCAATTACAAGTTGTAAAACGGTTTAAAAAAACTAGAGCTAAAATGTGTCTCCCCCAGTTTTTACCTTCTACTGCAGAACGTTTGTAGTTTCCTACGCCTGATTACATTTTTTCGAGGTTTATTTTTCTCAATTACAAGTTGTAAAATTGTTATCTTGAACTCTGTCCGTGTTTGAGACACAGGCGGTTTAATAATGTAGTCTAAACATTGTAAAATAATGTGTTTAAAATTTAAGTTCATCCAGTTTTTCAGTTTTACAGTTTCTGATTCGACTTACTCAGTTCTACAGTGATGCGTGTAAACACTGAATGCTAAAATGCGCTAAAGTTGAAGTCGATTGCAATTATTTGATGACGTTACATTATTTTATATCCTAACTGTTTCTCTTTTTCACTGTCAGTTTCTTTGCCCGATGTAGCGTTTAGATTGGCGTAGAAACAGTAGGAGTCATTAGGGTGTAGGATTTCTCTTTGTTGACTGAAACGCTTATTGCTGTTAATCATGTGAAAGCAGTATGAACAAAGCTGGATCCGAGAACTACCACAAGAAGATATTATTAACTTCAGATTCTCCACTGTGATTGGCTGTTCTCCTTACGGAATGGCAATGTATTAATATTATAGGCCTAGTGACTGCAACACCCATGTTGAAAAGTCGTCAGATTGTTCACGAAAAACGTGAATTTGACACTGTGTGTTTTGAGACGTTTGCACACCCCGCTTGTGTGAGGCGTGGGTACGCGAGCGACATTTAACTAACAAGAGTGTGGCGCTTAATTATTAACCTAGAGGTCCAGCGTTTAATCCCTGGCAGTATTAAAAAAAAAACCAAGGTGTATTATATAACCCAAGAGCTTTTATCCAGTGGAATTTAGTGTGTACGGTAATACTTGTCTAGATAATAATACCGTAAAAACAAGAACACTGGGAGTACTCTACAAAACTTTAAAATTAAACTCTTGTTAAAATAGTAGTCGATTGAATTGTAGTGGTGGGCCACATTACTTTCCTTTCGTCACAAACAGTTCAAACTGGGCAGCCTAGCACTCTTTTCCAATATTTAGACGGTGCAAAATGGATCTTATTGTTTTAGATTACCGAGGAAAAGTCAGAAGTCAGAACGATAGGCAGTTATTGTTCCTTTGTATTTTACGTCAGTCTGTTAATAACGTAATGTACGTTAAGTGTGGTTGCCCGAAAAATGGTTACTAATTGAAAATGTTTTAACTGACGGGAGGCGGCGCGTTGTCAGATTTCCGTCCAGCCCACTCTGTAATTAACTAGATTGCTTCCAACGATTCATTAATTAGTGTGTCTCTGCTGCGACCGTCTGGCTGTTTGTTGTGGTTTGTGTGTGTGTGTGTGTGTGTGTGTGTGTGTGTGTGTGTGTGTGTGTGTGTGTGTGTGTGTGTGTGTGGTTGTGTTGAGGGTAAAATTATTAACATCATTATATAAATGTAAATGTTGTACTATGGTGTATGTATTATTCACGGCGACTGATAATATCCGGTCCAGAGTTTGTAAGGTAGTTAATTGATTGGAAGTGTGATTGACCGACTTCACTACCGTCCCTAAGAGAATTTGGAAACAGTATAGTGAAGACTACCGGAACAGTAACAGGTATTACAGTTTTGACTAGAACTTAAACGTGTTCGCAGTCACAAACCTTCTTTTTTTTACATTTAATCGATGAGTCAAAAGGGAGGGTCAGCTAAGTTCAAATCAGACGTATAGTCCCTGCACCGTCTAGGTATATTTACGTAACAAATGTAATATCGATGCCAATATGAGAATAACCAATGAGCTCCCCAAGCGGCAGAACTCGCTCACCAATGTGAACGTGATACATTTGTTATTTGGCAAATTACAATATTATGTAATTTTTCAATTATAAAAAAGAAATATTTACAAAATCCGCGATTACTCAACTAATTTTTTTTAGTAAAATAACAATTGTAAAGTAGAGAATCATACAATTATTATTATCGGGTCCTTCAGTCTTTCGACTGGTTTGTACCCTCCCCGCATATACCCGTGGTGCGTGTGTTACGGAGTCTCGCACAGGTATATATATATGGGACCTATAATTTAACGCCGGATCCAAACGGCATAGCACATACAACACTAAAAAAACACTAAAAAACCGTAACTATTGGCTTGATTTTTTTTTTAGTTTAACTTGTAACCGGTATAACTAAATAGCAAATAATTTATACCCTGATTAACGAAAGAAAGTGACTGGCGGAGCGGCCGCGCGGCGACCGAGTTTGTAGTAAAAACATTCCACTTTATAACCTCGTGGAAACGTAAAATACAGGGCGAGAAATGTCTAATGAACTGTATTTTAATCATCAATTAAAGACGTTTTTAACAAACTTTTCTAATTTTTAAAATCTCTTTTCAATAAATTTACATTGTGAGTTAAAGAAAAAAATACACGAATTTGAATTAAAAAATTAGGGTTTATCGTTTTTATTACGTAAGAACTCAGAGGTTAAGCATCGGAAAAAAATTTCTTGTAGACAAATGGTAGTCCACCTTCTTTAGTACAATATATCAAAAATTGAGATTCCTACGATTAAAATTAACGACGTTATTAATTTTTTCCGAATGTCCTGTTAACTCAGTTGTTAAAAGTTGTACACGAATGAGATTTGCGTGACGCTCTCTTTAGATAACTAAATGTAGAAGACATATACAACTTACACCTTGTACGTGATAGGAATACTACAATGGATTAATATATAAAGTGAATTTCACAGAGAGCAATGCGTGGCGCTCTGCGGCGGAAGTACAGTCAGAACCTATTGGACCCATTTTATTCGCGCGCTACCGTCATTCCCGTACAGCGTCTCGGCCTCTCCTTTATGTCTACAAATAGCACACGCTTCCAGGAAAACTGAACCGTTATACGCACACTAAGGGTAAGGGAAATTTCCAGCTTTCAGTTTAGTTGATGTGGTGGTTGAGTGATGTCCGGTTGTTGGTTATCTTGATTTTAAGTGTTAGTTTCTTGTGCTTTCATTATAAATTGACGTGTTTTTAAGTTATTTTGTGTGAATATACTTCGGTGGCTGAGCATGGAGCAACGTAACGAGGCTGAACCAAGGAGACATAGGGGAAGACCTAGGACTCGAACTCCAAAGAAAAGACAAACTTCGGGCCGAGGCGTACCTGTGAAAGGACAGTCAAGAGAAATTGTGTGCAAAGTGCGGGAATATTTTGATAGAGAAAAGGCGAACAAAGGTCCTTTGATTCCGGTTAATAATGCAATACAGCGAACTGCAGATGCTCTGAAAATACATAAAAATACAGTTCTGCGAGTTTGCAAGGAAAAAGAATTGAAAGAAATACAAGATGACAGTAATAGCCAACTTTCAACTCCGGGCAAACAGAGGAAACGGGAGAAAACTGTGACAAAACTTGACACTTTTCAGGAAGACGCTATACGAAGACATGTATATCAATATTACATAAGAAAAGAATATCCCACTTTGAAAAAACTTTTATCATCGTTGGAAAATGAAGAGCTGTTTAATGGCAGTCTGTCTTCGCTTAGAAACGTGCTAAAAGGTTTAGGATTTACGTGGAGAAAATTTTCGGGCAGAAAAGTGATTATGGAGAGAAGCGATGTCGCTGCCTGGAGGTGTCGTTTTCTTCGCCAAATCAAAGACGAGAATTTCGATAATATAATTTGGCTCGATGAGACCTGGGTCAATGCTGGGCATTGTTTGAAACAAGGATGGACTGATGAGTCACTTCAGGGGACAATGTTAACACCTATAGGGAAAGGTGAACGATTAATAATATGTCATGCAGGTTCTTCAAAAGGGTTTGTTCCAAATTCCCTTCTACTATTTAAATCGAAAAAAACCGGTGACTACCATGAAGATATGGATCACGACAAATTCTTCGGTTGGTGTTCTGAAACTTTGCTAAATAACCTAGAAGAGCCTGCAGTAATAGTCATGGACAATGCTCCCTACCATTCTAAGCAAATTGATAAAGCTCCCACAAGCAAAGATAAAAAAGCTGACATACTTGCATGGCTGGATAGGAAAAATATTCAATCTACAACCGACTTGAAAAAATCAGAACTTTTGGAATTAGTGAAATGGCACAAGCCCCAGAACAAAAGGTATTTTGTTGATGAATTGATAGAGAGCAGAGGTCACAAAGTGATAAGGCTACCACCTTACCATTGCCATCTTAACGCCATTGAGCTTATATGGGCTCAGGTTAAGGGGTATGTTGCCGAAAACAACAAAATGTTTACTTTAAAAGAAGTTGAACGACTGACTAAAGACGGATTTAATCGAATTACTGCTGAGAGGTGGGAGCAAGTAGTGGACCACACCAAACAAGTTATTATCGATGCATGGAATAACGAAGGACTAATGGAAGAAGCTGTGGAGGAAATGATTATATCCGTGGAAGACAGCAGTAGCTCCGAGGATGATAATTGTTCAGAAGATGATAATAGTGATGACGATCCAATGGAGGGTATCAGAGAACTTTCGTTTGAAGACTACTAACTCACAGCTATAAGTGTTTTTTATAGAGTGTTTTAATAGTGTATTTTTATGATTTATACACATATTTTATGAGCGGATTCCATAAAAGCTGAAGAACACTACAATACTTGTAAGTACCGTACTGTATTTATTATTTATTTGTCAATGCTAATAACAAGTAATTTACTAATTGTTTTTACATTTCAATTACATTATAACAGTAAAATGCTGTTATAATTATGCAATATCTGGTAGACCGAGCTTTGCTCGGTAGTTTTAAACTGTAAACTATATTTCATAGTTAAATAATTAGTTATTGAGAAATTTGAATGGCATTAACAATTTCCCAGTAATTACATTGCACTTCAATTAGTAGTATTAAAGCTGATCACAAAACAAAAACAGTTTATTAACAAGAAAACAATAAATACCGTACCGCAAAAGAGTAATAAACAATCATTCAAGACTGTTATAAAAAGCATGTAGTTCAACTAAACCACAAAAGTCTGGTCAGATGTACGTTTTTGACAGATCTCCAGGTAGAAGATTAGATTAAATAAGTAGACAGATAACTAAGTATATACTTATGAGAGATTGGTGACTCGTAGTAAGTTGGCTATGTGTCAATGTGTGAGCCGTGAGCGTATGCACCACTTTCTTTGGGCTGTTACTGTACCTTGACTCGATCGCGCGCCGTTGAGCGATGTTAGTTCTAATTTTCCTATATTAACTGATTGCGGTTATATTTCGTAATATTTGAAGGTTACATACCACTTTGTATTGATGAATACAATTTTGTTATGTTTATTGTGAAAAAACACAATGAAAAAAATTATTAATAACGGAGTTAACAGTACATTCGGAAAAAATTAATAACGTCGTTAATTTTAATCGTAGGAATCTCAATTTTTGATATATTGTACTAAAGAAGGTGGACTACCATTTGTCTACAAGAAATTTTTTTCCGATGCTTAACCTCTGAGTTCTTACGTAATAAAAACGATAAACCCTAATTTTTTAATTCAAATTCGTGTATTTTTTTCTTTAACTCACAATGTAAATTTATTGAAAAGAGATTTTAAAAATTAGAAAAGTTTGTTAAAAACGTCTTTAATTGATGATTAAAATACAGTTCATTAGACATTTCTCGCCCTGTATTTTACGTTTCCACGAGGTTATAAAGTGGAATGTTTTTACTACAAACTCGGCCGCCGCGCGGCCGCTCCGCCAGTCACTTTCTTTCGTTAATCAGGGTATAGTCGTAACTTTCAAGGTTATGCATGTGTTTATAGATATCTGTAGTCCTGTGCCGACAAATAATTTAGTCGTAATTTTCAAGGCTATGCATGTGTTTATAGATATCTATAGTCATATGTCTAATACGTTTCACAAATATACATAACTGATAACAATGTATACAATTTTTGTTTGTAAACATTGGGTTATAGAGTTTTTGAAGGCGATTCAGAATTTGTAAGGAGTGTTTAGAGATATTAGGTCTGTCAAATTATTTAAAAAACTGAGGTTGTATTTTAATAAAATTTCTCATAACTTGGTCCCCGAGATTTTTTTAGATTTTTATAATTTTCTTAAAATTTTCAAGTTCTGTGTTGCCTCTAGAGCTAAATAATTTTCATAATAGACACTGCACTTGGATTTGAATTAAATTTCCCTTTTATTCTGGCACGCGGCTCTGTGTGTGTGTGTGTGTGTGTGTGTGTGTGTGTGTGTGTGTGTGTGATAGGGTTGCTACAGCTAGTGCCGTCTCCCTCCCTTCAACCCGGCTTTTCAATTCTCCCGATGTTCCCATTGTCTTTCCTCAAGTCCTATACGTTGCATAGATTCATCCACTTCGTCCCGCCAAGATCTTCTCGGTCTTCCCCTTTTTCTCCTTCTTAATGGACTCCATTCCGTCACTTTGTTGATCCACCTATTTTGGGCTCTCCGGACATGACCGTACCACACCAATCTTTTTCCTTCGATGTAGTCAATTACGCTTCTTTCCGTTTCCATTCTTCTTGTGATCTCCTCGTTTGTTATTCGGTCTGCTCTCGTTATTCCACAGCAACTCCTCCAATATTCCATCTCTGTTGCAAGAATCTTTCTTTCATTCTTTTTGGGCTGGATTTGTAAACTTATTCAAATTTTTGATACGTAAATTTTGAAATGTTAGAAAATGAACATTAGATTTTTTTCAGAATTACGATCCCCTCACATATTTGCCTCCTACCGCCGTATATTTGGTAGCATCACTTTATAGGTTATATAGGGTAAAAGTGTGGACACGCATGCCAAGTTTTACGAAAATCCTTTGATCCATTCAGAAATTATCGTGAGACATACCCCAAATAGCTAGATAGATAGGCGAATTCTCAGTCGGCCGAGTCAAAACTGGGAACACGCTTCTCTCGTTGAATTAATTAATTTTACTGATTTTAATTAGTTCGTATAATTAATTACAATTCCGATATGTTGGCTGTAGGCAGTCAGATAGCTTTCCCCCTGGAAACGAGCGGCAGGAAGCCGCAAAGCTTTCGTGTTTTCGTAACTAAAATATCAGTATGGAGAACCATACATGACTTCCATGTTCTAAGATTTATATTTAAAATCATTTTCGAAATGAAATATTTCCATAGAAATACTTTCTTTCTACTTATACTGCTTCAGCCTTAACCACAGTACTGTGGTCACTAACGTATACCGCCTCACGTTATGTTAGAAGTTTTCACTTATGTTAGAAGTCGATGGCACTGCCGAAAAGTCTGGTTTTGCAGAAAACATTGGACTACGGCCAAACAGCCCGGTAAGGAATTTTAACAACAAAATACTTCTTTGTTGCCGATAACGTAGTACACATATAGAAAATTACCCCCACCCCGTTCAACTAGCCTCTTCATTTATAGATACTTCATCTACGTTTCTACAGTGGCTTATTAAGATCTTCTTATCAGGATATTTTATTTATCAAAATTAAGTACTTTACTCTTGTTAAAACATAAAACGTTGTAGCTAAACTACCCTTTCCCCGTAACCGATCTTCACCAAAATCAATAGGTCTTGAGTCCTCTACAACTCAGGCACATATGTAAAAAATTATTTGATTCTGTTTGAATTTACGGCAGTTATCGTTCGCCATGGAAAAATTACTCTTGTTAAAACATAAAATGTTGCAGGTAAACTACCCCTTACCCTTAACCGATCTTCACCAAAATCAACAAGCCTTGAGTCCTTTACAATTCAGGAAAGTATGCAAAAAATAGTTGATTCTGTTTGAATGTGCGGCAGTTATCGTTCGTCATAGAAAAATTACGCTTGTTTAAACATACAACGTTGCAGGTAAACTACCCCTTTCCTTAATCGATCTTCACCAAAATCAACAGGCCTTGAGTTCTCTACAACTGAGGAACGTATGCAAAAAATTATTTGATTCTGTTTGAACTTACGGCAGTTATCGTTCGTCATAGAAATTTACCCTTGTTAAAACATAAAACGTTGCTGGTAAACTACCCCCTCCTGCTAACCGATCTTTACCAAAATCAAAAGGCCTTGAGTTCTCTACAATTCAGGGATGTAGACAAAACATTATTTGATTCTGTTTAAATGTGCGGCAGTTATCGTTCGTCATAGAACAAATTACCCTTGTTAAAACATAAAACGTTGCAGATAAACTACCCCTTTCTCTTAATCGATCTTCACCAAAATCAATAGGCCTTGAGCCCATCTACAATTGAGGGATGTATGCACAAAATTATTTGATTCTGTTTAAATGTGCGGCAGATATCGTTCGTCATAGAAAAAATTACCCTTGTTAAAACATAAAACGTTGCAGGTAAACTACCCCTTTCCCTAAACCCATCTTCACCAAAAACAATAGGCCTTGAGTACTCTACAAGTCAGGGCTGTATGCAAAAAATTATTTGATTCTGTTTGAATTTGCGGCTGTTACCGTTTGCCATAGAAAATATCGGTATGGAGAACCATACATGACTTCCATATTCTAAGATTTATAATTAAAATAATTTTCGAAATGAAATATTACCATAGAAACTACTTCTTTCTACTTACTGCTTCAGCCTTAACCACAGTACTGTGGTCACTAACATATACCACCTCACGTTATCGCACTCGATTTTCACTGATGATGGAAGTCGATGGCATTGCCGAAACGTCTGGTTTTGTAGAAAACATTGGACTACGGCCAAATATCCCGGGAAGGAATTTTAACAAAAACTACTTCTTTGTTGCCGATAACGTTGTACACGTATATAAAAAATATGCATAAAATTAATGGCTTGTATAAGTTAATGATTGATCTCCATTAAGTAGTGCTCAAGTTTCCAAAGTTTTAATATTATGTCCGCAATTAAAACATCAGAGCAGGTTTAGTGTGTATGAGGGTACACCGTGGACAAAAATTTTCAACATTTCCTATTGAGCGTTGCTTAGAATAAAGCTGCGAATCTACAGTGTACGTTTCACAGAACAAACACGCGGAAAAGAAGGAGCGCTCCGAAGTCACTCATGGACCCTCAGCATCTTGCAGAGGGTTCATTCCCTAAAGACGAAAAGTCTGTCTATGAATCGTTCCTCTGTAAACACGTGCAGTTACATTGCCCAGCGATCCACAGGAAGCAAATTGATGTTAATTTTTTCGGCTTTCACGCGTTATGTTGGTGTGGGTTTCGGCACTTTCCATTTAAAAAGCGTGCAAATGTAAGAAAATAAACATGAGTGAGGCCAGAAATAACGTGAATTGTGTGTGTGTGTGTGTGTGTGTGTGTGTGTGTGTGTGTGTGTGTGTGTGTGTGTGTGTGTTACCTGCCTTTTTATTGCTGTAGGCATAATAATAAAATGGAAACGTAAACATTACATAACTGAGATATGCGTACCTGCCACGAACGATATATTATTTTATACATGGAGGAGTTCAGTGACATACACACGTACAGAAGAATTATATATATAAAGATATTAACTCATACATAATTTACATTAAAATGAAAAAATTATAATTTTATTGCCTGGCAACAAAATTATTTTATTTTTAACAATTACCATTGTTTCAAAAAGTTTAAATGAATTTTCAAGTACTTTACTGTTGTTAAAACGTAAAAGGTTGCAGGTAAACTACCCCTTACCCTTAACCGATCTTCACCAAAATCGAAAGTCCTTGAGATCTCTACAATTCAGGGATGTATGCAAAAAATTATTTGATTCTGTTTGAATTTGCGGCTGTTATCGTTTGCCATAGAAAGTACACCTGATAAAAAAACGTTGCAGGTAAACTACCCCTTTCCCTTAACCGATCTTCACCAAAAACAATAGGTCTTAAGTACTCTACAAATCAGGGCTGCATGCAAAAAATTATTTGATTCTGTTTGAATTTGCGGCTGTTATCGTTCGTCATAGAAAAAATTACCCTTGTTAAAACATAAAACGTTGCAGGTAAACTACCCCTTTCCCTAAACCCATCTTCACCAAAAACAATAGACCTTGAGTACTCTACAAGTCAGGGCTGTATGCAAAAAATTATTTGATTCTGTTTGAATTTGCGGCTGTTACCGTTTGCCATAGAAAATATCGGTATGGAGAACCATACATGACTTCCATATTCTAAGATTTATAATTAAAATAATTTTCGAAATGAAATATACCATAGAAACTACTTCTTTCTACTTACTGCTTCAGCCTTAACCACAGTACTGTGGTCACTAACATATACCACCTCACGTTATCGCACTCGATTTTCACTGATGATGGAAGTCGATGGCATTGCTGAAACGTCTGGTTTTGTAGAAAACATTGGACTACGGCCAAATATCCCGGGAAGGAATTTTAACAAAAACTACTTCTTTGTTGCCGATAACGTTGTACACATATATATAAAAAATATGCATAAAATTAATAGCTTGTATAAGTTAATGATTGATCTCCATTAAGTAGTGCTCAAGTTTCCAAAGTTTTAATATTATGATGTCCGTAATTAAAACATCAGAGCAGGTTTAGTGTGTATGAGGGTACACCGTGGACAAAAATTTTCAACATTTCCTATTGAGCGTTGCTTAGAATAAAGCTGCGAATCTACAGTGTACGTTTCACAGAACAAAC